>JAZKJV010007236.1:0-459825 GCA_037367405.1 Ottelia alismoides | reverse complement strand
TTACTTTTCAAAACGTTCTTCAAAGACGACTATACATAAAAACTTACCGATATCGAAGATTAAGCGACCTGAAAACGATCTTCAATGGCGAACGAAAGAAGGCATTGGCATTGTTTGATCGCTGTTCTTCGTAATAAGGATACGCAATTTTTGTTTAGCATATTTTGTTTGTTAATCATCGATCCAAATGGCGTCAACGTAATTAATTTACACCCCATAATTCTCGCGATATCAGTTATTGTAACCAAAATATTCCTTATTTGCATTTATCGTCGAATCTTTATTTAGATCACACGATCATAATCTGACGTCTACAATTAGGGGCCTACTAAGTGCCAAATCGGCACAGTGCCCTCTAGATAAGCCCTCTCTCTCTCTCTCTCTCTCTCTCTATATATATATATATATATATATATATATATAACATGATGGTTACCTATTCATTAAGGTAACCACCAAAAGCAACCTTTCAAATGATGCACCCTTTCATAATTAATCATGAGCCATAAAAAAGAAATAAAAATAAAGTTGGCAACTACCATATGGTAGTTGTATGCATATAATTTCTTACATTCTCCTGCTTGGTTCATGTAGCAAATTTGTTGCTTTACATTTGTCAAGTTAAGCTCTATTAATATGAATCTTGGCGGCAGATACCTTTCAAGCATATATATCCTTCCAAGCATTACAATACCAATAGTTTGCTTACCTTAACAAAACTTCATGTGTTAATATCCAAATATTAACACGGGTTCTTATTTTATGTCTGTTCATTAAATGCATGCTACCAAAATATAACAAACAATAAACAAAAGATCATCATACCAAACTTAATGTGTACACACATGGATATATTGATATTATTACAAGGTACTAGATAGGCCCATCTCAGTTACATGATTGATGAATACACTAAGTGGCAAACCCTTTGTCATAGGACCCGCAATCATGTACTTAGTACCTATATGTTCAATCAATACTAAATGATCTCTAACTTTTTATTTAACAATAAGATATTTAATGTCGATTCTCATTCCGGCACGCGTATACTTGTTGTTAGCGAAAAATAAGGCTGCAGAATTATTCACAATGAATCTTTAATGGTCTTGAGATTGAATCCACTATCTTGAGACCCACAATGAAATTCTTTAGCCAAAGTACTTGTGTAGTAACCTCGTGACATGCTATGAATTCGGCTTCCATGGTACTTGATGTGGCAAGTGATTGTTTCACACATCTCTATGAAATAGCACCTCCAGCAAGAAAAAAAATGTATCCAGTGGTAGATTTTCTATCCTTCTTACTTAATCTGAATGCCGGTAGATTAGCATAAAATCCTTAGTTCCTTGCAAATATCGTAAGACCTTTGCCGCTATCCAATGGTCCATGCCTGGATTGCTTTGATATCTACCCAATATTCCAACTGCAAAACATATATCTGGTCTAGTGCATGTTTGGGCATACATTAGACACCCAATTATAGATGTATATGGAATGTCTTTCATCTGTTCTTTTTCTAAATTATTTGGGGACATTTGAATGAAAATTTTTTATCTCCTTTTACCATAGGTGCTGGGATAGGAGAACAATATTTCATCCCAAATCTCTCTAATAATTTTTCAATATAGGCCTTTTGAGACAATCCAAGTACTCTATGAGATCTATCTCTATGATTTCAATGCCAATGACATATTTAGCATCGCCCATATTTTCATTTCAAAATTATTAGAAAGGAACATTTTTGTATCTCACAATATCCCAAGGACATTACAAATAAGTAAAATGTCATCTACATAAAGGACTAGAAAGGCATATTTACTCCCACCCGTCTTAAGGTATATACAATTATCAACAATGTTCTCAATAAAACCAAATGAAGTTATTGCATTGTTGAACTTAATGTACCATTGACGAGATGCTTGTTTTAGTCCATATATAGACTTCCTTAATTTACAAACCAAATGCTTGCTATTATCTAAAATAAAACCCTTAGGTTGTCGCATGTAAACTTGTTCATCCAAATCTTCATTAAGAAAAGTTGTTTTCACATCCATTTGGTGTAACTCTAAATCATAATAAGCTACTAATGCTATGATTATTCGTAATGAGTCCTTTTGTGATACAGGAGCGAAAGTCTCATGATAATCTATACCCTCCTTTTGAGTGAAACCTTTAGTTACAAGTCTGGCCTTATATCTTTCAATGTTGCCTAATGAGTCTTTCTTAATTTTAAAGACCCATTTGCAACCAATAGATTTCGCTCCTTGGGTAGCTCTACCAAGTCCCATACTTGGTTTGCACTCATAGAATCCATCTCCTCCCTCATGGCATTATAACATTTAGTAGAATTCATTCCACTCATGGCTTGTGAAAATGATATTGGGTCCTCTGAAATTCCCGTGTCATAGTCACATTCTTGTAGGTATGTTATAAAATTTGATGAGATTGTAGATTTTACTACCTGATCGGATCTTGTTGTAACAACACCTTGTAGAATATTTGGTGCTATTCAACTTGATTCTCATGTAGTGGAGGATTCACCATTTGTTCAACCAAAGAAATATCTTGGACTTGAGGGACAACAATATCTTGATGTTGTGTCTCATTCAAGATATCGTGTTGAATATTTTGCTCCTCCCTTTCTAGTGGTATAACAAGATCTGGTAATTCATCAAGTATGATGTCTTTAAGTACCATCCTACTCCCACTATTCTCGTCATTTCCAAAAAAATATGGTATTTCTTGATTCTACAATACTTAATTACCTATTTGGACAATAAAATCTATAACCCTTAGAGCATTCTAGATAACCAATGAAGTATCCACTTGTAGTCTTCATATCGAATTTTTCTCATTTGGGTTATAGATTCTAATCTCAGCTTGACAACCCCAAACATGTATGTGTTTCAATCTTGGTTTTCATCCCTTCCAAAGCTCAAATGGAGTGGATGGAACTGCTTTTAATGAAACTCTATTTAATATATACACGGCCGTCTTTAGAGCTTCACTCCAAAAGGATAATGGTAATGAGGAGTTACTCATCATACTTCGAACCATATCCATTAACATCGATTCCGTCTTTCAGCGACACCGTTTTGATCCGGCTCACCGGGCATTAAAACTTGATGTTCAATGCCTTCATCTTTAAGAAATCGAGCAAATGGTCGAAGTCTTTTTTCTCCTCCAACATACCTACCATAATACTCACCTCCTCTATCCGATCTCACAATTTTAATTTTCTTTTCTAACTGTCTCTCTACTTTTATTTGATAATCCTTAAAAGCATTTATAGCTTCTGATTTTTCAAATAAAAGATAAAGATACATGTAACGTGAGAAATCGTCTATGAATGTGATGAAGTATTTTTTACCACTAAAATATTCTATAGAAAACGGACCACATATGTCAATATATATAATTTCTAAAAGAGTAGTACTTCTCCTTGACCCTTTAGCATGTTTGTTGGTATGTTTTCCCTTAATACACTCCACACAAACACTAGAATCAGTAAATCTAGAGTATCAATTACTCCATCAATTACTAATTTCTTAATTCTTTTAATGGAGATGTGGCCTAATCTTTTATGTCATAACATTGATGATCGATCACTAATATATTTTCGCTTTTTACCAACAACATTGTAAACAATGAGATTGCTTTCAAAATGCGAATATAAATGCATTTTGTACAAATTATCAACCAATTCACCTATGCCAATTAACTTATCATTCTTGAACATTTGGAAAAGTAATTTATCAAATAAAAATTTGTATCCAAGTTTACAAAGTCTAGATATAGAAACCAAATTTCTAGAGAACTTGGGTACATAAAAAATATTTTTCAAATCAAGAACATAGCCAGATTGTAAAATGAGTCTTTGTGTTCTAATCGCTTCTACATTTGAAGACATGTGATTTCCCATAAATACGCTTTGCTTATTTTCCATTGGTCTCTTTTGCTCAGAAAGCCTTGCACGGAGTTGAAAATATGGATTGAAGTTCCGAAGTCAATCCACCAAGTATTAGAAGGAACATCAATGAAATTAGATTAATGACATACATGACATAGTGTATACCTTTCTTGGCGGGCCATTCCTTAAACTTTATACATTCTTTTTTAACATGCCCAGGTTTCTTGCAAAAGAAGCATTTTGCCTTCTTAAATTCATTTGGCTTCTTTTCTGGATGTTTCACATCCCTTTTCCATTTATTCTCTTTCCTACGAGTGATCAAATGGACACTCTCAATCTTCTCTTGCTTGAGCCTATTTTCCTCTTGTAAACACATCACTAACAACTCATTTATGAGTCCAATAATCCTTATGTGTGTTGTAGGAAATCTTAAATGGCCCATATTGTGAAGGTAAAGTGTTGAGAATTAAATGAACAAGTAAGGTCTCAGAGATATCAAGTTTAAGTACTTTAAGTTGAGCAACAATATTGCTCATTTCTATTATATGCTCTCTAATCCCAGTGCAACCATTATACTTCATAGAAGATAATTTTGTTAGGAGTATGCTTGCCATAGCCTTTTCTGATGTTTTAAACTCTTTTTCAACAAACTATAAAAATTCCTTTGTAGTCTTACATTCATGAATTGAACCCCTGATATTCTTGGTTATATTAGTTTGCATGATCATTAAGCTTAATCGATTGGATTTCTCCCACCATTCATACAAATCCTTGATGCCTTGACTACTTTCATCCGTAGGCTTTACTGGTTCCTCAATGCGAAGTGCATAGTCAAGGTCCATACATCCTAAAGCAAGAAGAATCTTCTCTTTCCATTCAGAAAAATTATTCCCATGTAGAATCAGAACAGAGTTTAAGACATTGAATTAGGTAGACATGAAAGCTGAACTATCTACAATAATTTGATAACAAGGCTACCACAATAAGTAATAACTCACGCATAAAACCTAATCCAAAATATTAACTTATTTAATATTTTGAGAAATCAATGTATTATTATTACAAGACTTGCTGTGGCTAAAGAATTGTAATTTACAATTGATTTTCTTAATAAATGAGACAAATAAATTCTCGAATTTTTCATTAGAAATTCCGTACCTGTTGACATTAGAATAACTAATAAATAATTTATTTTTCTCATTAAAAAATTTGATGTCCAATTAACCCCGTCACTTAATGTTAATTAATATTGTAATCCTAGATGATGTGGCTACTCTTGGATAACTAACCAATAGTTACTCTTTTTCAAGAATCGATATGTACAATATGAATAGTTCAGATGTTGTGGCTACTCCTCCCGATTCGATTATACAATCCATAACATCAAAAGGAGTTAACAATAGAATAAGTAATCGGAAGCGAAAAACTGAAATTATAAGAAATTCTCCACAATCATGTATCACAAACAACTCATTATTACCCTTTAGAGGGTAACAAATCATTTATGTCTATCCAATGTTATAGAAAAAAACTTTTATATGGTAACACACCAATCGCCTTCAAAGAAAATATCGTGAAGGCATGGAATCGAGCAATTTCAAAATGTTGAGACTACATCAAATATAGCTACAGTACAAAACTTAATAAAAATAAGACCAACGTGCATGGTAACGATTCAATGGTTAGTTACCGCTGTGGAAAGCCTCAGGCTATTGATTATAGCAATATAAGCCCCTACAAAGGGTTAGGCTCCACCATACGATCTTACTCGCCAAGGGTTGAGACGAGTGTAGAACCCCGTGACGCTGCAAAATTTAGTTGGGGGTCGTCTTGGTCGTTCACACAGTCATTCGTTCGGGATTAAGTCTAACTGAACTGGGCTTACCATGCCATGTTCATAGATTTTGGATGGAAAGGATTCGTGGAAACAGATTTGGCATGTAAACAATGAAAGGATAATTCTTTTAAAAAAAATCCAATATGGAAACGATTGGAAAAAAAGCTACTAATGAGATGGAGAAGTAGCTATGAATAGATTATCCATTTATCAAAAAGTAACCATTACATAAATAAAAAGATAAATCATCCACGAAAGGCGATATTGATTCCGGAAGTTGGAAATGGCAGCTAACAAATAAATCGACTTCATGATACAAGATCCGATTGGAAGTCAAAAAAAACTTTGCTCTGATACCAATTGATAGATCTAATAACTTGATAGATTTAATAACTTAATCTTAAAGGTAGATCTATAATACTAATTAAAATAGAATAGATCTAAGATACATCGCAGTGGAAATGAAGTGGTGAAGATGGGATTTCCTTCTCCTTCTCAACTCTTGCCTAATATGCTTGAGTAATGGATCCTCTTGCATTCATTAGTTGAGGGAGAGGGGACCCCAAATCTATATATATAAAACATGATGGTTACCTATCCATTAAGGTAACCACAAAAATCAGCCTTCCAAATGATGCACCCTTTCATAATTAATCATGAGCCACAAAAAAGAAATAAAAATAAAGTTGGCAACTACCATATATGGTAGTTGTATGCATATTATTTCTTACATACTAAACAAGTAGAAAAAAAATCCAGTGTAAAGTATGTAAATGTCTTTGAACTATACATAGCTTGTCTATAACTAAAGGTATTGAGCTAATCATGTTAACTTTCTATTAGACTATTTTATAATTTACTCTAAAATTTATATTAGAGTAAAAACAGAATCATAACCCAATTGAATTTTTTGATAGGGAAACTCTTGGCTTTTAGTCGAAGTTAAATGCCATAGTTGTTGATTTCGTAATATTAATTGTCAACTTTGAAGCATCTTCGAGAATACAAACCGAAGCCCTCGCTTAGGGCTTGTTTGGTTACTGGGTTGGACTGAGTTGGGGTATCCTACTGTGAATAGTAGCTGTTTGTAGGGTTGTGAGGGTTGGAGTGATAATTGTGATGTGATATGACATTGATTATGTGTTATGTTAACTTTTTAATGATTATAATATGGTTTTTATGTTATTAAGTGTATTTGAACATGGTTAAAAATTATTATACCAATGAAATTGTAAGGACAATGCAAGTAATCCCAACCTTGGAATGCAGGGGTTGGAGTTAGGGGTATGCCAGGGTGCCCCAGTGATTCCTGATAACCAAACATGCCTTTAGTGTGCCTATTAGATGGAGCATATATGAATATGGTGTTTCCATTCACTTACGGTACAATTTGTATCAGCTCATTGTGTAACTTCCTTACCATGAACTTATATATTAAACCTCCCTCGTAAGATCAAAATATACAAAGAGAAAATGTCTGCCTCAAGAATGAATAACATTGATGCCAACAATACTCTTCCTCACCAATTGCCAAGCTTGCAAAAATTGACTGACTAGACCGACCTAGTCGACCTGATTAAACGACTCGCTGGCCTGGCTAACTTGACTAGTGGTAATCGACCATTAGTCAGGTAAGCTGACTAGTCGGGCCGACTAAGCGGATGACTTTTGCAAGTGGATCCAGAACCCGGTTAGATTTGGGAATTTAGGTTACCCAATTCTAACTCCTCCCACAACTCTTTGTAATACTCGATCCCCAAACTCTTCGTAATACTCGATCCCCAACTCTTCAAGCCTCCAGGTAATCGCCAAGCTGGTACACCACTGGTCGCCTCCTCCTCTAGTTGCCACAGGCCCGCACCTCCTCCGATCGCTGCCTCCTTCGATCGTTGCTCTTCCTTTGATCGCCGCCTCCTTCGATCGTTGCTCTTCCTTTGATCGCTCGCAGCTTGTCTCTTCCAGCTCCAGCCAACGTCGACGCAATCAAAGGTTAGACTTAAGGTTTATTTTTTCCAGATCATTTTTCATTTTTATTCAATTTTATTATGTTATCATGCGGATTTTAGCATGATATGTTACTGTTATTCAATTTTAGCATGCTTTGTTGTATCATGCTATTTATATTTTTCCTTTTTTATCATGTTACATTGTTGCTGTTATGTTACTGTTACGATTAATCAAAGGTTAGACTTAGGTTAGAACTCTGTCTACATAAAATTATGTTAAGATTTATGTTACTGTAAATGTGTTAGGACTTATTGAATATTGCTGATATTTCTTATACAGAGAAAATCATTAAATCAAAAATATAAATTGATATTAATAACTATGAAAGCTATAATTACAAATTATTTCAATTAGTATTAATTTTATTTTATTCAAATGCTTCAGTAATTTTATACGAGAAAACCTGATATATAATAGCAAAAGAGATTTATCATATTCAACAATTTTATTTTATCCAAATGCTTCAGTAAATTTGTTTCGTCCCAATTCTATTGCCACGTTATTTTTCTATGTTTTCTTATATCTTGTGCATGTTATTATAATGTCGAGTTCTACTTTCTGAAGTATGAGTTAACCTGTTTATTCCTTTTGTATGCAACTTTTCTTAATTGTTTTCTCATTTTTTAAATTTGACTATATTACATGTTATGTTCATACAATAAAAATAATCCCAAGTATGATTTTCTCAAAGGAGTGGTGACACGGTAAAGAACAATAATTTTAAAGGATGTTTTCAGCGCATGCCAAAAAAAATTAATTAAACATGAGTTGTGTCGATTGAGTTTAGATAATAGGTTTCTTTCAGTAAAGGTCGCTACTTCCTATCATTATTTATAAGTTTATGCCATGTTTTAACTTATGAGTTTTTGACATTGTAGATGGACACACCTCCCACATCGCTTCTGCTAGCGACTCGTCTTTTTATGTGCCATCAGGAAAAAGTGATCATGCATGGCAATTTGGATACCTATCAAATCGTGTGGATCCGAACACGGGTACTTACAAATTGTGCAAGAAGGTGGTGAAAGGAGGGTTTTACAGATTTAAGTAACATCTTGCTCATCGTAAAGGCAATGTGGTCGCATGTACTGAGGTGGATGAAGAGACAAAGAAGCTGATGATATCATAGTTAGTTGATGCCAGTAAGAAGAGTCAGAAAGCTGCTAAGGTTGCTGAGATGAGAGATAAGATTGATATCGACGTGGTTGAAGATGTTGGATCCGTGAAAAGACATCGATCTTCTGAATCTTTAGAGCAGACCATTGTTGTTCAAGGATCACGTCACATGGGTATAAAAGATGCTTTATCCAAGGATCATCGTGAGAGGGTTGTCTCCTATATATGCAACCGAGGCATGTACATCAATGATCCCTTTCAATACATTTACCGCAAAATAGTTCAAGCAGATGGTGGAGGCAATTGGGATGTATGGTCCAGGTCTCAAGACTCCTACACGGTATGCGATTAGCAGTCCATTTTTGAACAAGGCTGTCAAGAAAATATGTATTGACTCGAATTACATGGAAGAAGACATGATGCTTTATAATGACTGATGCATGGACGGACATGCGAGGACGGAGCATCATGAACTTCTATGTCAATTACTCCTTGGGGACTTCATTTTTGAATTCCATAGATGCTTTTGACGAGACACACACCATTGAGTACATCTTTCAGCTGGTGGATGAGTGCATAACTGTAGTTGGAGTGGAAAATATTGTTTAAGTTGTTGCAGATACTGCTGCAACAAATGCAACAGTAGGGAGGTTGTTGCTCACAAAATATCTCCATATATGGTGGACTTCTTGTGCTGATCATTCCATTGATCTTGCTTTGGAGGATATTAGCAAAGATTCAAAAGTGAAGAGTGCGATTAGAAAGGTGAGGACACTCACAATTTTTTATTTATGCTCACACTAAAATTCTGAGCTTGATGTAGAAGTTTACAAACAAAAGAGACATTGCTAGATCAGGAAAAATGATGTTTGATACTACTTTTCTCACTCTTGAAAGAATTCTAGAGAAAAAAGACGAGCTCAGGTTGATGTTTTCGTCAGATGAATGAAGGAACTGCAAATGTTACAAGACCAAAAGGGATAACAAGCAACATCCATAGTCTTCAGTACTACTTTTTGGAACCACACCGCATTTGCAATCTGAATTTTTACATCTTTAGTTCATCTATTGCGTGTGGTTGATGCGGGTCAATGTCCATCCATGGGTTTTGTTTATGGAGGGCTTCAAGAGGCAAAGAGATAGATAATTGCAACTTTTAATAACATGGAGTCATCTTATAAGTTTTTTATGGATGCTATTATCTCCAAGACCAAGGTTCTGCTTGGCATTCCATTGCATGTAGCGACTTACTTTTTGAAACCATACTTCTTCTACACGGAGTGTGGTGGCGATGCAGATATTATGGTGAAGAGAGGTTTTATGGATTGTATGGAAAGGTTTTATTCAGATTTAGATATACAAGATGCCATCATCACAAAGGATCTTCTTGATTACAGACATGGTCGTGGGGCATTTGACAAGCCATTATCCGTGAGACATCGGATGAAAAATGACGCAAATTTCTATCCAGGTATTTCATGCATTATTTTCAATTAATTTCATTTGTAACATCTTTGATTTCATTGACTTAACCAATTCTCTATTTTATTAGATAATTGGTGGTATAACTATGGAGATGACACGTCACATTTGAAAGACATGGCCATCAATATCTTGAACTTGACTTATGCATCCTCTGGATGTGAGCATAATTGGAGTATGTTTGACTCGATAATGACTCTACTAAACCACCTAATATAAATACTAGTATTAAGTTAATAGTTGATATAGTCATAATTTTTGCAATGTTGCTTACAGATCCATACCAAGAAGTGAGGCAGGTTGGAGAGAAAGAGGCTAAATGATCTTGCGTATATTCGTTTCAATTCCAACCTAATGGAACGTCGACTTGAGAAAGGAAAAGATCATCTTTCCTCTCGTGATCGTGCACATTTAGGTGAATGGACTAGAGAGGTCAATGTACAAGCTCAAGATGAGGAGGTCTTTCCAGATTCCGAATTGAGTTGTGGTGCAATGGCTCTTGCAAGTGGTGCTGAAGAGAATTTGGTAATGAGAAGAATTCAAAGAGGTGAACATGTCAAGGGAGCTTCATCTTCGAACTCAAAGGTGGCACCTATAAATGAAGAAGAGGAGGAATTTCAACCTGAAGACATAGACGAAAAAGAAGATGATGAAGACGATGAAGAAGAAGCGATTGATTTGGATGATGACCTTGATGGAGATGAATGACTTTTTACTTGCTGCTTGAATTATTTTTGTTTTGAGATGTTGTGTCTATTTGTGAACATTAACTAATGTTATGTAGCCAACATTTGTTGCTACTTTTTTCCTTCAATTGCTTCTTTTTTTAGCTCTTATAAAATTGAAAATTGCAAAATCTATACAAATTTATGGTTAAGTATATGTATAAAAATAATTTATATATGGGATTTTTACATCCATAACCCTCAGTAATTTCGTTATTACAATCATAACCCTGCATAATCGTGAATTACACGAAGAACCCCGGATAGTCACTCCGTCTCACGCCCATAACCCTCCGTTAGTTTAATACGTTAACTCATTTATATGAGTGAGTTAATCTAACCAATCTATATCTAACGACTAGGATTAACAAGAAAAAAAGGACAAAGATTTCTTGCAGGGGGGTGTTTCTTGCTGTTGGTGGCTGGCAGGAGGACCTTCGATGGATGCTTGATAACGGATGGGGTGGGCTTCAGCAGAGCATCAGAGGCAGGGGCGGAGGGACGTGCGAGCGCAGATGGCGACGGAGGGGATGCGACCTGGGGGAGGGGGATTCGACGCGGGTGCAGGGGGGCTTCAAAAGCGGGCGACGGCGGCGGAGGGGATGCAGCCTGAGGGAGGGGCTTTGACGCAGGTGCAGGGGGTCGAAAGCGGACGACATCGGCGGAGGGGACGCGGCGTGGGGGAAGGGGGCTTCGACGCAGGTGCGCGGGCGGCGGCGGAGGAGACGCGGCCTAGCTTCGACGTGAAGACTTCGGCACGGGTGTCGGCGGAGGGGGCACTTTCAACGCGGGTGCGCACAGGCGGGCGTCGGTGCTTTGATGATGGTGGTCAGTGGGAGGTGGATGAGCATCTTCATGTGCATTTAAAATGGATACGTCCTCCACCTGCAACCTCCGCTGCCGCCGTCCACCACCTGCAACCTCCCGTCCTCCACCATCATCAAAGCACTGCCGACACAGGACGTCAGACCTTAAACATCAAGTTATGGTATAAGACGAAATGACGGTATGTTTTCTCCACGGAGACATATCCAGCCACAGGACGTCAACTCTTTCCACACACACCATCTTTGCTCCATCTTGGACATTTTCGAGAAAAATGTTTTCTGCCCCGCACCACTATACGGCATTTTGAAGGGCAAATGTTCTTTTGACATTCAAGGGTATAGTAATTATGTCAATTAGAAATATGATTATCATGGAACTCAACCGGCTATTTCTTCATTAAAATACGTAAAGAATCAAATATAAGTATCCGGTTCATGTTCACGATGGCAAGGGTAGTTCCGAAGTTTGCAGGTGGGTTCGAGGGGAGGAGGAGGTGGTCGACCGGAGGGAGTGAGGGAGGAGAGGAAGAGGTGCGTGCTGGAAGATGAAGGGGAGGAGGATGGAGACAAGAGGAGGAAGAAGGTGGTTTTATTTGTAAATAGTGAGAATTAAAAGGGTATAAAATATAAAATATTTGACGGATACTATCATCTTTAACGGGAAATTGGATGGAAGTTAACATGAGGTTATGGTGTAAGAGTTAAGCATTACTCAAGGTCCTGGGAGTAATTCACAATTATGTAGGGTTATGATTGTAATTACAAAATTACTCAGAGTTATGGGTGTAAAAATCTCTTTATATATTTAAATTAATAAAAGTTCAAAATCGACTAATGTCCGACTAAATCCGATTAGCTGCTCGACTGTCTACTAATCCTTAGTCAGTGACCCGACCGACCATATACTGATCTGCAACCTTGCCAATTGCCTATCATTGCTCTCTTATTAAGTCCAATTCTTAAGAAGTCGGACTCTCACATTCCTCCAACATCGCTAACTGTTCAATTCGTTGCAATGAACTCGATAGCCTCTGTTCATATATCACTCTTATTTATTTTATCTCTGTGAGGAATAGATTTAGAGACCTTATCTTGTCTGCCAATGCCTCAGTTGTCGGTCCTACATCTGATTCATCCTTTTAATACTTCTATGTCTTATAAAGCAATCTAGATCCAACATAATAATCTCTTCGACTTGAGTTTTACATTTGTTCTTCACCCTTATTCAACTATCATACTAGCAATGCATAATCTAATACAATGCGAGCAAATGGCTTTAGTCTATTTTAGTCTATGCTTTCATACTCTACTCATACTAGTGTTGGGAAGGATGCTGGACCCTAATTGATATAAGATGTATGCCTGTGTCATTTGCACCGCTTCGTCTCTGTCATCAACAGTGACAATATCGTCTTTCAGGATGTCGCTAAGCCAGGATACGTTGAGGTTACCATTCTTTATCGCTCCACTTGGATCATGCCCAAGTAACTCCTTGCATATTTCTACCCAAGTCCTATTAGTGTAACGTCCCGTCTCAACGGGAGCGCATCTCGATGCTCATTTACAAAAAAGTACCCAACAACAGTTATAAACGACATGCATGATAAAACATTCATACAAAAAAATGGCAAAAGAAATTCTCCATTCATATAGAAATAGTCCACAACTTAAGATAGCAAGAATAATCTAACTCTTATTATTACATCACTAATAGATGAAAAGGAAAGATGATGGAAGTGACAATCTCAACTAAATATCAGCCTCCGAAATGGTTCCCGACTACGCTGTCAAGAATTCTCGCCTCAGTCTCCTGCTCATGATTCCCTGTTGGATTTCCAAGAGGGGTAACTTGTGGGTCAATTGACACAGTAAGGATACAATTGTAAATAAAAAAATTCTAGGTGGGCAAGGAAAATGCAGTAACCAAAGAAGTATATAAAAATAATAATAAAATAATCTGAAATGTTCAAGTAGGTTGCTTCTAATTATAACATTTACAAAATTAATCTACTTCTTTAAATTCTTTTATCCATAGATTATTTATTTATTTATTTATTAATTTCGGACTCACCCGTCAAAGAAGAAAATCTAAACTAGGAATGAAACCTGCATCGCTTTATTTAGATTGCAGACTAAGACCTGTGTGCAAGTGCGATCCTTCAATTAGTCTGGTTGGTAGTACTCTGATATCAAGACACGAGGCATATAGCCCAAGGAACCGTGATTCCGTCAACCGAGTCTGCAAGGGGAGTCTTGCTCTCCCTAAAACCAATAGTCACAAAATGGATCTGTACGGTATAATGTATGTGTGCATCCACCTAAACTCTCCAGAGTACCTGCCACCACCCCACTCTGTGATGCCCCTCGAGTGGGGCTGTCTCACTGTTGGTTCAACCAGACTACAAGGGTGTGCACCCACCTTATAGTATTTATTGTTTGTCCCCACACATGCATTATTACAACTCTGAGCATGCAACCTACATCAACGTAACATAGCAATTCCCATTAATCAACTAGTTAAACCATCTGTATTTATGACGAGTCACTTGTCGCATCTATTAACATCCATTCCTTCATCCCATACATGCCCACATGCATTATATATTACATGAATGCGTTGAGTTTCTCACTATATCCCAACTATTATATGCAAGACTTAAGCATCCTGAAGCATGTAATACAGAGTTGAAACTACAGTCTAGCCGTATACCCACACATTTGCACACATATATCCTTGTAATTTTCGTTTACGACATCATATCTTCGGCTTATTAATATCGCTCACGTTCACATAATTTGGGTCGATTAGCATGTCATGCCTTAAACTATACCGGTAATATTCCAAATGTAGAAATATAACCCCATGTGAAGTTGGCGATTGAAATGAGGTATAAAGAGGTGCACATTTACATAATAATATTCCATGTTGAAATTTTAATAATATTTTTGAATAACTTAAGTGCATTTACTTGTCGGAAAATGTCACCATAGAAAGACTATTATTCAGATGGAAAGCTATTTTTAACTATAACAACATTGGGGCAATTCATGCATAAGATTCAATCATTAGTGTCATGGTATAAGGACCATGCTAGTGAATGATATACAGAGTTTTATCAATCATACGTTTGTTGTTAGTCTGTTAAGCATCGTTAAGTGTCCTATATTCAGTCTAAACATTTATAGAATAATTGTATGTTGGAGGAACACAGTTCGATCAAATAATAAAACTCGGACTAAGTTAATAATTTCTATGGTTCACCTGTCATTCCAATCTCATACAATACTCGAGTTTCATATCTATCAAGGTTGTTTGGGTGACCAAACAAACAATTTTGAATGGTACCTTTGGATTTTTCCTAAACAATATACGATACCCCCTCATTTCTATAGTCCACATATTCCTTAAAACTGCCAATCCTAATTATAATATAGATCTTTATAATATAATATGAAAAGGTAGATGGACATTTCTCATCATATGAAATTAACCCCTCCTAAAATTTATATAAACGATCAGAGAGACATCCGTGACACATAAAGAGAACAATAGAAGTAGTAACCCCAAAAAAATTAACAACTATGTTATTAAAATCGAGATTTAACAGGGAGAAACACGGCGTACCAACAGCAAAAGGCGATCCCAAGGAAGGATTGAAATTGAAGCATCAAACCCCAAAATCAACAAACTCCATCATCGCAAGATACACAAAATAAATAAGAGAATGTCAAGATCCGTTACCTTCACACGAACCTTTGATCCGAGCACACGATCAACGATCTAAGTGCAGCGACATCTTTTCCTTGCGACGACTCTCTTCTTACTCTCTTCGTAATGAAGCTCCGGAGCTTCGTGCCTTGCCAACGGGAAGAATCTCTTCCTCTTGTCTCTCTAAGGGAGAAGAAGGAAGAAAATAAACATGGAAGGAGTCACAAGAAGGAAAAGGGATCAATGATAACTTAAAGATAATTCAATGGGTGAAAATAAGGAAGTAAGAGTATCAAAATTGAGATGGAATGTGCTCCAAAATATCTCCCCAACGTGTGGAGTAATTCAAAATTCGTGGATCCCAATTTCCATAAAATGTCCTCGACTATGGCTCACTAAAAAGGGTACAACTTTCTCATACGTACTCAGATTTGCGCATTCTTGGTCTCGTTGGAAAGCTTGCGACGAGACGTTTTTTTAAATATGATATTGTATATGTTTTAGAATTTCAAAAAAACCGAATTTTCTGGGGCATTACACTCGCGGAGTCTCAAACGTCGTCCGGTGCAACTGCCCCCATATTAGTCGGGGCTCTCAACAGTTGGAGGGCCCAACAATTTGGTCCACTAAGAATTAGATGGAATCTGAGAAGCCACCCAATGATCCATGTATGCATTAGGCAGAGTCTGAAGCGTCGCTTATAGGACGTGGAAAGAGACAATGACGTTTCAAGCGTCGCCCATGCCCCTATTGCCAATACTCAAAATATGATGCCTCTTACCCTATCCAGAGACTGGAGATACCCTCTTCCGAAATAAGACTTTTGATTGGGTGTGAGATTATTTTTGTGTGGTGGCTAAATTGTCCAGATTGTGTCTTGCGAGATCTCGACAAATAGAGATTTTCAAGGTTTTCTTGGAATTCTCTCAACAAGTAGAGATTTTCAGTGAAGTAATTTTACTTTTTGAGACATTGAACTTAGTTAGGTTTTCTTCTGTGGTCTTTACCTTTTGAGACTTTTTGATTGTATTGAAAACTTAGACGAATTAAACGTGAATTTTATTAAATCGCCCCACCAATCTCACCCACACTGGCCACACCGTTCCCGATCCACCCGACCCGACCGGATCGCCCGTTCATGCCTTCAGATTGCCACATGTGACATGTCCCGGATCCCCAAAGACCCTCATCTCGGGTCTCGAAGACTCGATTCGGATCCGACCGTCGTGCATCTTCACTCTGGCCGCCCCAGCCATCGTAGCAGCAGCCCACAGCCACCACCATCGACCCTCCCGCCGACAACTCCATACCATCCACCACCCTCCGCCCATCCCTCAAGTAGGGTTGCGTCAGAGGGGGAAAAGAGGAGACCTTTGGTTGCCGATGGCGATGGTTTGGCTGGGAAGGTCGCTCTTGAGGAGGGGGACTACCTGCAGCAACAACATTATCAGCAAGATGCCCATTATCTCCACCATTCGCATCGAGGATCGCCACACCAACTCATCTCCTGCATTCCAAGACCACTTGCTCAACAAGGTAAAACAAACCAACCCAAACATCGGCATCCGTTTACGGAAGGGTTTTGAACTTCGGTGCCCACAGGATGCCCATGAAGCCTATTTTGAACAACGAATTCCTTCCTTAAGTTCAGCCTATTTTGAGCAACTAATTTCCTCCTTAGGTGCAAGTGTCAGTGCCCACATTGGTCCTTGTGCAATCTTTATGTGTGCATTAGTCCACCAACAACCTCACCATAATGTGCTTGAACTTGAAGAATATGTTGAATCACTTTCAGTGTATACTTTATCACAAATTTTATTTTTTATTGTTAGAGGCTTCAGTCACACGAGGCTTAACATATTTTGTTGTGCATCTGTTCTTTGCTGTAGGTTACCTTTTTTCAGTATGTGGCACGTTTTGCCACTTCTACGCAAGGGCAAGAAATACCACAGGAGCTGTTAACAAAGAGTAGTGTGTCAACTCCTGATCGTCCTTTGGGTAAATATATTTCTGCTTTGCGTTTTTTTAATACAAATCACATTACAAAGTCGGATAGCAAAGTAAGTAACTCTGTATGCATCTTCCTTATGAGTTGCAGTTGGGCTTCCCTGGTTTAACCCCCTCCACATGTCACGCCATGAGATGTTTGGCTCATGGAAGCAATATTTATAAGGAATTTGAACCATACTAAGGGACATTCATTTTAAAAATGTGAAAGAAACATGTCATGGTTATGGACTACACGAAAGTATATCTATAGCTGGAATATAGTCAGTGTCACACCCTCAAATTCTGTGACTGAAAATGTGAGTGGCTTTTTGATTGCGGGTGCATGCACATGAGCATCTTGGAGCACCAGATCAAAGCTGCAAGGAGGAATATTTTGGATGCAAGTCTAGAAGTATTCAAGGGCGCATGATGGAGGAAGTATGCGATATCCTAAAGTCTTGAGGCCACGATTTGAGTGTTTGCGCAAGATTTCATAGACATTCATGTAATTCGGTGGACACAATAACAAGCCTTGGTGGATGTCGCTTGATATGCCTACTGTTATTTTGAATTATGTCAACAATTCGTTCTTTTGGGCAGTCAAATATGATTTGTCTTTGGGTTTGTCCATAGTGATGTATCGACGATGAGGGTGAAGGTGGCTATGGAGGCAAGGAGAAGGATTCAAGTGGAGGTTGAGGTACAAAATAGATGGATGACCTTTCTAGTGACCATTAAGATGGTGTTGGTGCAACTTGGTAGTGGTTGTAGTGGACTTAGCGGGCGGAGATAGTGGGTGGAAGTGGCAGGTGTGGGGAGGGAGAGTCAGCATGGGTGGAGTAGTTGCAATGTTGCCAAGATACGTTCTCGATAGTGGTGTCGATGGGGTATATGTTGGGTCTTGCATAGGCACATATTTTGGTGATAACAAAATTGTGTATTTAACTTGTAGTGAGGATATTATTTAAGGCATATTAAGTCAAACGTAATGAAAGAGGTTAATCTTAAGAACTAATCTTAAGAAATATCAAGATTAAGAAACATATGGAGGAAGGACGCTAAACTCAAGGATATAGCTCATGAAAGAAGGTCATGCTATTCCAAGAATAGGTAAAGTCTAAATATGTAATTTGTAATTTTATGTTAGAAGTTTATAAGAATCTCAAGAGAACTTGCATTTACACACTTATATCATATTTTTAACATGCATCATGCATCTACCTCTTATATTACGTTTCGACCTTGAATCATTATCAAATTTCGATTCTGATCGATTAACAGATACCTTGAAGCTGCACACCTTTTTGTTTGATTGATTTTTCATTGATTACACTTGACCTTTACTCTACTAACTAGTCCAATTGACTATCCTCAATTTCAATTGGCTAATTGGCCTTTCAATCGATTAAACTTTGTTCTTGTTGTCTACTCGTGTTTAATGGTCAAATTGAAGTGTCATTGCCGAGAAATATTTTAGTTGGCTAGTTTATTTAATATGTCTAATTTTCTTTTAGCCTACTAATTTTTTTAGGCTACTATTTTATTTTCAGTTAATTTATTTTCAGTCGACTACTTTTTGGCATGTATGTTCAATTTCAATAGTAATGTCTACTTTGATTAACCATCGTGTCCCTTCGTCATCTAAATTTGCCATCGCTCTCTACAAACATAGTTAGTAGAGGGAGATGTGAACAACCGCATCTTCCATGCGATGGCTAGTGGTGGGAGACAACTCAACTTCATCTATTTTGTTGAGGCAGGGGGCATGCAGGTGGAGGACAAGCATGCCATTGGGGCTGCGATGGTCGGCCACTTCCACAAGGTAAGTAGGTATATTCACTTGGATGGTGTGAGGTGGTGGGCAGAGATGTGACCTGCATGTAGGAGCTTTATGCCTCGAGGTTAGTGCGCGCTTTCAGCGTTGCGGAGAATCATGAGGTTGTTTTCGATATGAATGCAAATGGCTGTCCCGGAGTGGATGTGTTCTCGATCTTCTTTCATAGGTTCTGGGTGATGGCTGAGTTCGATGCTGTGGTGGTGATTGAGGAGTTGCACACGGAGAATCGAGACTTTGATATGTTGAATCATTCTTTGATGTTTCTTCTACTTAAGGAGGTGTCATTGGACTAAAAAAGGAGGTAGCACTACGAGTAGAGGACTTTCATCTTTTTGCCATCTCAAATGCTATTTATCTCATTGTGATGGAGGTCCTTGTTAATCAACTCCCAAGGGTTTTGGATTCCATCATTGATACTTCTCAGATGGCTTTTATTCCGAGCAGACACATGATGAAATCAGTGGTGATTGCTTCCAAGATCATTGCCTACTGGAGGTGGATGGAGATCAAGGGTATGCTTTAGGAAGTTGTCTTTTCTAAAGCTTATGATTATGCGAGCCGAAGTTTCATTTGGACATCACTTTCTTTACGTGTTTTTTTGGATGAATGGATTGCATAGATGAAGAGTTATATAACGACGACCTCCTATTTGGTTATGGTGCATGGGCAACAAGATGGGGCTTATTTCAACCTCAATTGGGGATCAAGCGGGGGTGTTCACTAGCTCCATTGCTCTTCGTCTTAGTGACAGATGTGCTCTCACAAATGGCTTCTCGAGAGGTGGATAGGGAATTCTGCGATGGTTATTGGCTGTATCATTTGTCGATTCCTATCTTTCAATATGTATGTGACACCATTTTCTTTGTAAAGAGGGGTGCTATCACGATAGAGGGGATTACTATGGTGTTATAACTCTTTGATGGTCGCCAACCTCAGGCTTTAATTTTGTTTTTTTCCCTTTTAGGATGGAGGAGGAGATCAATGTGTATAGAGCCTTTTTGCCTTACCAATGTTGCACACTCCCAATCAGTTATTTGGGATTGTCTTTGTTTACTGGTCCGTTGTGGCGATCCGATTGGTTTCCGTGGTGGAGAGGTTTGAGTGCAGCTTGCAGGTGATGATGAGTGCCCAATGCCCATAGGACTAGATTGTTTTGGGGGTCTGACAATTCCTCACAACCATGTGTCGTAGGGGTAGAGGCTGTTGACCAACTTTTCTTTTCCTATCCTTCTTCGAGTGAAATCTGGGTAGAAGGTGGTCTCAATGGGATCACTTTTTGGGGTATTTGCGCTTTCTGAGACTCTCAATCGTTTAGTGCAATTTTCATCCGCGTGATGATCCATCGACGACCTTTTTTGGACAAAATAGCTAGCGAGAAATTAGGTGATTTTCCATGGTGAGAGATTCTATGTAGATAATTTACTTGAACTCGTCATGATCCTATGAGATTCTTGATCTTTGTAATTCTGACACTTAAACTTTTGAATATACAGTTTTTGGGTGATTGTCTTTATTGCGTCACACCATTTTTCCTTTCAAAAAACTAAGAAACTTAGGACCTTTTTTCCTTTCAAAAAACTAAGAAACTTAGGAAGGGGTTTTCTAACAGAACTCATGTCTAAATTAATTGTCTCATTCTCGTTGGAGTGGGAACATAAGGTGACTGCTATAGAGGAGCCAACAAACTTTAGCACAACATCACTGGAAGACCTTATATGCAGCCTTCTATCCTATGAAACTAAGCTAGAGAATATGAAGGAATGAAGGGTTAGAATTGAAGAGGACACACTTAGCTTTCATGCGTAGCCGAAGTGTGAAGGAAGAATCTATCACGATGACAATGTAATCCTGATCACATAAAAATTCAAGATTCAAGATGCATAATAAGAAAATTGATGAAGCAAAATGCTTCCAGCGGCATGTGAAAAGTGATTGCCCATAGTTGAAGAACTACTTCAAATACGAGAAAAGACCCAAGAAGAAAGCGAGCAAGCAACTTTAGGTGACTCAAGCAGTAGTAAAGCAGAATAAGAACAAGCATGCTTGGGAACTTTTCCCACGTCTAATAATATATCCATTAAAACAAACCATTTATCTTTGTCAGAAATCTTGCAAAATATTGTCTACCTCCTCCAAAAATCCCCTCTTCATTTTTTCACGCCCAACTTAGAGTAGATATGCGCACATGGCATTTGAGCTGTCCACTCCCAATCATACATACTCCGATCTCCAGTTGACTTAGGGATGAATTGGGGATTAGCTCAAAATCAGCATCTGCTCAATTTTTAACTAAATGAAGATGAATTCAGATCTAAAAAAATGAGTGGATAATATAGATATTTTAGTTAGTTATTATTTAGGAGTTCATTAGGATTTTGCTTTATTTTTAAATTTCGTTTTGTAGTCCAAACCCCTTTCTACTTCAACTCGTCAAAGGGGTCTTCAAAATTCAGATTTGAGTAACATCAGTGTGGGGTTTATCCGTCTTCTCTCTTCCTCTTCCCTTGCTCATCTTCATGCTTTTCTACCAAAAATTCCGCGCTACCTGCATATCACCATTCCCTTATTTCCCAACCCTTTATATATTTCTTTCATCTTCAACTTCATTCTGCGTCACTAAACCTTTTTACTTCTATGGTACTCTCTTTTAGGTCTTTATGTACAATAATGCCAATCCGTTGTGCGCTTTCTCCTCTCCTAAAAATCAGAATTTAAACCATTTTTCGATCTCTTTAGCATTTCTTTCTAGTGTCTGCTAAAAAATGGATGAGAAAAATGGCCATCAGTGACTCCCAATTGAGAGAACTGTGCAGTGACAGACCCAATATTTTAGGTTAGACGGGGCACCATAATATACAACACATAGGCTTGTTGTAAACTTCGGATACAATAAACAATATTTTTTATGGTAGATTAAAAAAGCAGTACTAATACATATATAAGATCTGAATCTTATAAAATCAAGGATAACAAAAACATCAAGTACAAGCGAACATTGAAGAGCCACAATGAGGGCATTGGTGGGTTGCTGAGTGTATTATGATATATGGGTTGAACGTCAGAAGGCAGTGATACAATAAACAATATTATTTATGGTAGATTAAAGAAACAGTAATAATACATATATAAGATCTGAATCTTATAAAATCAAGGATAACAAAAACATGAAGTAAAAGCGAACATTGAAGAGCCACAATGAGGGCATTGATGGGTTGCAGAGTGTACTATACTATAATAGATGGTTTGAATGTCAGAAGGATGCAACAAGGGCTGGAGGTTGCAGATCATGCTGCAATAGGAAGAGGGCATGTGGTTTTTATGAGAGTGCAAGTGTTGAGGGACCGCAGATGAGGTTTGAAACCAAATGCCTAAGGATTGTGGGGTTGGCTCAGGAAGGCACATATCATAGAGGATTGTGGATGGTCGAGCATCAGCACGTTTCATGGAATATAGAGAATCGATGGACGAAAGCTGCAGGGGTGCTGTGGGGTTCAAGGTCAATGTAACATAGAGACTCAAACACCAAAATGATTTTTGGTAAGTGAGGGTGACGCTTGCCTCACAATGATCCATAAATCACAGAGGATTCTAATGTCAGTGGGTCACATTTGGGTGCATGCTGCCGTAAAGCTTGGAGGGATGATAGAGGTCAATTGCTCGACCATTGTAGAGCGTAACAGAACATGGACCCAAGGGTATTTGAGCACAGGGGGCTTGAGTGTCAGAAAATCTTAATGACAGTGGGAAGTGATGGAGCTTGCTGAGCGACATGTCTGTGATGGGAAGGGCAGTTGGGGCTAAAAACGCTCTGTGCCGTTGTTGAGAAGAATGGAGTGCTGGAGAGGGAAGGGATTGCAGGGCCATAAATCAAAGATGAGGATTATTGGACGCATTGGATTGGAGGTTTGAAAGGTGTGGGAAGGCACGTGCCCTCCTTTAAGGAAAACATGAGTCAACTTCTGTTTTAATACAGTGTCTCACAATATCTGGGAATGACAAATCAACCTAATAATAGTGTGTACAACATATTCTTAAAAAATTTCAACTTTTATGACTGACCTGTAAACGCCACCATGCGGGTATGCTGACATTTTTAATGAACCTTAGTTATGGAATATGTAATTGGTTTTGAAGCTTGTATAAGCACTAACATTTTTTTTCTTTGTTTTCTTTTGTTTATTGATTGTATTTGCGTGAAGTTTCCCGACTATAATTTCTAGCATGGAGATCCAAGTTTGAGTTGTTTATCTGGATGTGCCGGTGAATACGATTAACCATGGCTGCCATTTCTGCTGTAGGCCTCTATGCTGATTTAGTTACAAGAGTAACAAATTTTCAAAATATGGACAAAGGACTCATGGTTTTAGCTGGTGATGTATTTGATGTACCCATTAGAAAGGATATAGTTCAGAGAGTTGTTCGATGGCAGCTAGCAAAGAGACAACAGGTATTGATAACAATTGTCATTTCTCTTTTCAATTTCGAAGAGGTTGAGTCACTTTAATGTTCATACTATAGCAATCTTCCTGCTGCCAATCAAAGTGTAGCAAACATCTTCTCTTATTTAGTTAGTCAACAAAATGTGGACACACAAAATACCACTTAGGAATGGAAATTAATGGGCTACGGTTTGCTCTATCTGTATTTGTTTAATCCTTGCTTGCTTTATCAAATATAGATATGTTATAAATACATATATATTTAATTGGATATGAATTATGAAAATCACTTCTACAAGAAATCGAGTACGAATTCGAATACATGGATTTAATTGGATTCAAAAGAGGATCAGCTATCCATTCTGATTCTTCAGTACGCGGATGACACTGTGCTTTTCATGGGGGCTGAGGAGGAGAATATTCGAAGGGTATCAACTATCATGGATATCTTCGGGGACATTTTGGGGCTTTGTATCAACAAGAATAAGTCGGCGGTGGTGCCTTTCGGTCTTGAGGAAGATGAGGTGCATCAAGTTTCCGAGTTGTTGGGGTGCTCGAGGGCTGTGTTGTCGATCACCTACCTGGGTCTCCCATTGGCGACTGGGAGGCCGAAGGCTGAGGACTGGAGGATGCTTATGGAGAGGTTGGAGGTGAGGTTGGCGGGATGGAAAGCGACGATGTTGTCGAAAGGTGGGAAGTTGGTGCTCCTGAAGCACATTCTCTCGGCCATTATGATTTTCCTTTTGTTCCACTAGGTCCTTGCCTGCAGGGGTTTGCGCCAGGATTGAGGCTGGTGAGGAGATTCTTCTAGTCGGATGGATGATAGGACACGAAGGGCGTCAACCTAGTGGATTGGAGTAGGGTAACAACGACAAAGAAGGTGGGCAGTCTTAGTGTGATGCGGTTAGGGGACATGAACAAGGCATTTATGGCAAAGTGGGTAGTGCACGTATGGGGGAAATCGCAGGATTTGGTGTGCCGCTTGCTCAAGAAGATCTACGAAACTACCATGTCGTTGGAGGTGGTCCGGGGCCGGGTTCCTTCATCTCTTTGGAGGAGGATTTCGGCTATCGTTCCTAGGATTGCTTCTAGATTGAGGCGGGCTATGGGGGATGGCTCCAGCTTTCATTTACGGATGGATGACTGGACGGGGGAGGGAGTGTTGGGGGAGCGGTTCCCACATCTTGTGCGACTGGCGGCTAACAGGGAGGTGTGTATGCAGGAGGTTTGGGATCGTGAGACCTAGTCTCTGACGTTTTTAGCTAATTTATCGGAGCAGAGGGTGGACGAGTTCCTTTCTCTACAGACAGAGTTGCTTCAGAATGAGCACCCATCGTCGGGGCAAGATCATTTTGTATGGGGAGAGGGGAGATTTTTGGTGCGTAAGGCATATAGGTTTCTGCTGGAGGATAGGGAAGAGTTGCAGGAGGAGGTGCGAGTCGACATGGGTCTCATTTGGTGGAGCAGGGTACCTAACAGAGTCAAGGTTTTCTTGTGGCTCTTCAGTCTTGGGAGGATCCTTGCCAAGGTTCATCAGGGGCATTTGATGGGCGTGGAGGACATTGCATGCAATAGGTGCAGCGGACTGAGGGAGGATGTGGATCACTTATTCTTCTCGTGCCTTCTTTTGCAAGAGATCTGGAGTCGGGCAAGCATCGCGTGGCTTACGCAGGGCGACTACCCCGCTTTCTGGCGGGATATATGTGCGGTATGCGGATTCGGTCATGAGAATTATATGTACCCGTTTGCAATGGTGTGTGCGATTTGGTGCGCCAGAAACAAGGTCATTTGCTGGGTAAGGGTAATGCGGATAATGTACTGGGGCATTGTAGGGCACTCTGTTTGTCATGGCGTATGTAAAATGATGCAACTTCTTTCTCTTTCCCTTTCTTATTATATTTATATATGCATACGTGGTGGGTCCCAGTATGGGACACCACCCTATTTTCTCTCAATAAAAGTAGATCAATTATTTGAGTATAAATCTGATATTGATAATATCATGTAACTCAGACATGGTTGGTCCGCCTTCTGTTTTTAGCAATTCTTGTTATTGAGCCAACAGAAGCTTCGATTTGTGGGGAGATTTGGATGGAGCTGTGTGATGGTAGTGGTTCCTCCTCATGCCGTTAGTGGTGGGAGTGCCTATAATGTCACCCTTTTGGTTGAAGATTGCCATGGGAATGGGGGGAGCAAGACCACGAGCCGGTTGATTTTTGGACCTTGATTGGCGAACTTTAGCTCGAGGTGACGAAAACTCTAAATTGCATATATACTGAGAGGAACTTTAGCTCGAGGATGCAGCCTGTCTCGAGAGTTGGGAGAGGTTTAGATTTTGGCATGACGATTGGACGAGAGACGGGGTCTTAAATGAGAGGTTCCCTAGACTCTTTAGCCTGGCTTATGGGAGGGATGCACTGGTGTGCATTATGTGGGAGCACGATGTGTGGGCCTTCAGGTTCCCCTCTGTCTCGCTGTTGGTAGGATGGAGGACCTACTCAGGATGTAGAGGGAGTTAGCAGAGGTTCAAGGGCCTACGGGTGGCAAAGATCATTTCTCTTGGGGTGATGGTAGATTCACAGTGAAGAAAGCCCACCGAAAATCACCTTAGTGCTGATGGATTTCCCCTACGGTGTTGTGCCATTCTCCGCTTCAGAGCTGGCCATAGGCCGCTTCTCATTTCACATTCAAGTGTGTTGTTTGGATCCTTTGCCACTGCCGCCGGGGACGGGGGTCGGCGATGACGCCTCTCCTTCAGTCAAGGGGGCTGAAGGTGTCGATTCACATTCCTCCACAGGGGCTGGAGGTAACGGTCCCAAGGTTCGAAAAAACGAAAGGCGGAACGAGGCGTTTTCCCTGGAAGTGAGGCGAGGCGTAGTCTCGAGGCGGTCGAGGCGTAAGCCTCAGTTTGTATAGAAAAATAATTATAAAATATATAATAAATATATTTATTGGTGAAATAATATAATCTGACAAATATATAGTATTTAACAATGTAATATATGATGATATTACGAAGATAAGAGCATGAAAAAAGAATATGTCAATGCCATAAACCTTTCTACTTAATTTCTACCCAATTAGAAGGAAATCATTGGCTGTAACTATTGCTAAATTTTTTATCTAAAGAGGATTGGCTATAGTTGTCATTATAGATATCCAAGTTGTTGATATGAATCATATGATTTGAATACTAACTATATGTTCTACTGCACTCAAATGAAGAATGGTCTGATATCCTTCCTGTGCCACCATACCCTACTGCAATCAAAAAGCCATCCAAGTTATGCATTGTTGATATGAATGGGCAGCGCCCCCGTCCCAAATTTTTTTCTTATATGATTATTCAAATTCGTATACAGTTTTTTATATGTTTAAGGATGTAATAGTAAGAGTTCACTGAAATAATTTGGCATGTTAATGGTAAATATGAATGTGAAAGAGGTCAAATTTAAGCATTCATCTTGCATAAATATATACTCAACAACAAGACCTTTATAAACATATGAAAATATGAACAGGAATAATTTTTTCCTTTAAAAAAATACTTGAAAAAGCCCTCACGCCTCACCTAGCGCCTCGCCTCGCCTCGACCGCCTTAGGCATCTGAGGCGCACACCTCAGCCAGGGGGTCTGAGGCGGTCGCCTCAGGGCGTTTTCTCAACGCCCCGTTTCGCCTCGACCGCCTCAGCGCCTCGAGGCGCGTTTTTTTAAACCATGAACGGTCCACATTCCAATGGGGACCCGCATCATCTTTTTCGGGATAACGAGGTCGCAAAGTCCAAGATGGCAGTCCGGGATCTTACGGAGGATTCACTTCAACTGGCGCAGGCCCCAGAGCGTGAAGGGGTGTCAACTCAGGCACTTGGGCCCGCATGGTTGAAGGTTAAGGGGCAGCGCATGCTTTCGCCTCTCTTTCGGGCGCTCGGTTTGGAGTGTAACGAGAGGATCTCGCAGGCAGGCTGCTTCCTCTTAAGTACTAGATCCGAGGGTTCGATTATGACTCGTTTGGTGATTACGGACCCCACGAGGGATCCAGCTTCTGCGCCTCTAACTCGGAACCAGATCTGGAGGGGACCCGAT
Organism: Ottelia alismoides; assembly: GCA_037367405.1. Lineage (NCBI taxonomy): Eukaryota > Viridiplantae > Streptophyta > Magnoliopsida > Alismatales > Hydrocharitaceae > Ottelia > Ottelia alismoides. The sequence continues at coordinate 431,864 of JAZKJV010007236.1, read as the reverse complement.
CGGAGTACAAGTTCTTGCTGGGGTGGTTCGAGAGTGGCCCGACTTAGGGGCACCAAAGCTGTTGCCAAATGAAAATCCTGTCCTGGGACTGTTAGAAAATAGGAAGCGGAAGCGAATACATGGATAAAGGAATAAAGAAAATAAGAACGCGTGATTTAACGTGGAACCCTACTCCTTGAGGAGAGGGATAAAACCACGGGAGAAGCCCTCAAAGGGGCATGTTATGCATTGCTTTTTCTCATCTGATACATGAGGCCTGGGGCTCCTTATATAGCCTCCACAAGACCTCCAAGTCCCACCACTGGACGATGTGGGACAAAACTATTGGATGGGGTAAATGGATCTTGGAGGGATCCATTTACTCATCTCCCTCATAACTGACGCATACATCAAGTACTCCAACACTCCCCCTCAAGCTGGAGCATGCAATGCTCAGCTTGGACAAACAGAAAGAAACTCAACTCAAGGCTACAGGACACTATGGACAATATCAACCCAACGCACACATTGCTGCAGTCGAGGACGTTGCTTCTCATGCCGTGCAGGTGAGGGGGACAAACGAGCTGGAGTGTGAGTCTTCTGAATCTCCTCGCAGGAGAGCATGTGCTCTGAACTGCGCATGTCAGAGTCACTGCAACTGAAATGAGTCTCCTCATCGGAGTACTCTGGCCTGCCACAATAATGTGGACAACTGCTCCATCTCTGAAAAGGGCCGAAGTGAATAAGGTTGTGGCTGTGCAATCCTCATCGGAGTCCACGGTCGCTGGAGAATGGAGTCTGAAAATAGTCTCCTCATCGGAGAACTGGGTCTCTCCCATCTGGCTCAGAGAATGGTACACTGCTCTGGTGTACCTATGATATCACATGAAAACCCTTGCCTCTACTGTGGAGTCCCTGTGGCTCACATGAAAACTCTGGCCTACAAAACAAGGACGGGGACCTCGAAACTGAAGACCGCACACTCGTGCGTGTCTGAACTGCAGACTCGGAACAATGATCGTCGAGTCTGAAACCGAACCGTAGAGTCTGATCATTTGGCTGGTCTGGAGACTGATATCTGAATCTGGAATCTGGATCTAGACCTGTGACTCTACATATATACTCCCCCTTTCTCCCATACTGGTCAGAAAACATAACATCGACCAAGTTGAGAGAAGACAAAGTAAATGGAGAGAAAATAAAACATACTCAAAGAATTTTCATGTGGCTTTTCGATTTTTTTATATAAGTCGTCACATTTTTTTAAGTCGTTTCAACTATTTTTTTTCCGGCGGCTTCTGCATCATTTTTTTTGAAATTGCGTACGGCTTTTGAGTTGTACGCGCCTTTTTTTCTTTTTTTTTCTCAATTTTTTTTCGCAAATATATTTTTTTGTTGGGACTCCGATAACACAGTCTTCTTGGACCCTCATTTTTTTTAAACACACGCCTTTTTTTAACTCTCTGGCCCACTTGGGCTCAACTCAATTTTCCTTTTTTTTATAAGAACTGTTAGCCCAGGGCCCAAAAATAAGGCCCGCCACTCCACTAGGGTTCCCTATACGGGAATCTATTAGCGCCGCACCCCTCTGGGGTTTTCTTCTAGACGCACGCCGCCCTGGAGATCTGGAGGAGGGCGTGCGGGCTGTGCCGCTTGCTGCAAGGGATGCGCCCCCCAATGGGTTGCACCCTCGCCTGGGACCGCCTGGGCTGCGCCGCCTAGCGCATGGGTTGCACTGCCACACGCATGGGATGCGGGTGCGTCGCCTGTAGCTGCGGGAGAGGAGTTGTTGCCAGTGCCACCTGAGCACGAGGGCGCCACCAGAGGGTGCAGAGGGGCCGCCGCTGTGGGGAGAGAAGACGCAGCCTGGAGCCGCCCTTTGCTAAGGATGGAGGAGAGAGCTTTCTGGAGAGGGGCATGGGGCTCTGCCTGAGTTGCGCCTTAGAACACGTGGATCGCCTGGGGGCCCCACACGATGGTACAGGAGGGCACCGCCAAGCTGGGGTGCGGGCCAAGGGGAGATGCCGGCTCGCGCCTGAAGGTCTATCGGCTGGAAGAGATGAGCAGGAGGCTCATGCAGTTCGTGAGCACCGCGCAGGGGAGACACCGCACCGCCTGGGGGTTCTCCTTCGGGACTCCGTAAAGAGGCACAACCATAGGAGGTTGCTTCGCGCGGCTGCGAGATGCCGCCTGGAGTCGATCTGAAGAGGGCTTGCTCGTTACCAAAGCATTGCGAGGACACCGAGAGATTTTGCCTTATGCTTTGACTTGCGTCTGCGGCTGGACTTGCGCCGATGAATCACCGCCGATCTGGACTTTTATCATGAATAATACTTGAACTGAAGATTTCCAGAACTTTGAACATATAAGAATCTTTAAACATCAATCTTCAAGAACAAGAACTTCAAAGTCGAATCTCGAAGAAAAAAAACATGAATTCCTCGAGAATCGAACCCGCTCTGATACCATGTTAGAAAATAGGAAGCGAAAGCGAATACAAGGGTAAAGGAATAAAGAAAATAAGAATGCAGGATTTAACGTGGAACCCTACTCCGTGAGGAGAGTGATGAAACCACGGGAGAAGCCCTCAAAGGGGCATGTTACGCATTGCTTTTTCTCATCTGATACATGAGGCCTGGGGCTCCTTATATAGCCTCCATAGGGCCTCCAAGTCCCACCACTGGACGATGTGGGACAAAACTATTGGATGGGGTAAATGGATCCTGGAGGGATCCATTTACTCATCTCCCTCATAACTGACGCATACATCAAGTACTCCAACAGGGACGTAAGGGGTCTGGGTGACCCGGAAAAGCGAAAGATATTGGGCTCGAGGTTCATTGAGTGGGGCTGCGATGTTCTCCTTCAAGAAACAAAATTGGATTCGGTCTCTGATGTCGTCTGGCGCTCTTTTGATGCGGTATGTATGTGAGATGGTAAATAGATCTCTCCAGGATCCATTTACACCATCCAAGAGTTTAGTCCCACATTGTCCAGTGTTGGGACTTGGAGGCTCTATGGAGGCTATATAAGGAGTCCCATATATCCTGTATCAGATGAGAAAGTGCAATGCAAGATATGCCCCTTTGAGGGCTTCTCCCGTGGTTTCATCCCGCTCCTTAGGGAGTAGGGTTCCACGTAAAAATCATGGTGTTCTATGTCTATATTTCTTTATTCTTATGCTCTGTTTATCATTCCGCTTCCGCTTCCTATTTTTTAAACATGGTATCAGAGCGGGTTCGATTTTCGAGGATTTGTTTTTGAGATTTATTTTTGTATTATTCGAGATTCGATTTTGATGTCATATTCTGGAAGATCATCTTTGGTTCGAAGATTTGAGTTCAATTCTAGGTTTTTTTAAAAATCCTAGATTGTCCAGGAGGAGCGGTATCATCCATCGGCCAGGCGATGCCTTTGCCACTCGTCCAGACGTCGGCGTGGATTGCTCCCAGATCTGCTGCACGAAGAATAGTTCCTTCCAGGCGATGCTCCTTACGCAGTTTCAGGAAAATTTCTTCCAGGCGATGCCCTCGTGTTCCCTCTGCTGGCGCGCGCAGATCCCAAAACCCCCTGGCACCTCCATTCTCGCCGTTGGCGGCGCTATCCACAGGTGGCACCATACAGGCCATACATCTCTAGGCGCGCATCGCGCGCGAGCACTCAGGGCCCTTCTCCTTCCTCGAGGCGCATGGCGGCGAGCTCCCGCCTCTCTCGCGTGGAGGACCCAGTTGGCGCCACCCTCTGCTTCAATCTCCCAGGCAGCGCTCCAGATCAGTGCAACCTCCAGGTGGAGCTCCTGTGCCGAACCCTCAGGCGGCGGCGGCATTCTCTGGCGCGCACACCCAGGCTGCTAGGCGCATCACGCGCCATCGCTTCACGTGCGACCTCCCGCACCTCCCGAAGCCGATCCCTCCTTCCCAAGCGCAGCAACCCTAGATCCCATCGCGCGCGGCACTCGCCGCTGCTCTGGCGCGAGGCGGAGCAAGCCCCAGCCGCAACTTCCCCTGGCAGCGGCGGCGTTCTACATCGAGGAGGGTTTCCCGTGGGAACCCTAAAGAAGGGCCCACGGTCCTTATAAAAAAATTATTTGCGGGCCAGATTATTTGAGCCCAAAAGGGTCGTTATTTGCGGATTTTTTTTGTTAAAATATTCAGAAAAAAAGACACATACAATAGAAAGAGCCGTACACATAAAAAATATGTGAGAGATGAAAAGCCAAAAAAATGTCATCGGCTTATAAAAAATGTGTTTGAAAAAAAGAAGAAAAAGAAAAAGGATGATGAATGTTTTTGAAAAGCCGACAAATTTGTGAACGGCTTATTGGTTTGTTTACCCCATATTTATCTTGGCTTCTCACAACTTTGTCGATGTCATTTTCTGACAAGTATGGGAGAAATGGAGAATATTATGTAGAGTCACAGGTCTGTTCCATGATCCAGATGCATATGTCAGATTCCAGGCCAACCAGTTGTTCATACTCTACAGTTTTTCAGATGAAGATTCTCCATGCGCAATTTCTGACTTGATGTTCAGATTCCGAGTCCACAGTATGATGTGCAGATTCAGACTCGACATTCAGATTGGTCAGAGTCCAAGTTCGAGGTACTCCATGATGAGAGGCTTATTTTCGAGTTCTCCAGAGAGAGACTCATTTTTAGACACGCACGAGTATGCGGTCTTTTCATATGAGCACATGTATGCCATCAGTTCAGAGGTCCCCATCCTTTCTTGTTTTGTAGGCCAGAGTTTTCATGTGAGCCATAGGGACTCCAGAGTAGAGGACCATTCCCTATGCCATGTTGGCAAGGGTTTTCATGTGGTATCATAGGTACACCAGAGTAGTGCACCATTCTCTGTGCCAGATGGGAAAGACCAAGTTCTTCAAAGAGGAGACTTTTTTCAGACTCCATTCTCCAGCGACCGTGGATTCTGAAGAGGATTGCACAACAATGGCCCTTTTTCAGTTCGGCCCGTTTCAGAGATGGAGCAGTTATCCACATTATTGTGACGGGCCAGAGTTCTCCAAGTGGAGACTCAATTTCCAGTTGCAGTGATTCTGACAGGCGCAGTACAGAGCACATGCTCTCCGACGAGGAGATTCAGCAGACTCACGCTCCAGCCCGTTCGTCCTCCTCACCTGCACGGTATGAGAAGCAACGTCCTCGACAGCAATAGTTGTGTGCGTTGGGTTGATATTGTCCGTAGTGTCCTGTATGTGAGTTGAGTTTCTTTCTGTTTGTCCAAGCTGAGCATTGCATGCTCCAGCTTGAGGGGGAGTGTTGGAGTATTTGGTTGTGCGTCATATGTATGGGAGATGGGTAAATGGATCTCTCCATGATCCATTTACCCCATCCAAGAGTTTAGTCCCACATTGTCCAGTGGTGGGACTTGGAGGCTCTATGGAGGTTATATAAGGAGCCCCAGACCTCCTGTATCAGATGAGAAAGTGCAATGCAAGATATGCCCCTTTGAGGGCTTCTCCCGTGGTTTCATCCTGCTCCTTAGGGAGTAGGGTTCCACGTAAAAATCATGGTATTCCATGTCTATATTTCTTTATTCTTATGCTATATTTATCATTCCGCTTCCTATTTTCTAACAGGTTTAGATCGTGTGATTCAATTGGCTCTGCAGGTGGAATGATTATTGCATGGAAAGATTCCCGATTTGTCGCAAGGGCGGAGTTGAGAGGCACCCATGTTCTCTCGGTGTTGTTGGAATGCATTCGTTCTGGTGCCGTTATCGCCTTCTCCTGTGTTTACGGTCCGTGCCAGCCTGCCATGTGGCAACATCTTTTGTCGGAGTTGCGGGATGTAAGAAGTGCTTTTTCGGAGCGCGTGTGGTTGATTGGATGTGATTTCAATGTTACCCTCCTCTCTTCTGATCAGTCGGGCTTGCGTGGGGGTCAGGATCCAGGGTCGGCGAACTTTGCGGAGGTAGTGGATCTCCTCGACTTAGAGGTTTTGGACGCTGCAGATTTGAAATACACATGGAGGAGGTCGGGCTCTCGTTCGCGCATTGATCGCTTCTTGACGTCAACTGAGCTGGTGGAATTATTCCCTTTGTCGTTTGTTACAAGTAAGACCCGGACACGGTCGGATCACTCTCCTCTACTGTGGGACTCTGGTGATTCATCCATCCAGCAGGGCTTTTTCAAGTACGAAAAGGCCTAGCTTCTTGAGGAGTCTTTCAGGGAGATGGTCTCGTCCCATTGGTCCTCCTTGGTCGTGACTGGTTCTGTCGTCTCAAGATTCGTTCAGAAACCGACCTCTTTGCTCATTCGACTTTGTGTGTTTAAGAGGGAATCCAGGGAGTCTCGGCGTGTGGTTAGATTGGCAGCGAAAGAGGAGCTTGTGAGCCTTGACAGATTGGAGGATGAAAGACCTCTAAGTGTCGACGAACTTTATCAAAGAGTTGAGGCTCAGAAGAGGATTGCTGATGAGGATAGGAAGCGGGTAGCGAAGTGGAAGCAGAGGTCCAGACACAACTGCTTAAGGAGGGAGATGCGAATACTGCTTTCCTCCACAGACTAGCCAATGGGAGACGTTGTAGTAATACAATTCATTCGGTGATCGTCGATGGAGTTAGAGTGACCGGTGATAGGGAGATGGGCATGGCGATAGCGGATTACTTCCATGCTTTCTTGGCGAGAGGCTTAGGTAGACGGTGGAGATGGATAGGTCTGGGGGCTTCTCACCTATCAGAGGCGCATGCTACTAGCCTCATTCAGGAGGTCACCATGGAGGAGTTGAAGTCAGCTGTTTGGAGCCTGAACGCGAAGGGAGCGCCTGGACCAGACGGGTTCCCAGTCTCCTTCTACAAGGACTTATGGGATCTTTTGACTTCGGAGGTATTGGACATATGAAAGAATTTTGTCACCGTAATACAAGTTTTGAGAAGCTAAATAGGGTTATGATTTTTCTCCTTCACAAACACAGGGCAACTGAAAGAATTGAGGATTCTAGGCCCATTGCACTTTTTAGTGGATTATATTTGATAGTGGCAAAGATCTTTGCTATGAGGCTTTGCAGAGTGTTAGAGCACGTTATCTCACCATTGCAATTGTCTTTTGTCTCGGGACGACAGATTGGTGACGGCTTGGTCATGGCGTTTGAGATCATCGCAGATTGGTAGAGGCGAAGTGTGAAGGCGTTACTTTGGAAGGGTGATTTTGCAAAAGCATACGATACGCTGCACTGGCATTTTTTATTGGAGGCTTTGCATAGGAGGGGATTTCCGGACCTTTGGATTTCTTAGATGAAGCGATGTGTAACCACTAGCTCATTGGCGGTTATTGTGAATGGCTGACTGGAGGGTGGCTTCTTCCAGCCACAGAGGGGATTCAGGCAGGGATGTCCGTTGCTGGCATGCTTGGTCGACCGAGCCCTCATTTGCAGGATCACTTGCGGATTTTCGAAGGATGAGCTGGTCATTCCGCTTCTTCAGTATGAGAACGACACCGTTTTCTTTATAGAGGGATGCACCTCTGAAGCCAGCGGCATGGCTACCATTCTTGAGCTGTTTAGTAAGATGTCGGGGCTGGTACAGAATCATGACAAGTCTACGATAGTTCCTTTTGCTTTATCTGAGGAGGAGGCGCGTTTGTGCAACATCGAGCTACGTACTGTGTGCAGTGCGCTACCTATTCGTTACTTAGGTTTGCTACTGACGTCAGGTAGAGTCAAATTGGCAGACTGGTTGCCGATTATTGAGAAGTTGGAGAACAAGCTTTCAGGTTGGAGGTCCTCGATTCTATCAAAGGGGGCTCGCCTTGTCCTTTTAATGGCGGTCCTCTATGCGGTTCCTATTTTCTTCATGTCTACTCGAATACTGCCGACCGAAATTCGAAAGCACCTTGACTGATTGATGAGGAGGTTTCTGTGGGGTAAGAGTGGTCAGGAGGCGAATGCGATGCACTTAGTGGATTGGGATACAATCACTCTTCCCAAGGTGGAGGGTGGTCTTGGAGTCAGACGTATTGAAGCGATGAATGGGGCCTTGCTGTTGAAGTGGGTAAGCAGACTTTGGGGGAGTGGCGAGGATATTTGTTCTGTCTGGTACGCATGATCTATGCTTTTACTTGCACATCGCCGGCAAGGGTGCCTTGTGGTGTTCGGCCTTCTCTGTTCGGGAAGGGTATTTAGACTATCCTCCCTCGATTCCATGAACTCTTTGGTCTGTTCTGGGTAATGGCGAATGCTTTGCTTTTTGGACGGATAATTGGACGGATGGTGGGTCGCTGGCTGAACGATTTCCTAGATTGTATGCTCTGGCAGCTGACCGTGAGGCGTGTGTTGCTAGCTGTTGGAGTGACGGAAACTGGATGTCCTTGTTTTGCGCCAACTTCTCGGACCAATACTTGGAGGAGTTTCTTCTCTTGATTGACTCCTTGCCTATTTTTGAGGGCCATGCGGAGAGTCGGGATCATTGGGTATGGAGCATGATGCAGCGTGGAACAGAAATATGGAGCATGTGCAGAGAATGGCTGTAGCAGAAATGAAAATGCTAAGATGGATGTGTGGACATACACGTAAAGATTGGATTCGGAATGATGCAATCCGAAAGAAAGTTGGTGTAGCTCCGATCGAGGATAAGATGCGGGAAAACCGTTTAAGATGGTTTGGTCATTTGCAAAGAAGGTCAACTGATGCACCGATTAGGAGATGCGAGTGTTGGGATGTTGAGCCGACCAAGAGAGGGCGAGGACGGCCCGAGAAGTGTTCGAAAGAGACTATACGAAGGGATCTTAGTTTTTTTGGATATAAGTCCGAGATTGACCCAAGACAGATCTGAATGGAGGCGAAGAATCCATGTAGCCGACCCTACTTAATTGTGGGAAAAGGCTTTGTTGTTGTTGTATCCGTTAATTTTATTTACGTTTATTTGAGTCATCGTAATTTTAATTAAATAAACGGGATCGCCTGTGATCTCAATTAGTTAGAGATTTGAATTTCAAATTAGTCGGTTAGTCGGTTAGAGTCAATTTATGATAATTAGTTTCAATTTGAATTTGAATTTGATTTCTATTTTTGTAATCTCATCCCTCCTATATAAAGAGATGATGGGGCTATTGTTATAGACAGTTCAGTTGTTATAAAATTTGAGATTTATTCTCTATCTCCCTCTCTCTCTCTCCCACGCGATCTTCGCGTTCTTCTTCCCCAAAATCTCTCGTATTCCCGACGAGCGTTCTTCTTATCAACCCCTCCAATTTATTCTCCACCGAAATCCACCAATAAATTTTTTTTTTCGTCACGCAAAAATCCGATCTGCATCATTTGGTATCAGAGCATGGCCTACAGATCGTCCTCACGATCTAACGATCCGTCCAGACGTTCGCATTGACATGCATCGAGTGACTATCGTTCGTCCGAACGAAAACGACGAGCCAACGATGCCTACAACAAGGAGACGATGAGTATGCTACTTGATTTACAAACCACATTCCACTCCAAGTTTCGAGATCTTATGGCTAACTTCGAGGCCCTATGCGCCATCAAATCAAAGTTGTCCACAACCGAAGCCGTTATCCAGACTTGTGAGGAAGAAAAACTCGTCGACAACGACGAACTGCTCGCAGTCCAGGCCGCTTCATATCAGCCACCATCGACGATATCGCCCCGGACAACAGTTCCAGCCCCGCTGCAGCCCAGCCTTGTCATCCCCGCACCCTCGTTCCCCCTTCTCGCAGCCCCTGTGGATCCAGCCCAGCCCCCTGCCCCGCCGACGCCTACCCAGGCCTCCCCGACCCTCGCCGCACCGCCCCAGTCCGCCGCCACCCGCACCTCCTCGGCGAACCCCCCTGCCCCACCCTCTCCTCCTCCCGCATCACCGACACTCCTATCCCAATCCCCCAGCACCCCCCAAGCCCCCATCCTCCCCCTTGCCATCCCACACAGCGCATACCAACTTCACGCGCCTTCCCTCCATCTCGGCCTTGCAACGGCGACACCCCCCTCTTCTATCCTCATCTCTCCCTCTCAGGCCGCAACCCCCCTTGCGCACCCCTCCTCGCGCCGCCACCTTCCCATCCTCCGCCTCCCTCCCTCGCCTCGCCCCATCCCAGGCCCTCCCCCTCCCGCGCGCTACTCGATGCAACGCCGCCTCCCCATCGCCGCTACCCGCCTCGCCTTCGCCCACCCAGTCCTGCATACACCTCCCCCTCGTTGCTGCGCCCGCCTACCTCCCTCCCGACCCCCCTTTCCCACCGCTTCTGCGACCACCAGTCGCCTCAGCCACTGCCGCCACCGCCGCCAACGCCCCATCCCGACTACCCTTTCCCACCGCCTCTACGACCCCCTGCCGCCCCAGCCTAGCCGCCACCGTAGCCCCCACTGTCTGCGTAACCTGCGCGAGAAGAAAGGGAGAACCCTAACAAGTGGTCCGATCTCTAAGGGGTTCGAATCCCATGAATTGTGGGATTGGGAGTTAAGTGGGAAAAATTACATGAAGGGCCCCCCATGCAAATGTTTGTATTCAAAATGAAAATTCAAAGGCTTCTCTTACGAAATGTTTATAAATGAAGGGGTACGAAATTTACACTTCAACCCCCTGGAGTGGAAATATTTTAAAAGAAGTGACGAAAAGAGGAAATCTGGAAAACCTCCTTATCCTATTAGGATTAGGACCATGGGTTTCACCTATTTAAAGGCCCCATGGCTTAATTCCCTGGACACATCTCCTCCTCTACTCTCCTTGTGCTATTGCTTTGCTATGGACTCTCCACGGGTCGAGTTGATTGTCATGAAGATGCCTCATCAGTTCTTCGAGCACCACGTCAACGGGATGAAATCCGGATGGACGCCCACCTATGCGCCACACCTGCTCTTCCACCACGAAGCCCACGTCGCCAGCACCCGCGGCGCGCATGAATGGATCCTGCCATTCGCTCCACACCAATTCTTCTATGGGATGACAGAGAATGCGGATTCAAAATTATCAGCCTCCAAGCCTGCAGATCCAACAATTCGTCGGGAGACAAATTTTTAAAAGCGGAGGAGGGTTGATGCAGCGTGGAACAGAAATATAGGGCCACATATTTTTTTAATGTTACCCGTTAATTTTATTTATGTTTATTTGAGTCATCGTAATTTTAATTAAATAAACGGGATCGCCTGTGATCTCAATTAGTTAGTGATTTGAATTTCAAATTAGTCGGTTAGTCCGTTAGAGTCAATTTAGGATAATTAGTTTCAATTTGAATTTGAATTTGATTTCTATTTTTGTAATCTCATCCCTCCTATATAAAGGGATGATGGGGCTATTGTTATAGACAGTTCAGTTGTTATAAAATTTGAGATTTATTCTCTATCTCCCTCTCTCTCTCTCTCTTTCTCCCACGCGATCTTCGCGTTCTTCTTCCCCAAAATCCCTCGTATTCCCGACGAGCGTTCTTCTTCTCAACCCCTCCAATTTATTCTCCACCGAAATCCACCAACAAAAAAATATTTTTTCGTCACGCAAAAATCCGATCTGCATCAGAGCAGGAGCTCTTTTTCAGCCAGGAAGGCTTACGGGGCAATTTGCAGGCTGCCTCCCTCGTGCTCGGAGGACCTGATTAGGGATTGCAACTTCATCTTGAGCCTTCTCGTCCCAGAAAGGATCAGTTTTTTCCTATGGCTTTTTAGATGAAAAAGGTTGATGACGTGGGATCGCTGTGCCATATTCTTTGGGACGGTCTCTAATAGATGCCCTCTTTGTGAAAATGGAATTGAATCTGTGGATCATCTTTTTTCTTTGCTCGCGTATGACAGTTTTATCGGAGGAAATCGACCTTGATTGGATTTGTGCGAGAAGTTTCGACTCCTTTTGGGTCTCTGTACGGACGGCAAGGCAACGTACAAGGAGGGAACTGCTGCGACCGATGGCATTACTGTGGTCTATTTGGATGGCTAGGAATGTGCTGCTATTCTCGGAACAGAGGTTTTATCGTGAGAATGTCCGTATCCTGGCGAGGGGTCTTGTTGAGGAGTGGCTTTTGGTGTGATGGAAATTGTTGTCATTTTTTAGTTATTAAATAAAATTTTGGGGTGGATACCATTGCGTGTTTCCCCCGTTCTTGGACTTCAAAAAAAAAGAAGGCCCACCGTTTCTTCAACGATGATGGTGAGCAGGTGCGTGGGGACGTCATGTTGGATGCGAGGATCATATGAAGGAGAAAGGTGCCTAATAGAGTCAAGGTCTTCTGTGGTTGTTCGGTCATGGCAGTGTTCTTATGAAGAGTCATCAGGGACAACTTCTGGGTGTTGAAGACCACAACTGCGACAGATGTGGATCTCGGGTGGAAGACTTGGACCATTTGTTCTTCTCTTGTGTGCACTCGACGCAGGTCTGGAGCAAGGAGAATATTCCGTGGATTACGACGGATGATGCATTTAGCTTTTGGAGTTGCATTAAAGTTGTGTGCAACAATAGTCAGGCTGACAGTTCATACCGTTCACCATTCTACTGTGAAAAGGTTCTTGAGCATTGTAGGGTGATGCGTGAATCCTGGAATCATGTAGCATAGTGTGAATTTTGTGGGCAATTTGGCGGGGTAGAAACGAGACAACATTTCATGGGCAGCCATTCTACTGTGAAAAGGTTCTTGAGCATTGTAGGGTGATGCGTGAATCCTGGAATCATGTAGCATAGTGTGAATTTTGTACCTTTCATCTTGTATCATAGCGTCCTGTAAGTTTTCAATCAAATAAAAGTGTGGTGAGTCCCAATCTTGGGATGCCACCCTTTCTCTTCTAAAAAAATAATCTAGATTGCACCTTGATAATTCTTTGGTCAGTTTTGAGATGTTACAGCACTTCATTTGGCCTTTGTATGAGCCTTGTCCATATCCGGACCATACACCACCAATATACGAATCCAATGAAGAATTGCATCCATCCACGTAGATCAAGTTTAAGAGATCATGGTTGAAGGAAGACTGTTTTAGGGATCCAGTGAGTGAATTTTGGTCCAGGCAGTTTGAGGGCTCTGCCACCTTTCAAGTTGTTTCCAAGCTAGTTGTATTGGAAGGTGAAATACTAGATTTTAGGAAGCATGTCGAGTTGCGGAGGGTACATATTGGAAAAGTCAATACAAGTTGTAATCGATCATCTGGATTGAATGGAGGAATTAGGTCTCTCAAGGGAGTTGAACTGAAGGAGCAAAGAGTCCAACATAAGGTTGCGTTGGAGGAAGACAAAAAGAAGGAAGTGGAATGGATATAGCACTCCAAACAAATTCAGATAAAGGAGGAGGATTTCTTCTATGTTATGGTCGATGGTATTCGATAGATAGATTATCCATTCCATTATTGTTGATGGTGTGACCACCGTGGATGCCAGGCAAGTGAGGAGAGTGGTGATCGAGTACTTCATACGTTTCAGGAGGAGGTGAGAGATTATGTAGGTTCTAGTCTGATAATGTGGTAGGAAGATTGAACAATTTTTTTTTGAAGTCAAGAAAGGGGGACACACTCGTTGGTGCTCACCCCAATATATTAAGAGGATAAAGGAAGGGGTACAAACAAGAAAATAAAAATAAAAATAGCCACCCAGCGTAGGAGGCAAGTAGTCTCCAGAACTGGGCGGCCAGGAACAAAAGAACACAGGAAAGCAATCACATTAAACAAGACACCGGTCAACCACCAAAGCCCTCGCACGACAGATCACGTTCTCCAGATAAAACCGCTGCCCAGAGAAAAGGGCCTCATTGCGAGCAAGCCATATCGACCACAAAGAAGCCACCGGTGCAAGAAGGCGCCTTCTCTCCAACCGCCTATTCAAGAAGATGGAATCGCAGAAGGACTCCACATCACGAGCAAGCATCCTATCCACGAAGGGGTCAAGCCACAGCTCCCGGACCAAGGGGCAAAGGAAAAGCAGATGGTCCAGGGTTTCCACATTAGAATCGCACAGGCCGCAAATATTGGAGACCGAATGGATCAACCTGGAACAGCGATTGCGCGTCAGAAGCCTCTTTCTGCGGACAAGCCAAAGGAAAAAGACAATACGTAATGGCAAGCCCAAGCTCCAGAAGTAGCCGCGGTCCCGCACCATAGAGTCCGAACTAGGAGGCGAAGAAGCAAGCAAGGATGCGTAAGCCTCCCGAGTCGAGAAGTCACCGTCCCTCCACACCCAGTGATCCAAACCGCCAGAGGGAGACTCCGCGTGAGCAAGAACGTTCATCAAAGCAAGAAAATCAAGGAATCTCTGATCCGAGAAGGTACCCAGAAAACGAGGAGACCAAGAAGCGTCAAGTCAGTAGGAAGCGACAGAGGCGTCCTTATTATCCGCCAGAGCGTAGAGACGAGGGAACCGAAGAGATAGTGGCTCCCCCCCTCCAACCAGCAATCATTCCAGAAAGAGAAATCCCAGCCATCACCCAAAATAGGTTTAAAGGACGCTCTGTACTTCACAAAAACCTCTTGAAGACCACGCCAAAATGGAGTGCTCCCACCCACCACTCCCGAACCCCCCTCGCCAGCCCACGCCCGCCTATGAATCTCCCTCAAGATGCCAATGAAAAAAGTACCATCTCTTCCCCAGACCCTGCTAGCCCACTTAAGGAAGAACGCATCGTTGATCAGTCTGAGACGTCTAATCCCCAAACCACCTGCCATCTTCTCCCTCACCACCTCCTCCCAAGCCACCAGGTGAATCCCCCGCCCACCTCCTCCCAAGGTACCCGATTTTCCCCATAAGAACCTCTTGAAGCAAGACTCAAGCCTATTGCAAATCCCAGCAGGCAACCGACGCATTGACAAAAAATGAACTGGGATGGCAGCAAGGACCGAGCGAAGAAGAACCAATCTACCTCCTTTCGAAAGAAGCGTCGCACGCCAACTAGCCAATCTCGTCTCCACCTTCTCCACCACCGCGCTCCAGTCCTTCAGTCTCGGCCTTCCGACCACCAAGGGAGGGCCCAGGTACTCCAGCGGCAGGCTGCCCAAAGCTGATCCCAAAATGAGCGCGAAATCCGAAGCCCTCGACTCCGATACACCAAAAGTAATAACCTTAGACTTGTTGCCGTTAATGCGTAAGCCCGATAGTTCGCTGAAAAGGTCTAAGGTCGTCGACATGGCCGCAACTTCCAAATCACCACCTTCGATGAAGCCCAACGTGTCATCCGCGAATTGAATTAACGGGACGGAAATGGTCCCCTTAGAAAAGCCCTTGGAGATGCCCGCCTCAACCACCCGGTCCACCATACGAGCCAAGACATCCGACGCAATCACGAACAGAAGTGGGGCCAGAGGGCAACCCTGCCGAAGGCCCCGACGCGGTTGAAAGCGCCCCCCTTCCAAACCGCCGTTAAGCAAGAGAGAAAAAGAGCTTGTCGTTACGCAGCGCCGCATCCACGAGATCCACAAGTCAGGGAATCCTCGCCTCTTGAGAATCAACCAAAGAAAAGCCCAATCGATGCTATCGTAGGCTTTAGCAAAATCAATCTTCCAAAGAATGCCTTGACGCCCCGAGGCTTTCCAATCCGCCACCAGTTCCGACGCAACCACAATATAATCCGATATTTGTCTCCCTTTGATGAATGCCGCCTGGACGGGGGAGACAAGCGAGTCCAGCACCTTAGAGAGTCTCCTAGGTAGGACTTTAGCCACGATTAAATAAATGGCATTAGAAATGGAGATGGGGCGAAAATCCCCAATGTCCTCCGTCGCCTCCTTTTTAGGAATCAAGAGCAATAAAGCTCTATTCAGTCTATCAAAGCCCGCATTTCCGCCGCAGAATTCCACAATCACGTCGAAGACATCCTTGCCCACTAACTCCCAGAAATCCTTGAAGAAGGCTACAGAGAATCCGTCAGGCCCCGGGGACGCATCAGGATTAAGATCCCACAGCGCCTCTTTAGTTTCCAACAAAGAAACCGGCCTAATAAGCATGTCACAATCCACTGCAGAGACAGTGGGAACCCCCAATCTGAGCCACTTCCAACGACGAGAGGGACGAGACGACGAGGTTTCCCTGAAATACTCCAAAATGGCTGAACCCATAGCGCTATCCCCGACGAACCGCTGCCCATCAACAGAAATAGCACGCAAAGTATTATTCCTTTTCCTCCCGCTAGCAACCCTGTGGAAGTAAGCCGAGTTAGCGTCGCCATCTTTGAGCCATTTGAGCCTGGAGCGCTGACGCCACTCAATAGTTCTCTTGTTGTCCTCCTCCGCCACCTTTTTTGCGCAGAGGAACGGTCCTCGAGCTCGTTGGCGTTGAGAGACCTCTCGTTCTCGCGTCTCCCGCTTAAAACGAGCCAATCTCGTCCGCAATGAGTCAAGCTTTTGACAGAGTCGAGCAGCCGCAGACCCCTCGACCGCAGCGGAGTCCCAATGTTCAGTCACCACGTCCCGAAAGGAAGGCTCCAAGAGCCAGCAACGTTCGTACCTAAAGATGCCCTTCGGAGAAAGATTCTCACCAGAATCCCATAAAATTGGCGAGTGATCAGAGAAAGCTCTAAGCCTAGAAGATACCGAGCATGAAGGGAAACTATCCATCAAAGCACCCGAAGCTAAGAACCGGTCAAGGCGGGATCGCGAATTGTCAATTCTCCAGGTATATTTAATATCGGTAGCCACCAAGTTCTCCAGAGCCAAAGATTCCAGAGTCTCTAAAAGATAGGGACCCCGGGTCGCAGCCACCCCTAGCCCGAGGACAGTCAGCGGAGTGAATAGTGACATTGAAATCTCCCCCAATGATCAACGGAAGGCCAGCAAAAGCGCGCCCTGCGTCACGCAGATCCTCCCACAGCTCCGCTCTTCTGATATGATAGCAGGGCCCATAGACGGAAGAAAAGGCGATAGGAGTGGGTAAGTCCCTTCTAACCAGCACCACCGAAAGCATATGCCTCCCCATTAATGAGGACTCGAGAGTAAAGAGAGCAGACTTCCAAGCGATGAAGAGGCCCCCCGCCGCTCCCACCGCATCCAACGCCGTAAAATGAATCCAAAGACCCCGCAGCAAAGGACCGCCAGAGAGTCTCATCCAACCCACGCAACTTCGTCTCCTGGTTGAAAGCCACGTCACAAGCCCACTCCGACAAGCGGACACCCATAGCCTTCCTCTTCACGTCGTCCCCCAGCCCCCTCACATTACAGGAAATGAGCTTCATTAAGGAAAGAGGCGGTTCCCACCATAATGAGCGAGGCCAGCCGCCTCCGCCACCGAGTTACGCAACGAAGCACAAGAAT
Organism: Ottelia alismoides; assembly: GCA_037367405.1. NCBI lineage: Eukaryota > Viridiplantae > Streptophyta > Magnoliopsida > Alismatales > Hydrocharitaceae > Ottelia > Ottelia alismoides. The sequence continues at coordinate 414,712 of JAZKJV010007236.1, read as the reverse complement.
GAACCGGCGTAGCTCGTGAGCGAGATCTGCTCCGCCAACGATATCTCTTCCCCGATCGCAAATCAGATCGAGCCCCTTGCTCAAGATCGCAGTTGAAATCCGAGCCGCCCAAGGCGAGGTTATACAAATTGCGGATGGGCGAGCCCGCACCAACCGTGGAAAAAGTCCCCAGGATGGAGAGCGGAGAAGAGTCCAACAATAGAGGCTTTGACTTGTCCCCAAAGAAGGCGGAAGCCTCCAACGATGGAAGGACAGGGGTAGAGTCGTGCAAAATCTCCTCGACATTAGTCAGCGCCGAGATGGTTCCAACGGAAACCCGAGAGGTGCCTTGATCTGAGTCCGCCAAAAGAAGAGAGGAGTTCCCAGCATGCCAAGACTCGAGTAAACCCGACCCGCCAGCACCGGCATCCGCAGTAAAGATACCCGTTCGTGCGCCCGAAAACGACGCAAATTTAGTACCGTCCACCTTCCAGTTAAAAGAGCCAAAGAATGAACCGACCTCGGATGGGCCCCACGTCTGCGGATTGCCACGTAAGGCGAGATCACTCGGGAATCGTGGAGAATCAGAGAAGGGCCGCCCGAAATCAAGCCAAGGGAGCGACGCCTCGCTAATGACATGCAAGAGGACTTTTGCTAGTTTTTGAAGACTAGGAAATGATGGATTTTATTGGTTATCTAGAACGTGGTTTAGTCTAGATGTTATGGAGTTAATTGAGGAGTTAGAGTTGGGATCATGAGTTTTAATAAAAGTAACATGGTCTTGATTTTGATTCTGTCAAAGGAGGTTGCACATAGGATGAAAGATTTTTAGACCTGTTAGAAATATATATATATATATGTATGTAGCAGATATCACTAAAACTCATGTAAGGGTATTTCTGTACTTTTCTCCCTCCTGTACTCTCTAGGGTTTCTAAGTTTGTCCTATATATGGACCCCTAGACCCATTGGAATAAGACAAGCAATTTCCTCCTTTCTGACATGGTATCTGAGCCACGTCAATTCCCAGCCCCGCCTTGCCCTAGCCCTCCCTCTCTCCGCCTCCCTCCCGATCCCTAACCTCTCTCTCTTCGCCCCTCTCCACCTCTCCATCCCGTTCCCGACCCCCATCGCCCGCGCCCAACCTCCCAGCGCCCCCATCGCCCCCTATCGCAACCCCCATCGCTCCCCAGGCGCAGGTGCCCAACCTCCCACCGCACAGGTGCCCTAACCTCCTCCCCATACGAGCAGGCGGCTCGACCTATCTTCTCCCTATGCGTCAGGCGGCGGCGGCTCCGCCACCAGGCACCCCTGAAGTAGCTGCTCCAGCGTCTCCAGCGTCTCCACACACCCCAGACGGAACCCCCTGCTCCCTCCGACTCACGCAAGGACCCTCCAGGCGGACCCCCCCTGCTCCAGGACCTCCCAAGCGGAGCCCCTGCTCCCTCCGACTCACGCAAGGACCCCTGCTCCATCATTCGAACTCTGGAGTCGGCGATTTTGAATCTCTCCAGTCGCACAGTTGGCGCAATCTCCAGCACCAGTAGCCACAAGTCTGACCAAAGTATGCGGCCCGCTTACTCCAACGATTCCAGCAATACCATCCGGTGATATTCCACTACGCCTTCATGTTCTCTGAAATTATCAACATTATCTAGCTCTTTGTTACTTGCTTTGTGTGGCCGCCATGACATCTACTCCCGCATCCGTGGACTCCAGGTTCCTGTACCAATCTAAATCTATGATGGTTCAGGGCACTACTATAAAACTCAAAGGATCTGAGAACTATGTTCTCTGGTCTCGGTCCTTTAAAGTATTTATTGGCGGCCAGCGGAAGTCCTTTGTCCTTACCAAAATTCTGCCCACAGAGACGGACAAAGACTTTGATACGTGGTTTGTCGATAACTGTCAGGTCATCACCTGGATGACAAACAGCATTGATCCATCTATTGCATCCAATCTTCTATATAAAGAAACTGCAAAAGCAATGTGGGAGAGTCTTGAGAATACCTACTCGCAGAAAACTACCAAATCCAGGCTTTCAGATATATATACTAGGATTTGGTCTACAAATCAAGGAGATACATCCTTGATTGAGTATTACAGACTGCTGACAGGTTTATTTGAGGAGCTTCTCTTTTTTAACCGGCGTGTTGTGATAAACATGTTGGGGAACGGACAGAATGGCAAGTATATCGATTCCTATCAGGTTTACACCCTCGATATAAATCCGTGAAGGACCAGTTTCTGTCTGCCGGTGCATTACCTACTCTTGAAACCATCTTTGGCCGCCTTCAGGAAATTGAGTCTCCTCACCCATCTATATTTGCTGAAATATTGGCTCATTTTGTAAGGGGACGATCCATCCATTACGGGGGGCGAGGACGTGACTCTGGTCGAGGACGTGGTCGTGCCTTTCGACGAGGTCGTGAATCATCACAGATCCAAGGGCGTGATCATTCTACTTCTTGCTTTCCCCCGTGTACTCATTGTGGTCGCCTGACCCACCCATCGGAACGTTGCTGGGCCAAATTTGGCATGTCTTCTAATGCCAACAGTGCGTATGAGACGACTCCCTCTGATACTAATTATGAGATCGTTGTCCCTAGTCAAGAACAACCTGCGAATGCTAGTCAGCATTCATTTACTGCTTCTGAATATGCTAGTCTCCGTCAACTACTACAGAACTATCATAATAACGTCATTAACTCTGCTTCAACAACCATTTTTGCTACAACTTTGGGTACAGTCGCCAGCACAACTACTACATCAAGTCCTACATGGATCATCGACTCTGGAGCCTCGACGCATCTAACAAGGGAAGGTAGTATTCTTACTTCTTCCCGACCGTCTTCAGTTGTGAAAACTGTACGTGTTGCCAATGGAGTGCACTCGCCCATTACTAGTGTGGGCACTATGGAATTTTCTCCCTCACTCAGACTCACAGACGTGCACTGCGCTCCAGCCTTTCCTCTTAGCTTATTATCTGTTCATAAACTGTGCACTGAGCTTAACTGTCCAGTGATATTTGATAAATTTTACTGTTACTTTCATGACATCCGGACGAAGCAGATCTTTGGTGGGGGATATGAGAAGAATGGGCTGTATTATCTTGACATCCCTACTGATTCCAATTTTGCGGGTGCTGCGTCCATTTCCACTGATCCACTACTATAGCATCTTCATCTTGGTCATCGCTATTACATCTCGGCGGATGTTACATTTTTTGAGAACACAAGCTTCTTCTCCCATACTATCACTGATATTCCCCTTGATCTTCCACCTCCACCCATCGTCTACAAACGAAGAAAATTATCTGCACCATCAGAAGTCCCTTTACCCGTCTCAGTCTTCCAGGATGATATGCCCTCTCCAAATATCCCCCACAAGGATGTCCCGGATGATCCTCTCGAGCTTCCAATTGCTCTACGGAAGAGTAAGAGACATTGTACTTCCTATCCGATGTCTCACTACACCTCTACTGCTAGTTTATCTGACTATGACAGACGGTATGCAGATGCTCTAATGACTATTTCCATTCCACGAGATCACAACAGTGCGTTACAGGACTCTGGTTGGCGACATGCAATGGATGAAGAAATGGATGCACTTATATCCAGAGGAACATGGGATCTTGTTCAACGTCCGAAAGGGACTAGACCGATGGCATGCAAATGGGTCTTTACGACCAAACAATCGCCGGACGGCTCAATTCACAGGTTAAAAGCTTGCTTTGTGGCTAAGGGTTTTACACAAACCTATGGTGTAGACTATTTTGAGACATTCTCACCTGTTGCACGTATGGGGTCTATCAGGACTATTATTTCGCTAGCAACAAATAAATCTTGGCCTATCTTTCAGTTAGATGTGAAAAATGCTTTTCTCTATGACGACCTTGATGAGGAGGTATACATGATGCAACCTCCTGGTTATGAAGTCGAGGGGGAGTATGTATGTCGACTTCGCAAAGCGATATATGGTCTCAAGCAAAGCCCAAGGGCATGGTTTGACAGACTTACCACAGAAATTAGCACTCTTGGATTCCAGAGAACAACATCTGATTACTCAGTATTTGTCAGAAAACGAGCAACTGGTACCGTTATACTTGCCGTTTATGTTGCTGATATGGTTCTCACAGGTGATGATTGCAATGGGATATCAGAAACCAAGGCCTTCCTTCAAAAGGTATTTGTTATTAAGGACCTTGGTCATCTACGCTACTTCTTGGGCATAGAAGTACTTCACACTACTGAAGGACTTCATCTCTCACAGAGGAAATATTGTCTGGACATTCTTACTGAAGCAGGAGTCCTCGGATGCAAGCCCTCTGGTATCTCTGCAGAACCAAAGAAGCACGTCAGCTTGTCTGATTCTACCTTTGATGATGTCACTCGATATATAAGCCTTGTGGGTAAACTCCTCTACCTTACTGCCACCAGACCAGATACTCCCACTACAGGCCGGTGGCTCGAAGGGGACGGTCGAGGACTGTCCTCTTTGTAGCAATAACCGTCCCTTCTGCTCAGAGGGGACGGTCGATGAACCGTCCCTTCTGCCACCGTCTCATTTGAGTAGGTGGGACGGTTCTCACGAACGTCTCTTTTAATAAGCCATTGGGGACGGTTGAAACCGTCCCTTTAATAATCAACATTGGGGACTGTTACAACCGTCCCCAATGCTCAAATTTTACGACGGGCACAGAAGACCTGTGGGGACGGTTGTTGCAACCGTTCCTAATGGTCAACCATTTTGCGACGGGCACAGAAGACATGTGGGGACGGTTTACACCGTCCCCATTAGGTCTTTGGGCCGATGTCAACCATTGGGGACGGTCGGAACCGTCCCGCTTAAGAAGTAGAGGGGACAGTTCTGACCGTCCCATCTAGTTTGGGGTCTATAGCGACGCCAACAGAAGCGTATAGGGGACGGTTGAAACCGTCCCATCTAGTATGGGGTAAATGGCGACGCCAACAGAAGCGTATACGGGACGGTTGTAACCGTCCCATATAATCTGTCTATAGCGACGCCAACAGAAGCGTATAGGGGACGGTTGTAACCGTCCCATCTAGAATGGGGTCTATAGCGACGCCAACAGAAGAGTATAGGGGACGGTTGTAACCGTCCCCATTAATCTTTGAGCTATCCTCAAAAGGGGGACGTTTCTGTAGCACCATAGGGGACGGTTATTACCGTCCCCAATAACCCCTGACTGGAAAAAAAATACTAGATTCATGGTGGTTTTTTCCCGCTCCCTCTGCGAAATCAAATAACACATTCCATAAACTCAAAATTGAAGATATAAATAAGATACTTTATAGTTACAAAGAGAATGTTTGTCAATACTACATAGTCTTAGGCACTACTAGAAATATTACAATAAAATGTTCAACAAAAAACTAAAATTTACTATAAGCATTGTTATCTACTCCGATCCTTCACTCTCGTCGCTCTCCTCCTCACTCTCCTCATCGTCGTCGAGACGTGTTGGTTGTATAGGTGGCGTGGCTTGACTTTGAAGACGGCTTATAAAGGACTTGACATTCGCCATTTCCAAACGCATCTTCGCCATCTCTTGATCTTGTGCAGACATCTTTGCCTTTACGTCCTGCAGCTCCCTCTCCATCTCTCTTTCTCTCTGGCTCCCTTGCGAGGAAGAGTGCGACCCACTTGCACCACCCATTCCATACCATGTACGGATCGTTTCTTCACGTCCTCCGCAACGGATGCGTCCACTTTGTTTCGGACCAGTGGCTTGACGGAATGCATCATCGGCCGACAACGGGGGTTGGCTCGTCCTCGTGTTGTCTAGCGAAGAGGTGGTAGAGAGCCTAATCATTTCTTCCTGCATGTATAAAAATTATAAATATTGTCAATATAATAACTTAAGTCACTATATAAATTAAAAATAAATATTACTTAAATGAATTGGTGCGTATGCGTCATCAACCCACTGCACTTCTCCTCCTAAATCCCGGCTCTTGGACCCAGCAAAAACCTCTATGCGGGTCATTTCTCGTTCGTTATCCTTCAACTAAAAAAATATAAGAGAAGTTTTTAAAATAAATTTTACACTCAAACTTAATAATTCTATACATTTTTCAAATATTTACAAAGTCATCCTTCAATTGGTTGATGTTCTTTCTTCCCATCTTATGGGTGGACCGAAAGCCTTTGGATCGATTCACCGTATGCTTGGTAGAAATCGATTGAAATTAAACAACATTAGTACAAACATAAAACAAATAAAAAGTAAACAATGTACGTACCGCGAATTCCTCACTGGACCAAAAATTAATCAACTCCCTCCAGTGTTCTGGTGTAACACCAGGTGGGACGTTCTGCACAAGCTGCTCATATGGAATCTGGGGGTTGTAATACTAAAGATGGAAAAATAAATATCGTTAATTTTAAATCTTCAGAATTAAAAATAAAAAAAATTCCGTACCTTCGCCTTTATGCGTCCCTTGTATCGACGCAACAACTAAGCAGCATGGGAGAGAATTTGGGAATCGACATGGGCATTTCGTTCCCATGTAAAGACAGCTTTATACAACAAATATAATAAACATTAGTATAATAACTTAATAAAAAATGGTTTTTTGATTTTAAAATACCTCCAAATCAGAAAGTATGGCAGCCTTGACAGCATAAGGAAGCTGCCGAAAGTCATGGGTGGTGATGGGGACGCGCGCACGAGCAACCTGGCCAAGGTAGCTCTGAAACTCCGTAGAGTTCTCTCCAACCGCATCTCCGCCAACAATACACACATGCAACGTCTGCCCGGGTGCAAGACGATCCAAAAATCTACACTGAGACGGTCCACGTCGTCTCAGGGTACCTCCACTACCTGCATCAGAAGAACCTCCCTGTGGCTGCTGAGGAGGTTTGGGAACCTCCCGAATACGTGTAGGTCTAGGAGCCATCTCTGAAATTCAAAAGGAGTTATTTCAAAAAAATACATTTAGATAGATGACAATAAATTCAATCATACAACCTCTACTTTACAAATATTAAACTATACTTTAAAAAATCTATACAATCATAAGCAAGCATAATATATTAATAAATTACTAAAAAATTAAATAAAAAACTTACATCCAAATAAGATGACGAAATCAAGGTGGAGGGAGGTGGGCGAACGGGCGGAGGATGATGGACGGACGGAGACGGGCGGCGGTCGGCGGTCGGGCGGGGCCTGAGGAGGAGGGCGATGGGGCTGAGTGGGCGAGAGGGCGGAGGCGGAGGGCGGAGGAGGAGGGCAAGGGGGCGGAGGCGGAGGACGGAGGAGGAGGGCAAGGGGGCGGAGGCGGAGGGCGGAGGAGGAGGGCAAGAGGGCGACGACGCTGTGGAGGAGGAGTCCGTACTTCGAGTGGAAGAATGAGGGAGATGGTTTCACCGGAGATGGGTATATGATCATCGGGGACGGTCGTTCAACCGTCCCTTTTAATAGTAATAGGGGACTGTTATAAGTGGACCGTCCCCTCTGGTTGGTTTTATGGGACGGTTACGTAACCGTCCCATAAAACCTAATATAGGGGACGGTTACAACCGTCTCTTGTAATAATAATCGGGGACGGTTATAAGTGGACCGTCCCCTCTGGTTGCAGATATTTCCACCAGCGCGCCAATCAGATTGGTTTTAGGGACGGTTACGCAACCGTCCCATAAAACCAACTATAAGGGATGGTTGTAACCATCCACTATAGTTTCGTATAAGCGACGGCCACGGTGCAGTAACGGGGACAGTTATGACCGTCCCCTACAGGCCCGGGTAGATAAAAAACCAACCTGGGGCTCTGCTCATACGGGACGGTTATATAACCGTCCCTAAATGTCATATTAAAGGCGATGGTCGTAATTGACCGTCGTTAGAACACTACAGAAGGGACGGTCAGCATACAACCGTCCCCTACAGTAGTATAGGGGACGGTTGCTCTATGACCGTCCCCAATAACCGTCCCCAAAGGCCGTCCAGTTTGTAGTGTCCTATGCAGTTAGCAGAGCTAGTCAGCACATGGAATGGCCGAGTTACAACCACTGGCAAGATGTCCTACAAATTTTACGATACTTGAAGGAATCTCCAGGACGTGGTCTCTTTTATGGGGCAAATGGGCACACGGATGTTATTGCATATGCGGATGCTGATTATGCTGGTTCCCCAGAAGATCGACGCTCTACTACAGGCTATGCGATGATGGTTGGAGGAAATACTGTTATATGGAGGAGCAAGAAACAGACCGTTGTATCCAGATCCAGTGCAAAGGCAGAATATAGGGCAATGGCTCAAGCTACATGTGAGATCACATGGCTATTGGCTTTCCTTCAGGAATTTGGCATTAATGTCACTACTCCTATTCCTCTATATTGTGACAATAAATCTGCAACCTACATAGCCACGAATCCAGTGTTCCATGATTGAACCAAGCACATAGAGATAGACTGCCACTTCGTACGGGATGCTGTCAAAACTGGAAGAATTGCTACTTCACATATTAGCACTGATCTTCAGCTAGCTGATATCTTCACAAAGGTCTTACCCAAGAAACGACTATTGTGGATTATTTCCAAGTTGGGCATGGCTGATAAATATGCTCCAACTTGAGGGTGAATGTTAGAAATATATATATATATATATATGTAGCAGATATCACTAAAACCCATGTAAGTTATTTCTGTACTTTTCTCCCTCCTGTACTCTCTAGGGTTTCTAGGTTTGTCCTATATATGGACCCCTAGACCCATTGGAATAAGACAAGCAATTTCCTCCTTTCTGATAAGACCAAATTTGTTATCTAATGCAATTTTACTAATAACAACGAAGCTCATGGAGAATGGACTCCAAGAAGTCTTAGGGAACCTCATTAGCTTCATATAATTTGGTTTTATTCTCAATAGGCTCTTTTTGTATATCTTGGTTATGACCTCTAATATGGTGGCGGATTTGTAAAGGAGAGTGGCAAGCTTTTTACAGAAGGTTGGTTTTTCTAAGACTTATGATTGTGATGATTAGAAGTTCTTGTGCTCCTCGCTTCACATGCATGATTTTCTTGATGTTTGCATAGCATGGATGAGAACCTGTGCTATCTATGCTGAATTGATGATTAATGGTCACCCTGAGAATCGTTTTTTCAAGTTGTAAACAGGAGTCATACAAGGATATCCCTTGGTTTCCTTGCTTATTGTGATTGCAACTGACGTGTTTGCGATCATAGGTTGAGTAGTTCATGGGAAGTCTTTTTCTAGTTACAACTTCGCCACTGACATAAAGAGCCTTGTAAATTTATCATAAAAGTCCCTTCTTTTAAAAAAATAAAAAGCCCCTTCCTTTGTTCAATTGCCCATTCTAAAAAGAATTGCCACCCCCCATCATGAGTAATAACAATAGTGTCTCCTTCAATATATGGAATATACACATCTCCAGAAGATAGATGGTGACATGATTAGATCTAGTGAACTAGACAATATGACGTAACACCGTAGATCTTCTGCACCGACAGGCAAAGAAATCATTACCCTCACCCCAGATCCTTAGGATGCACCTCATAAAAAAGACCATGTTCATCCCCTTAAGCCTCGACACCCTAGACCTCCATAATACGCTAGTAAGTAACCGAATCCCAATCCACGAAGGGATATGTTGACTCTCTCTCTCATGATTGAACTTGAAAAACCATTGTATTGTAAACTCCAATCGAATTCGCATCCAACATGAAGTAGGCGAATGGAGAGAAAGAAAACACGGATAATAGCACCTTAAGAAGCACGTCCATCCCCATTGATATACAAGTAACCTTCTGACTAGCCAACTTCTTAAGGTTCTTCACCAACTGCATCCAGGTAGCCTGCTTAATCCATGAGTGGGATACCATGACCCTCTCTCTCATTGATGGGGCATATACGTTATCATCATGGGTCGTTGAGGTGGTGCCGTTAGAGGAAAATGATCTTGAATTATTCTTATTATGATGTATGGACTTCTGGATCCATCAGAGAGAGAAAATTTGTTTGTGTAATGCTCACTCGAGATTTCAACATATTCCTAGGGTGCATAGTTGGGGGGTGCACGATGCCACTTTTTGTTGAAATATTATTATCTTTTCATAGTGCTATGTATTTTCTTTTCTTTCAATCTATACTATGTAATTTTCCCATGTTTCTCATCTACATAAGAGAACCCTAGGGCCTCATAAATAAACAATTTATTCATTTCTCTCCACTTGGTATCGGAGCGACAGTCCTAGAGCGGAGTTCTCGTACCCCGTGTCCTTCCCCATCTGCAACCCCATCTTCTTTGTCTCCCACAAGCCAAAAAGGGTGCCGCTAAGGAGCCTATGACGCTGCCAGACCTCCATGGAGGCACCCCCATCTTCTTTGTCTCCCACACGCCAAAAAGGGTGCCGCTAAGGAGCCTATGGCGCTGCCAGACATCCAGCGCTGTCGACAAGCCCTCACGGATCCTCCTAACATCGCCGCCAGGCCTCCTTAGGACCCTAGCAGAGTTTCCTGGGACACCTCCCTCCGCCAGGGCCCCTCTGGTGGCCATCTAGGGCTCCTGTGCATCTGCCCAACCTCCTTGCGACACCACCCACTTAATATTTGACTACATTGCATCGTCGCTCATGTCACTTGTGTGCCGAGGCCTTCTAGGGCTCTTAATGCGATTTATGGATCAATCATGATCCCCTTCAATGCATTTTCATGTTTAACAACCTGTTTTCGATCTGATTTTGGCTGGAGAAGGATGATTTCAAAAATCTAGAACATGACCAAGGCCATTGCGTTGATCCCGGATTGAAGAAGATGGTTGTTTAAGTCTAGACGTACAACCAATGCTCTATATTCTCGTGTAGACTCATTGAGATCAGTCTACAACCCTAGTCGAGTTACGTTTCGACCCTATTTTCATCGTGTTAGAGACAAAGGGTGATGCTATTCGTCGTCTAGTGCCTTCAAGGGCCCGACTTCCATCGTGATGATAAATGTGATCATCTATGACTTGTGTTCCATGCAGTTCATGACCCTTATGTAGTGCAGTAACAAGGAGCACATTATGACACAACTAGAGCTGACAGATAATACTGGGGGAAATGCTTCGTGGAAGCAAGATGACGCGTACACATTTATTTGACTTACTGGGACTCTCGTGATGGAGATTGCCAATGACATCGTGAACTAGATCACCGCCAAGGTGATGTTAGATGTCATGTATCCACATATGGCCAAGCGAAGAATGATGCGAAGAGTCTTCAGTTGCAGTTTTACATCTTCGCATCCAAGCAGAATGATCGTCCTCTGTATAGTTTTTACTCTTCACTTTGTGGAATGTTGGAGAAGCTTCACAGCTTCATGCCGTGAAAACTTCTATTGAGAAACAGATGGCACGGAGGAAATCCATGATGGTTGGAGTTTTCTTGGATGCTCTTGATCATGAGTATGGGGCAATACACACTGATGCAAATATTCTCAAATTGATGGACCGAATCGAATTGAAATTTGCAGATTTGGGGGATTTCTCAAAATTAGGATTTTCATCCTAAATTAGTGGTTGGTTAATTTTATTTAAGTTAAATAAATTGAGATTGACTGTAATCTCAATATTTATGGTAGATTAAATTAGTTAGTGAGTCAATTAGAGTATGTTATAATCATTTAAGATTTTATTTGATTTGATTTTATCTTCTTTCTAATTTTATAATCCCACCCCTCCTATATAAAGGAATGATATTCATTTATTTTAGTCAGTTCAAAATATATGAAGAATTGAGATTATCTCTCTCCGTCTCTCTCTCAGCGCGATCTTCGCAATTTATCTCCAAAATTCCGCGCAACCGACATGTTCTTCTCTTCGCCCATCCTCTATTTTCTTCTCCACCAAATATTTCCATCATCAAAATTATTTTACTACCGTTGGATTATTTTATCTACATCATTTGGTATCAGAGCATGGCAACCGAATCGTTCTTACGAATCGATGATCCGATTGCATATGGGCGAATGCAATTTGATTTGAGCTGTCGCGGTCAAGGTTCACGTTCTTGTCAACAAAAGTTCAAGAATCGTCTCCTAGCAAGTTTCAAAGTTCAAGAGTTGCTGGACACACTAATCGAGGAAGAATCATTCGCCAACGACAGAAATCAGACCATCACTTCCTCGATGCAACACGATTTTGATCCAGAAAATGAAGGTATTTTCACTCCTGAAGATGATTTAATTGTCACAACTGTTGTACAACAAAATAATGAAGACATAGGACTAAAATTCATTGAAAGTACAAAAGAAGAATATGAAATCAATGGTATTTTAATAGTAGAAGTTGATGTCCGGGAGGCCGCATCACCGCCACCGCCGGTTCCTGTACCACCACCATCCGAGGCCGCTGTCCAAGAGGGTGTTAGTTTATTTACGACGTCGCTGTCACCTGTACTACGCACAACCTTACACCGACCTCCCCTCAAACCGCCCCAGCATCTTGCAATGTGGTGGTGGTCGCTGTTGCTACTGCCACCGCCACCAATGGAGTCCCATCCCCTGCTGCCACTGTCGATGGAGACCCTGTAGGTGGCTCAGCGTCACCAAAACTCTCGGTGGGGTCTTCCCACCTCCGCCCCTGCTCTCCCCACACATGGGTATGCTTCGCTAACGGGAACCCCCGACCTTAGCATCGCTCGTCGCCTTCCTCTCCAGGTTGGCGCCGCTGTGACTCAAAGGGAAACGGAACCCTAACAACCGTATTCGAAGGGTTCTCCCAAGGGAGAAACAAATCCTCTCAATTTAGGGATAGAAATTTGATTTGGATCTTAGTCGATTCCTTCTCCCACAGGAAAGAAGGAAAGTGGCTGAAATGTGAATTTTGTAGAAATTACCTCCACCCAAAACCTTTTGTCTACATGTTAAAGTGGGAGGTAACTTAAGAGGAGATATTTAAGTGAAGGGGTAAGAAATTTGTAGCAACGCCTCCTACTGAGAAGAAATTATAAACGTAACGCTGAATCAAACAAACATGGCATAAATTGGGAAGATGGAAGCAACGATAAATTGGGAAGATGGAAGGAACGAATTCAAATCGAATTCTCCAACGATGAACTGAAGATTAAGCAATTCACAAGGAGACAATTTTCAAGCGACTGAGAACTGATGTTAATTTTTCCAAATTGACAGGTCAAATCAGATTGAAGCAATGGTTGATTTGGGAACCTTTCAAAATTAGGGATTCTCGTCCCTAATTAGCCATTTTAAATTAATGGCTTATTTTAATTAAATAAATTGATATTGTAATCTCAACATTTATGGTAGATAATTTTAGTTAGGAGTCAAATTAGGAAGTCAGTTAGAGTCACTAGAATCCGTTATGATTTTATTTAATTTGAATTTGATTCTCTTTCTAATTTTTAATCTCACTCTTTCTATATAATGGGGATGGTAGGCATTTGTTTCAGGTAGTTCAGAATATATGAAAATATGAGATTTATCTCTCGCTCTCTCTCCACGCTATCTCCGCGATTCATCTCCAAAACCCCGCGCAACCGACACATTCTTCTCTTTCTTCGTCTCCTCTCTAATTTTCTTCCACCAAACAATTTTTCCATCATTGGATGTTTCTTATCTGCATCACGCGCACCTAGCTCCTTACCAGTGCAAAAATACCTCCCATGGAGGAGGCTTACCATCGTCTCAACAAGATCCTTGCCCCACCCCTTGCCACCACAAGACCTCCTCCACGATGGTCGCATCTCTCGGTAGGGGAGGTACTACTCTGTTTAGAGGATGTGGTCCCTGTGGCAGAGAAGCATACATCTATTGCCATTGTCCCGATCATTCAGAGGGGACATGCTATCAGAAGCATGAATATCCCATTTCTACTCGTGTTATCGAGCGATCAGATTCTCCTGACAGTTCGGCCCCTTCTACAAATTCGTGACTAGATGATATTGTCTCGCGTCTGAGGGAGGTAATGACTCCTGCTGCCGGCACCGCTACATGTTCCTCGGATGTTGCAGCCTCTACCAGAAAATCTTCGAGCTCCTCAGGTATAGCCTATGCTTTTACATTTGTAGTAGGGTACATATGACAAAGTGGATCATGGACATTGGTGCAAGGTTCGAAATATCGATATCGATATCGTATCAGACGATCCAAAGGGATATTGATGCGGATTGGAAATCGGCGACGGCGAATAAAATAATAATATATTTTTTTGGTGGATTTTTGGTAGAAGAGAGAGAGGGGTTGAGAAGAGAAATACTCGTCGGTAACGAGGGGTTGAAGAAGGAGAACCGCGGAGATCGCGTGGAGGGAGAGAGAGAAGGAGAGGGGATAAAATGAGATCAACTCAAATTTTTCTTCATAATGGACTGACTAAAACAATGGGCTACCCTCTCTTTATATATGAGAGAGGGTTTACAAAAATAGTAAATAACTCAAATTACAACTAATTTAACCCTAATTGACCTGTAACTAACTTAATTAGACTCTAATTATTTAATTGACCAACAATTATAATTAAACTCTACGAAATCAACGTTGAGATCACAGGCGATCTCAATTATTCAATTAGACCAATACGACCGCTAAAAACGTAAATAAAATTGATAATTATTTAATTAAATAAATGTGGCCCCATAATTTGGGGTCACGCTGCATCAACTCTCTACCGCTTTAAAAATTCGGCTCCTGACGAATTGCGTGAACTGCAAGCTTGGAGGATGTTTCGGCGGCTTCAATTGACTGCTGGAAGAACATGTGGGGCGTGAACGGTGGAGTCCATGTGCAGGTGGGAGAGGCGCGGCCGTTGTGGTTGAAGAACATGTGCGGTGCGTGCGGCGGAGGCGTCTCGACTGTCGTCTTCTCCCCGTGATGCTCGAAAAATAGATGTGGCATGGAGAAGAAGGTTCTCGGAAGATCCATAATCAAGGTGAAGCAATGGCACAAGGAGAGGAGAAGGGGAGATGTGTCTAAAAAGTAGAGCCATGGGGTCCTTATATAGGGAAAAATCAATGCCCTGGTCCTATTTAGATAAGGAGGATCCCCTTGATTCTGATTTTCAGCCCTTCTCTTTAAAAATTTTCGCCACCAGGGGTAGGGGTGCAATTTTCGTACCCCTTTGTCTTTCTCTCTTTCCCTATTGTTCTGGATCTTTTTGTAAATAGAGGGTTTGGGGGAAAAATTTTCGCAATTTGTCCCACTTGAATCCCAATCCCTCAATCCACGGGATTGAAATCCCGTTGGACTCGCCCCTTTGGTTAGGGTTTGCGCTATATGCGCGCGGGGTGAGGGCTCCTGGGAGGCGCGCACCGGGGCGGCGAGGACGAGTTGGTGCTGGTCCTGTGCGGGCGACGGCGAGATGGAGGAAGGTGGCGCGAGGTTCGGCGGTGCGGGCTGGGGCGCGCGTTTGTGGCGCGCGGCGTCGTTGGGGCGCCGCGAGGCGGCATGGTAGTCGGGAGGGCGGGGGCGGGACCGCGCGGTGGCGAGGGGATATCTCGGGCGGCCCCTGAGGCCGAAGGGCGGCGCCTGAGGCTGCACAGGTTGCGCACGAGACAACGTGCACGGGCTTGGGAGGAACCGGCAGTGGCTTCTTCGGCGGTGGGATTGGTCCTCAAGACTACCTGGACCACGACCCATCGGTGCAGGCAGGGGCGTGATTGGCAGCAGGTTCGGCGGTGGGATTGGTCCTGCATGGGGGCTCCAGTCAAGAGGCTTCGTGATCGTATGGTTGGAGAGGGGTGGCGCGGCGGCCTGGCGAGTAGCGGGGCGAGGGGAAGGGGGGCGGTGGAGCCAGGGGAAGGGGCGTGAGGTAGGGGAAGGTTCCTGGGGTCCGTGTGGGAGCAGGAGGAGGAGGGGGGGCGCTGCGGGTGGGGGCGGCAGCAGCAGTGGGGGTGGGGCTGGAGGGACCGCCTGTTGCATGGGTTGGCACGGGGAGGTGGTGGCGGGGAGGGGAAACTCGCTGGCGGCGTGTGGGTTGGGACGGGAGAGGCCGGGGGTGTGGGAATGTTGCTGGAAACCCGCGGAAGGGTCGTAGAGGGTGCCGGAGTCGTCTCCGGTGGCGTTTGCAGGTCTGGAATCGCCCGGCCAGCCACTGTTTCGTCGCCTTTTCCTCCTAAAATGGTCTGGACAGCAGCGGATTCTTCGTGGACAGCGAGCACATCATCGTGGTTGACGTTTTTCCCATCCACAACGATCTGGACAGCAACCGTTTGGTCTTCTTCCGCGTCGTTTTCTTCGTCAAAATTCACGGTCGCGGCTTGGGTGGTTGACGGCTTCGTTTGGGCGTCGCGGTAGGCCTCAAAATTGGCCATTAGATCTCGAAATAGCGAGTTGAAGTTGATTTGCAAATCACGAACCATGTGCGCCGTCTCCTTGAAGGAGGCGTCGACGGTGGAGATGGCTCGTCGTGTTTGTTCGGACGAACGTCGATGTCGGTGCGAGTGCCGGGACGGATCGTTAGACCGTGAGGACGATCTAAAGGCCATGCTCTGATACCAAATGATGCGGATTGGAAATCGGCGACGGCGAATAAAATAATAATATATTTTTTTTGGTGGATTTTTGGTAGAAGAGAGAGAGGGGTTGAGAAGAGAAATACTCGTCGGTAACGAGGGGTTGAAGAAGGAGAACCGCGGAGATCGCGTGGAGGGAGAGAGAGAAGGAGAGGGGATAAAATGAGATCAACTCAAATTTTTCTTCATAATGGACTAACTAAACAATGGGCTACCCTCTCTTTATATAGGAGAGAGGGTTTACAAAAATAGTAAATAACTCAAATTACAACTAATTTAACCCTAATTGACCTCTAACTAACTTAATTAAACTCTAATTATTTAATTGACCAACAATTATAATTAAACTCTACGAAATCAACGTTGAGATCACAGGCGATCTCAATTATTCAATTAGACCAATACGACCGCTAAAAACGTAAATAAAATTGATAATTATTTAATTAAATAAATGTGACCCCATAATTTGGGGTCACGCTGCATCAGATATATCGATGATATCCGTGGAAATCTTAGAAATGATACAAGAAAGTTTATTTTGCAAGTTAAGATCATCATAATTCTTAAAATAATAAATAACATACTAGTGTACACTTACATGCAAGAGTAAGATGTATTTTGCACACCAACACATTATATCGTACATATCACTGTTGTCAATGCTGATTGTTGACTCTTGACTGTTGAGAGATATTAGAAAGGGGTGATGAAATTCAAAAAATAATAGTGTCGTGACATCAAGGAGGTGTATTTAGCCCATTAACTTTACATCCCATCGTGTTGTCGATCTATTTTTGGATGTCAAATGAACAAGTAAATGAGCATAATATATACGCATGCTGATAATCGTTAGTCATCTCTATAATTGTTTCATTTCCATTGTCGAAAGGGGACATAACTCCCTCGTTCAAAATGGGGTTCATAATATTTTTTTAATGTTGGAAGTAGATAAAGCAAAATCCTAGATAAATTGATCTAAAATTAAAGTGGGTGATATTGAGTAATATCATCCCCATATCTATGGTATCCGTCGATATCGATTTAGATATATGGGAAATTATGTATTGAAGTCTTCAATTTTTGACCGATATGAGACGAATTATTGATATCTTACCAATATTTCTTGAGATATCGTTCGACATCCTAGAATTCAGTTTACACCCGAATATCGAAACCCTGGCGATATCCTGTAATGTTTAAGACAAATAAAAAATCTAGAATAATTATGAATAAATTGAAAACTCTAAAAACTATCTCCCTAAGATCTTAATAAATACTAGAAAAACTCAAGTTCAAGTAATAAAGCATGTAGTATACAAAAACCCTAATGGTGCGTGTGGTTCGTGGGCTATCTGGGGGAGGGTAACCTTTTTTTGTGTTTTGGTGTTTGGTTGGTGGGTTTAGATTGAGAGGTTTTGTGTGATGTGATTGTATTGAAATTTGAAAAAGTATGTAGTTATTGTGATATGATAGTATTTAAATTTGAAAAAGTGGGTAGTTGTTGTGATGTGATTGTATTGAAGTTTGGAATAGTGAGTAGAAGTTGAGTATTTATAATTTTTAGATGCTATGATGGTATACAAAACTTCTAAGCCTTCTCCCACTATGAGTAGGGTCAGCTACATGGATTCTTGCTCAAATCCATGTTGAAATATTCGACTATTTTTTACGCTGGCTGTCGATTGCCTAACACAACCCCTGCAAGAGGGGGATTTGAACCCTGGTCTTTTGGGTGGTAGACACACTGCACTACCACCAGACCATTTAAGATGATATGATGGTATAATATATATTTTTTGATGGAGAGAGAGTGGGACCCACAAGAGGGGTAGAGAAATGGGTTTTGGGGGGTAACTCCCTCAAAGTAGGGGGTAACCCCCCAACCGAACATGCACTAAGAAATTAACCTTCAGGTACATTTAAAATGATGAAAATCACCTTAGGAAAGCCTTATTTAAAGCCAAGAAGAAGTTGTGTGCAACAACAACTCGATGTGGCGAGATAGAAACCGATATCGGCAATATCGATCAATACGGGAAAAAGCTGCTTTCAAAACTTCAAGTTTTGATCGATACCCATCAATTTTTTTATCGATACCCTTTGATAGCACGATATACCAACGATGTATCCACCGATTTCCGGGAAAATGACATGCATAGTAGTATCGATATTGGTTGATATCTGACACCGATATATCATCGATATATCCATGATATAATTTGATATTTGAATCATTGTTTAGGTGTTTCCTAACATCTATGTGGAGACATAGCCCAATTTAGTTGATAGTATATATTTGTACCCCCTGACAGATCAGTTGTCATTGTGAACGGGGCTCATTTACCTCCTAAAGGACAAAGGGATGTTCATTTGAAGCCATCCATGCACCAGATTTTGAGATGAATATACTTACTATTAGTTAGATCACTAAGGACTTGCATTGTTGTGCCATTTTGACCCACCTTCTCTTGTGTTTCAGGATATACTCACGAACATGGTGATTGGATGTGATTGTAAGCAAAGGGGCTCTACAGATTTGTCAATCTCAATATGCTGATGCCTCTTTCGTTCTTACTGGATCGGTCTCACCATGTGGCATCTTCGATTTGGTCACCTTCTGCTGCAAAAGCTGTGTCATGTCCTCCCACATATTTCCATGCGTTCTACCTTCTAATGCGAGATTTGTCTGCTTGGGAAGCATCACTGTTCTTCTTTTCTTGGTCATTCGAGTTATAGTAGCAGTCATTTATTTAAGCTTGTCTGTTTTGACATTTGGGATCCCCAGTCATGTTCCTGCGTGATCACTGGAGGCATATGTTTTATCTTGTAGTTGTGGATGACTTTTCTAGATTGTCTTGAATTTTTCTTTTTGAAAAAAGTTTGAAGCTGTGTCTATCATTAATTCTTTCATTATTGAACTAAAGAATATTTTCTCTGCTATTGTTAGGTTTGTTCGCTATGACAATGTCTTAGAGTTCTGCACATTACAAGTTCTTCAGGTTTGGCATCCTACACCAGACCTTGTATGCTTACACTTCTCAGCCAAACGATGTTGCTGGACGTAAACACTGTCAGTTACTTGATGTAATCAGGATATTTATGATTCAGAGTTGTGCTTCACACTCTTTCTGGGGTAGTGCGATTCTCACTGCTTGTTACTTGGTGAACTGTATGCCACCTCTGTTTCAGGAGAGAAGGTCCCTTTCTCGACTGCGTTTCCCGAGAAGGACCTATTCGCCCTTACACCTATGTGTTTAGCTCTATGGTGTTTGTTCACCACCTGACTGTTGGTCGTGATAAGCTCTCCTCTATAGTTGTCAAGTGTCTTTATTGGCTGCTCTAGTACCCAAAAGGGGTACCGTTGCTTCGACCTTGTTAGGCAGAAGTACCACGTTAGTGTTGACGTCATATTTTTTGAGACTGTCATGTATTTCTCCCTTACAGGTGACGAGTTGACTATGTTTGGCTTTATAGAGGAGGTATATGTGCCTCCTCTTATGGCTCCAGCACCTCCAGCCCCCCACAACCCGCACCACTTCCTCCACCACCACCACCTCTACTACCACCATATGCTCCTATGGCTCCACCTCCATCGCCACCAAGTACCTTGGCTCACTTATTGCCACATTTCTACATTCGCATGCCTTCTTCGATTCCCCTGCTCATGGGCATTCCCCATCATCCAACACGTCCCAGGTCTGTACTGAACATATTGTTTCTACTGGTGATATTAGTGATTTGTCCATGCAGCATGCTACTTTACAAGATGAGCATGTGCCCTCTAAGGAGACTAGTTCACAAGTTAAGGAGGAGACAAGTGATCTTAATGTGCATATTGCTTTGTGAAAGCGGAGACGTACATGTGCTACTTATCCTCTTGCGACCCATGTTTCTTTGGAATGACTCTCAAAGGATTTCAGAAGATTTTTCATAGGGTTGTTTGTCGTAGCCATACCATAGACTTACCAGGAGGCGATGTAGGATAATCAGTAGCTCTTGTCATGGAAGAGGAGATGGCCGCATTACAGTCACACAACATGTGGAGCATTGTTACAGCTCCTGCAGGGGCATTTGTTATAGGATGTAAGTGGGTGTTTACAGAGAAGCACCGAGAAGACGGCAACATGGATAGCTACGAGGCAATGCTTGTCGCTCGTGGGTTCACCCAGACATATGGGGTGGACTATCATGATACTTTCTCTACAATGGCTAAGCATTCTATACTGCGGTTCCTTCTCTCTATTACAATGACAAGGGACTGGCCCTTATATCAGCTTGATGTGAAGAATGCATTTCTTTATGGTGACCTGTATGAGGAAGTCTACATGTAGTAGCCGTCGGGGTTCGCTGCTGAGAGGGAGTGTCATATGGTGTATAGATTTCATAAGGCTATCTATGACCTTAAGTCTAGTCCAAGTGCATGGTTTCAAAAGCTCTCGTACTTGATTGAGCAACCATGATGCATGAGATTGACTGCAGATCATTCATTGGTCGTTTAGAGGACTCGAGAGGTACAATTTCTATACTAGTTTATGCTGATGGCATCATTATCATAGGGGATGATATGCATGCATTCATGTAACTAAGGATTTCCTTGGTCAGCTGTTTGCAACCAAGGGCCTTGGCGATTTATGCTACTTCCTTGGATTTGAGTTCGCTAGGAACCAACGAGGTCTTGTATGACCCAAGGGAAGTATATTATAGATCTTCTCTCTGAGACATGAATGACAGATTGCATACCTACCACTACTCCCATGGACCTGAGTATGAAGTTGTATGATGATGACGTAAAGGAGGTAGAAAGAGGAGATACATGGAGCTCATTGAGAAGCTCCTATATGTGACGATTGCCAAGCCACATGTATCCTTTGCAGTGAGCATAGTGAGCCAGTTCATGGAGTAGCTTAGACATGCATACATGGATGCAATCCATATGATTCTGAGGAATCTGAAGACCACTCCTGACACTGGTCTTTTATTTAGCAAAGGTGTAGTTACAATATGTGTAGGTGCATATTATATAGGATGTCTCAAGGACAAGAAGTCTACCTCAGATTTTGCAGTATTCATAGGGAGCTCCTTGGTATCATGAAAGAGCAAAAAGCAGACAGTAGTTGCTAGATCAAGTGCGGAATCAGAGTATAGAATCATGACATAAGGGAGTACGGAGATGATGTGGGCCATATCTGTTTTGACTGACCTAGCTATTGATGTGCCTCTTCACATGCATCTCCAATACAACAACCATGTTGCTCTTTTCATTGCCAACAACCATGCCTTCCATGAGAGGACCAAGCATATCGAGGTAGAGTGTCCCTACACTCATGGCATGATTCAGAATGGTTTCATCTCCAACTCTTATGTTAGCTCAAGAGAACATACAACCGACATGTTCACAAAAGCCCTAGCCAGAGGGCTATTCCAGAGATGCTATTCCAAGCCGAGCATGATCGATATCTATGCTCCATCTTGAGGAGTGTTGAGATATTAATTATTTTGAGAAAAGATGGGATGGACCTCCTTTAGAGGCTTGTACAAAAAATATTAAAAAACAGTAAGACAATTACATCCACCATATTTTGGAAAAGGCTCTGGCATTTTTCCGGGCACATTTTCAAAGTAAAACCTCCCTCCACAAAGATAACAACATTTATAGCTAGCCACATCGCCTAAACTAGTGTGTACGCCTTCGTTCGCCCTTCTTCTGAGCCTGACCAATGTCTACTTAAGCAAGGCGATTAATTACCTTTGCTAGTGACGGAGAAGAAATTGGATAGGTTAGAGGCAAGATGCTTGTCGGGGGAGGGGTGGTATGGGGGTGAATGGCCAGTTCTCTTAAAGTTAGTGCTTTCAATGATTCATGTGTTTTCTTGTATGTGCATAAGCTGAATCTGGGGGTTAGACTAGCCTTGAGTCTGTGATGAGATGTTTCTTTTGGTCTAGTTTTGGTCAAAGTTCCCACGACACTTTTCTTGTGTATTGTTAACGGTTTTGGGGTATTAAAACTCGTCGAGATGTGCTAGAGTACATGTTTAGATGTGTAATTGGATTTCTCCTGATCTGTTGAGTTTTATATTGTAATCCTATCCCTAGGAGTACTCCGGCCATTCTCTCGTCTCTCATCGTGACCTTAACCCTAGGTTCCCACCTATAAGGAGCCCCATGGTTCTCATCGTGAATCAAGTCATTCTATTCAACTTAATATCTGACACCACTCCTGCGCCGCATGTCCCACATCATCGCCTCCTGGAGTTGTTCCAGACCGCCTACCGACAGATCCCCGTCTTTATATGCCAAAACTCCATACCAGACGATCTGGCAGTTATGGCTTTGATAGAAGTAGCTCTTTTCTTTGCCAGTTGTTGTTACTTAATGACTGGTGATGGCTATTTCTTTATTGCCTCCCTCCATTACACCCTTGATCATTCGCTTCAGATCGGTCCCCGAAACTATATAAAACAAGTTGGGCACTGACAAATTCTATCTAACTAGATCCACTTACATCACTATTTCTTTAGTTGTACATTGCTTATTGTGGGACTTTGTTTTGTTAGACTATATAAAGAGCCCCACATCCCTTGT
Organism: Ottelia alismoides; assembly: GCA_037367405.1. Taxonomy (NCBI): domain Eukaryota; kingdom Viridiplantae; phylum Streptophyta; class Magnoliopsida; order Alismatales; family Hydrocharitaceae; genus Ottelia; species Ottelia alismoides. Next base: position 391,658 of record JAZKJV010007236.1, on the reverse strand, counting down.
AATCTCTTGAGCAAAAATAATGCAATAGCCTGCTCGTTAGGCTTTTTCCTGTGATTTCTTCCCGCTACTTAGGAAATAAGGTTCCGCATAAATCATATTTGTTCAAGTTCTTTAGTTATGCTTGTTATTTATTTTATAATTTCATACGATATTTTCGATTTTGGGATTCATCTTTGAGATAAAATTTATTTTGATTATTATTTTTTATTTCGTGATCTTGATGATGACTCTACGGTTTGTTTTTTTGTCCTCCATGAAACCCTATAAGAAGATAAACTCCGAAGTTCATTTTATTGTTGAGGTTCTCTGTGGAAGAAGGTGCAACCGCTGGCTGCAACTCAATGGGCTCCTAATGGAACCCTATTTCTTGTAGTGTCCCGAGAAGAAGATGGAGAAACACGGCTGGCTGTTTCACCTATGCCTAGCTTGTTGCATCTTAAGAAAACCGACCGAGCTGCTCCATCAACATATCCTCAATTGTTGTTGAAGCATGATCCAACACCTTCTTTGATGGAGAGCCGATCGAGGGCGATGGTAGCCACAAAGCGATGCAAGTAACTTGATGATGGATGAAGTAACGCTGAGGATGCACATGAGAAGAGGAGGTTGCGAAGTGAGCTCATGAATTGATAGCATCTTGGCAAGTTGGGGCGGCAATGTGTACTTACAAACCTTAGCATGCCATGAGGAAGAAGCATATGAAGAGGCCGATACATTTTCAAGACCAGAGCCTATAGTGGGCTTTGGTTCTCATTTAATTATCCCAAAAAGGAGTTGTCACAATTCTTAATTTTTTTTTATTCAGTTAAGGTCGGGTACCCATCCTGCCTCATTTCAGCTCACCGAGCCACATCTGCTGTAATTATTGTGGCAAAAGAAGATGAGAGAAAATAAAACAAATTTGAATGGAACAAAATAAAACTGTGAACAAAAAAATTTGCAGAGATTGAAAAGAGAGACGGGGAGTTGGTTTTAAGAAACCAGAAGCCTTAAATGGCCTTCATTTTTTTTGTTTGGGCCCATAGGGCCAGTCTGTTGTATTAAAATATGAAGGCTGTAAAAAAAAGAGTTTTTTTTTTAGGCTCATAAAAGAGGGACACACTCGAAGGTGCTCACCCCAATGCATTAAAAAGAGAAAGAAATACTTAACATGGGGGAATGGAAGATCAGAAAATAAAAAGCAAGGTACAGGGGGTAATCAAAGGGCGTTACCCCCGCAGCTAAAAAATCATGTTACAATGAGGTCCAGTCACGTAGGAAGCCCGAGGCCGAGGAGCGAATATTCTCCAAATAGAACCGCTGCCGAGCAAAGATAGCTTCATTTCGTCCCAGCCAAAGGCTCCAAAGCCGCGCAATTGGTTCCAGCAGCGATAACCGGGTCGCCCCCTACCACAGATCAAGCTATGACAGAAAGATGCAAAAGATGACAGATCCAGCCAACCCAAGTCCTCCCACAGGGCACAAACACAGCTGCAAAGAAGGAATAGGTGATCAATACTTTCCATTTCCGTGTCACAGAGGCCACAGATAGGCGAAGAATTTGGAAACATCCTAGCACAACGATCACGAGTTAGCAATCTTCCCCGACGGAGAAGCCAAAGGAAAATACCAACGCGCTCAGGAAGCTTGAGCCCCCACAAGAATCTGCAGTCTCTCAAGAAGATGGCATCAGCCCTTGAAAAGTTGGGCAAGATAGCCTTATAAGCATCACAGGTAGAGAAGGACCCATTCTTCCAAGCCAAATAGTCACGGCCCCGAGAAGGCACGGGGGCTTCATTAAGAGTGGAAATGAGAGAGATATAATCGTGCGTCCGCTGATCCGACAAGAGCTCAGAAATTGGAGGGCACCAAGCACGCCCATCCCAGCAACAGGCCACCGTTACATCCTTGTTGGGCACCAAAGCGTAAAGGTGGGAGAAGAGATTCCGTAAGGGCCCCCTTCCCGTCCAGTCGTCCTCCCAGAAACGAATCAAATTTCCATCACAGAGCTTAATAGAAAATAAAGAGCGATTGTGGTTAAGAGCGTCCATCACCCCTCGCCAAAAAGTTGATAGCTGGCCCTGATAATCGCCACGAAAAGCAGAAACAAAGCCATCCCCAGCCGCAACCCTCAAACAATTTAACAAGAAATTGTCCTCCCTACCCAAATTCTCGCCGCCCATTTGAGCAAGAGAGCATCGTTCACCGTCGCCAGGCGCCTCACGCCCAGCCCTCCCTCCTTCTTAGGCCGCGTGACCTCATCCTAGGCCACGAGGTGCACGCCCTTCCCCCCTCCCCCCTTCTTCCCCCACAAGAATCCCCGCATACACTTCTCCAGACGCGAACGAACTCCCTTTGGCATCCCACGCACCGAGAGAAAATAGATAGGGATGGAAGATAAAACCGATTTGAGAAGCACTAACCTCCCACCACGGGAGAGAATAGCTGCGCGCCACCCAGCCAAGCGATGCTCCATCTTTTCGACAATTGACTTCCAATCACGAATGCGCGCGCGGCCCACCGTCAGAGGTAAACCCAAGTAATGAAAGGGGAGATCAGAGGCAGGACAGCCCAGCAATCGCGAGCACTCCGCCTCCTCCGCCGCGGACATGGAGAAAGGGACAGCCTTTGATTTGTTGCCATTGATTTGAAGACCCGAGAGCTCGCTGAAAAGTTGTAGAGTAGTAGCCATAGGGGAAACATTCGAAGAACCACCCTCGATGAAGCAAATTGTATCATCAGCAAATTGAACAAGCGGGACGTGGTAAGGGCGAAATGAGCAGCCGCGAGACAGCCCAGCCGCCACAACACCCTCGATCATGCGCGGCAAAACATCTACCGCCAAAACGAATAGGAGAGGTGCAAGGGGGCACCCCTGACGAATCCCCCTACGAGGTTGGAAAGTGCCCCCAACCGAATGACCATTGAGCAATAGTGAAAGGGATGCCGTTAACACACAACGCCGCATCCACGAAATCCAGGTCGAGGGGAACCCCCTTCTCCAAAGAACGGACCATAAGAACCGCCAATCAAGAGTATCATAGGCCTTCGCAAAATCAATTTTCCAGAGAACCCCCTTTGTGGCATTCTTCCGCCACGCCGTAATGATCTCGGAAACAACCGCATAACAATCTGAAATCTGCCTTCCACGCACGAAAGCTGCCTGCGCAGGCGATATGAGCGAGTCAAGGAGCGGGGCCAGGCGCCGCGCCAGGGCCTTGGCGATAATTAAGTAGATCGCATTAGAGATGGAAATAGGCCGGAAGTCCTCAATCCGAGTAGCCGAGGTAGATTTTGGTATAAGAACAATATGAGACCGATTGAGTATATTGAAACCATCGTTCCCCTCGCAGAAGTCCCGCGCCACATCCAGAACATCGTTGGCAAGAACATCCCAGAAATCCTTGTAAAAACAAACCGGGAAGCCATCAGGCCCCGGCGCAGCATCAGAATTGAGGTCCCAAACGCCCCCCTTGAGTTCCTCCATAGAAAGCGGGAGCACGAGCGCCTCCGCAGTAGACGCTGGGAGAGCAGGAGCCCCTTGGCCCGACCACCGCCACCGTCGCGTAGCCGAGGACCCAAACGCGGCCCGAAAATAATTCCCCACAGCCACCCCCACATCATTCTCCCCCTCAAAAAGCGCACCGCTGATGGAAATAGATGAAATAGAATTAGAGCGGCGGCGGCCACTCGCCACCCTGTGGAAGTATGCAGAATTGGCGTCCCCCTCCTTGAGCCACCTCACCCGAGATCGTTGACGCCATTCGATCGATCGCTTTCGATCCTCCAGCCGCGCCGTCTCAACGGCGGCAACGCGCTCAGCCAACTCCCCCGGAGTCAAATCCCTTTCGTTCTCGAGAAGGTCAAACCGCAAAATCACAGCCTCAACCGCCAAACGAGCACAAATACGAGCCTGTCACGTCTCCCGTTTGAAGGACGCGAGAGCCCTCGCAAGGAAGAGATTTTAAGGTCAAAGCGACGAGCGGCAGATCCCGCAAAAGAGGACTGGTCCCAATGGTTCCGAACAAGATCCTTGAATCCCGGCTCGAGGAGCCAACAACGCTCATAGCGGAAAAGCCCACGAGGATGCTGGTCATCCCCGGAATCCCAAATGATGGGATTGTGATCAGAGAATGAGCGAGGACGAGAAGTGACCGCACAAAGGGGAAATGCCTCCATCATGCGAACATTGGCCAAGAAGCGATCAATCCGCGACCGGGAAGAATTCGATCTCCAAGTGTAAGAGATATCTTTTGCCACCAGCCCCTCCAGTGTCAAATCCCGAATAAGGTCCATAAAGTCCCCAGAGCCGGGATCGCTGCCCCCACGAGCACGGGGACGATCCTGCGAGAGCAATGTGACATTAAAGTCACCCCCCAAAAGCCAAGGTAAGTCACCAAAAGCAAGCGCATCCTCCCTAAGGTACTCCCAAAGCTCCCTGCGAGCGATGTGAGAATTTGGCCCATAAACACAAGTGAAGGCGGCACTCATATTATTTTCAGACATAGTCAGCACCACGGAGACGGAGTGACGCCCGATCCTCAATGAAGAGAATGAGAGGCGCGAAGAGCGCCAAGCGACAAATAATCCGCCGCTCGCGCCTTTCGCATCCAACGAGCGAAACGCGTCCAACCCACCAGCACCAAAGGACCGCCATAAATCATCATCCAGCATAGCCAGCTTTGATTCTTGTATAAAAGCGATGTCGCAACCCCACTCCAAAAGGCGAGCACCCAGAATTCGGCGACGGTGAGGGTCGCAAAGCCACGCACATTCCAAGACAAACTCTTCATTAACAATAACGGGGACCCCAGGAAGCCTCCATTCAAAAAAGCCAGAATCAAATTCCAGGAGGCGATCGCCTCACCAAACGAATTAATCCAGAAGCATCAGCCACCGCATCGCGAAGCGAGATAGAAGAAGAGTCTCTGTTGGGAGAAGAGTGGGACGCGCCTCCAAGGCGGGAAGTCCGCCTTCGACTGTAGGACCGTCCAAATCTTGAAGGGGGAGAGTTGACCACGACGACGTCCAAGGAAGCTCCGCCGAGGAGGTTAGCAACTTCTGCAGACCGTTCGCCGCCCGACGAACCCCGCGAAGGGGGCCCCCCGTGCCGCGGCGGGGAGAAGGCGAAGGAATCTTCGGGGAAAGTTGAAGCAGAGTCCAGCGAGAAGAACGGGGAAGGGAATACGTCCTCTAGAAGGGCCATGGAGCCGGGGGCCACCGAACTGATGGGCATAGGACATGAATAATCAGAGACCCAAGAGATGGATTCGGATAACCCGGCCGGGTCGGACACCATCCGATTAGAAAGCCCATAAGAGACAACAGCAGATCCGAATGAAGAGCCGAGAAGTGGCCTAGCCACGTGTCCAGAGTGGTCCAAATGCAAAGAATCCCCCGACCAGATGGAGGGAGATGAAGGGGTCAAATCCACATCGAGAGTATCCACCGCCACCAAAGCACGACCGCCACTCGCGTCCCCAGGCGCTGCAAATGATAGCCCTGAACCGCTGGCCTGCCCATGCGACGCTTCGAAAAAATCCCCATGCGACGCTTCGAAAATATCCCTGGAAGATGACACGTGTCGCGAAGAATCCGAACCGTCGGCCCTCGACGGAGAGGCCTGACGTCCACCGCGCGAGGCCGAGGAAGACGGTGAAGGATCGGACACCGGCGGCGGCAAAATGAGGATTTCCACCTTGAAAGACAATGAGCCCAGGAGCAATCACTCGAAGATGACCTTCCCCTCCATAGCCTCAAGAAAGCGAGGAGAACACTCAAGAAGAATCGTCGTGCTGGCCCAGTCCGCCCCTGGCGCCAAGCCATCATCCAGGACAACTAGAACTTGCCCCCACCTACCGATCACCTTTGAGAGCACAGCCACCGTGCGAGAGAGGAATGGGACCCCCCGCACCTCTGCGATACAGACCTCAGTAAGATTCACCGCACCATCCGCTACGCGAAGCGGTCGCCACTTAACATCAAGACCGCCAAAGCCACGGAAGAGGCTCTCCCGTTGCACCGGGGAGAGCCCGCGAACACAACAGCGCAGCGCGTCGAGGATGACGAAGTCTCTGTCAAAGTCATTGCCAAGGAACGTAATCGTCGTCGAGCGAATGTCATCTCAGGAAAGATCTGGACTACGCCTGACACCTACAGCAACAAGGTGTCCCATGGAAGAATCTCGCCTGCCCGCGAAAGCCCCGCCGCCATGCAGCCCCGCACCCAGCCTCGCCGAACCGCCCACCGGCTCCTCAACCCTCCTCCCCCCACCAACGGCAGCCCGACCACCAAGCTCCTTGTTGAACAAAACCTCCTGCTTCACGTCTTCCGCAATCACAGGTACCGAGCCATGCACAGGTACCGAGCCATGCACAGGAATGCCCGCGTAGGGCCGAGCCTGCGCATCGCCACCCACACCCAACGCCGAATCAGAGCCCAAGCCATCCACCCCCACAGGTGCAGGAACGCCAGCCGCCTCACATGCAGGAGCACCCCCCAAAGCCTCCTCAGTTGCACCAGCACCGCCAACCACTTCCGCAAAAGAGCGAGCATCGCGAACACCATGAGAAGCACCACGAACACCTCGCGAGAAAGACCGCCGCGAGGCCACGCGTTGTCCGGCGCGACCTCCCTCACGCGAGAACCAGCAAGCAGCCATGCGATGACCCACCCTGCCACAGTGGAAGCAGCGGGGCGGAGTATCACACGCAGAGGCAATGTGGCCACGCTGACCACAGCGGAAACATTTACGTCCTGGCTTGGCATGCGAGACCCGCCTCCACCCAGCGTCCCCATCGATGTCGCGCACCGTCTGAGCTCCGCTTCCTCCTCCACGCACCTTTGGTCGCCACGAGAGACGCTCCGCCATCCCGAACCGGAAATGTTGTAATCTTGATCTCAAAAAAGAGTTGTAAAAAAAGAGTTGAGATTACCCATCAACTCTTTTGGTCGCCACGAGAGACGCTCCGCCATCCCGAACCGGAAATGTTGTAAAAAAAAGAGTTGAGATCGAAAAAACTGTGATAGTTAAAAAAAGACTCCATTAAAAAAGGACGATGGTTGCAAAAAGAAGGGAATGATTTGAAAAAAGAGAAGAAAGAAAAAATGACAAAAAGGAGATTTTTACGCCCATTTGTTCTCCTAACATGATCAATTATCCTTATGTTTATAACAAGTATATGAGAAAGAGGGAGTTAAAGTAGCATATTAATTCTTTTGGTTGGAATTACCCATCAAATACTCATACGTCATCATCTTCTGCTTGTACCCCCATAACTAAATCTCATCTTCATCTTCTGCTTGTACCCCCATAACTAAATCTCATCTTCGAGGATTGTTGGCGAGGGAGCGCAGGCGAGCGCGGAGGGAGCGCGAGGGGGAAGAAGCACGGCGGCGGCGGCGCTAGGGCTCAGGACCATCGGCGACGGTGGGGCTTTTGGTGGGGGGTACGGATTTAGGGCACAGGCTCCGGTCTAGGACCGCCACTCTTATACCATGTGGAATTAGAGAATGAAAAGATGATTTATTCTCAGCCCTAGAGCTCTCTTATATAGGAGAAAAGCTCTATGGGTAAATAACATAAACAAGACAGAGGAAATAAATAATACAAATATCGCAACAAGGATCGTATGTGAGAATCCTCTTCTTGATGTCCCTATATGAGAGAAACTCACTATTCGAGGTCCTCGCATGTATGGGAGAGACCTCTTCTCAATGTTTCCATATAGGAGAGATCCACTTTCTAGATCTTCATATGGGAGAGGATCACTCCACATTTGATGCTCGATATCAATTACTTAGAATGAACTTCTACTACGTCTTGAGATCAGATTTGACTTCTGCTGCTCATCAACTGGTTACATGAAGAGCAACACTCCAGCTCATTTATTGCCTACCGGCCGTCTTCGTCGAGCATCCATTGCAGGCACAGGTCTCCATGCAACACTATCTTCTTCTCTCGGGTGTCCTCTCATATCCTTAGAGGGGGAGTGTTAGAGTATATTTATCTGTGAATATTTGTTGAATATTTATTTTGTAACAAGCTGAAACTTTCTCAGCTCCAGCTTGAGGAGTGTTAGAGTATATGTTTAGATGGTGTTAGAGATTGCAGAAGATTTCCTTCTTTATATTCTATTGTAATCCCACGAGGGCTTTTATGTTAAGAGAATATTCTATGTGGCTATTTGTTAAGAGAATATTCTATAGAGAATATTCTATATTCTAAAGAATATTCTATAGAATATTCTCCTTTGAGCCCTTTAGGGTTTAGTCCTATATAAGGACCCCTAGACCTCTTGAATAAACAACGAATCATCTTTTCTTATCATTCTTTCACATGGTATCAGAGCAGCGGTCCTAGGCCGGTGTTCTGACCTAATCACCCCTCCGCCACCACCAGCCCTCCAAGTTCATCTACAACCGCGTGCCGCCTCGGGTCTCCGCACCTCCTGCCTTAGGCCCGCGCCGCCTCGGCTGAGCGTCGCCAGACTGCTCTAGGGCAGCCAGGTACCACCGCCAGGTCGGCCAGGCCCGCCTCGCGCTGCCAGGCGCCTCCGCCAGCCCTCCCAGGGCCTCCTTCCGCCGCCAGGCCGACTCCGCCATGCCCCCTCTTGTGCCGTCAAACGAGCATTGCCTCATCCTTCTTATTTCTTGATGAGGGTTTAGATATTTGATGATAAATTGAGGGAAGATATACTCTCTAGGTCACTTTTTCTTGACCTAAGCCGCCACAATGACGTCTGCCGAGATCAAGCCCACATACCCTACTTCTTCTTTGCTGGTACAGGGCACTTCTATCAAGTTGAAGGGCTCCGAAAATTATGTTCTATGGTCTCGGTCTTTCAAAGTGTTTGTTGGTGGCCAGCGCAAGAGCTACGTTCTTACAAAAGTTCCACCTGCGGAAACTGATAAGGACTATGAAACTTGGTTTGTTGATAATTGTCAGGTTATCACTTGGATGACGAACAGTGTCGATCCAAATATTGCTGCGAATCTTCTTTACAAAGACACCGCTAAGGCAATGTGGGAAAACCTTGAGCGTACATATTCTCAAAAGACGACTAAGTCTCGTCTGTCAGACATATACACAAAAATTTGGTCTGCCACTCAGGGAGAATCAAGTCTTATCGAATATTACATGCTTCTTACACAAGCCTTTTTGAGGAATTCCTTATTTTTTAGCCTGCATGTTGTGATAAACAAGTAGGAGAACGTGCTGAATGGCAGGTTTACAGATTTCTCTCGGGGCTAAATCCAAAATATATGCCTGTGAAAGATCAGTTTCTGATGGCTGATACTTTACCTACTCTTGAGACCATCTTCGGACGCTTACAGGAGCTAGAGGCTCCGATTCAACACTCTACCACCCACACCTCTACAGAGACGATGGCCCACTATACCTCCTCAGGATACAGAGGGCGTCATAACTATCAAGGAGGACGGGGACGTGACTCAGGGCGTGGACGTGGTCGTGAATCTGGACGCATCCGTGACTCTGGACGCGGACGTGATCGTGGACGTGGTCGTGATTCTTCTGCTCGGTATCCAGCATGTGTACACTGTGGACGCTGGAATCACCCTTCTGATCGCTGCTGGGCAACGTTTGGCATGCAACCTAATGCTAACAATGCCTACGATGAAGTATCGTATGATGCAACTGCAGAAACATCTACTCAGCAAACCAACGAGGCACAAACCCCATTCACTGCTTCTGAATATGCTCGCCTACGACAACTGCTGCAAGAATCTAGCCCTTCTGATAGTAATGCTTCTGCCCCTACTGCTAGCCTGGCTACTACCTCAGGTACAGTAGCAAACTCTGTCTCTGCCTCTAAGCATGCATGTATTATTGATTCTGGAGCCTCTACCCATCTGACGGGAGAAGGAAGTTTGCTAACCTCCTCCCAGCCATCTTCCTCTGTGAAGACTGTTCGGGTTGCTAATGGGGATCATTCCCCAGTAACTGCTATTGGTACTGTCAACTTTTCTTCCAAGCTGCATCTGACAGATGTTCATTGTGCCCCTGCTTTTCCTCTCAGCCTTCTATCAGTACAGAAGTTATGTCATCAGCTTAACTGTCGTGTTATTTTTGATGAGGTTTGTTGTTATTTTCAGGACATCCGGACGAGGAAGATTTTTGGTGGGGGTCATGAGAGGAACGGCCTCTATTACCTCGACATCCCTTCTGATTCCAACTTTGCTGGTGCAGTCTCCATCTCTGAAGATCCTTTTCTATGGCACCTTCATCTTGGTCACCCTTCTGCTAAAGCTCTCTCCATGATGTTCCCTGAACTTTCTATGCTGAAACCCTTTGAGTGTGAAGCATGTCAGTTCGGGAAACATCATCGAACCTCCTTTCCTGCACGAACTGAGCCTCGTCGTCGTACTCCTTTTGCACTTGTTCGCTGTGATATCTGGGGACCCTGTCCGGTCCGAAGTCTAAGTGGTCATAAATATTTTGCTGTCTTTGTGGATGACTACAGTCGATCATCTTGGGTTTTTCTATTAAAGGAACGCTCAGAAATTAACAATATTGTCAAGAATTTCTTTTACTATGTCAAAAACATCTTCTCCACTACTGTTAAAATATTTCGTTCTGATAATGCATTGGAATTTACACAAAATGATTTGACATCCTTCTTTGCTTCCCAAGGTGCTATCCATCAAACCTCTTGCCCATATACCTCCCAACAAAATGGGGTAGCCGAAAGAAAACTTCGACATCTCCTCGACATTGCCCGCTCTCTTCTTACTCAAATGAAGGTCCCCAAAACCTATTGGGGAGATGCTATTCTCACTGCTGTCCATCTAATCAACAGAGTTCCCTCTGTCTCCCTAAATGGCTCCACACCCTTTGCCTTATTGTATCCAAATGACTCACCATTTCCTCTACCTCTGCGGATTTTGGATGCACCGCCTTTGTTCACAACTTTCATACTGTAGACAAATTATCGTCACGTGCAATTAAATGTGTTTTTCTGGGTTATTCCCAAACAAAGAAAGGGTATAGATGCTATGATCCTTGTGGTAAACGCTATTATATATCAGCTGATGTCACCTTTTTCGAACAAACTCGCTTCTTCAATCAAGATGTGTCTGACATACCATTACAACTTCCTCCTTCACCAATTGTCTATAAAAGAAAACATGTGTCCCCTCTTGTTCCTGTTCCTCTATCAGTTCCTTTGTTGCAGGAAAATATGCCATCTCCAAGTGGCCCCACCAATACTTCTCCGGATGATCCTCAGGAGCTTCCCATTGCCCTACGCAGAACAAAGAGGCAATGCACTATCCATCCTATGTCTAATTTCACGTCCACTGATAGCCTATCATGTTCTGATAAAAGATATGCAGATGCTCTTATGGCAATCTTGGTCCCAAGAGACTATCACATTGCATTACAGGACCACGGGTGGCGACAAGCTATGAATGAAGAAATGGATGCTCTCAATTCCAGAGGAACATGGGATCTAGTTCCGTGTCCCGAAGGTGTCAGGCCTGTTGCCTGCAGATGGGTCTTTACTACGAAACATTCTCCAGATGGTTCTATTGACAGACTGAAAGCAAGACTTGTGGCAAAAGGCTTTACACAGACATATGAGGTTGATTACTTCGAGACTTTTTCACCTGTTGCCAGGATGGGGTCTATTCGCACTATCATCTCTGTAGCCGTGAACAAAGGCTGGCCTGTTTTTCAACTGGATGTCAAGAACGCATTTCTATATGGTGATCTTGAGGAAGAGGTTTACATGATGCAACCCCCAGGTTACGAAGTCGAGGGGGAGTATGTTTGCCGACTTCGCAAAGCAATTTATGGTCTAAAGCAAAGTCCGAGGGCATGGTTTGAGAGACTTAGTTCAGATTTTAACACTCTGGGCTTTCAGAGAACTACATCTGACCATTCAGTCTTTGTCAGAAAACGATCAACAGGTACTGTCATACTAGTTGTATATGTGGATGACATGGTTGTTACAGGTGATGACGATAAAGGAGTGCTAGAAGTGAAGACTTTTCTGCAAAAGGTTTTTGTCACCAAGGATCTGGGGCAACTTCGCTATTTTCTAGGTATAGAAGTCTTACGCAATAAGAAGGGGCTTCATATGTCACAAAGAAAGTACTGCTTAGATATGCTAACTGAAGCAGGATTACTTGGGTGCAAGCCATCTGGCATACCTGCAGAACCAAAGAAACATTCTACACCAGATGATCCTGCCTTTGAAGATACTACAAGATACAGAAGCCTAGTTGGCAAACTTTTGTACCTTACTGTTACTAGGCCAGACATATCATATGCTGTGAACAGAGCTAGCCAACACATGGAGAAACCATGCTACAGCCACTGGCAAGATGTTCTTCAGATTCTTCGCTACCTGAAGGAATCCCCTGGACGTGGTCTATTCTATGGGGCAAATGGATACACTAAGGTTGCTGCTTATGCTGATGCTGATTATGCAAGCTCACCTGAGGATCGTCGTTCTACGACGGGCTATGCGATGATGGTAGGAGGTAACCTTGTTAGTTGGAGGAGCAAGAAGCAGACGGTGGTTTCCCGATCCAGTGCAGAGGCAGAATATAGGGCAATGGCCCAAGCCACATGCGAAATTACCTGGTTACTGTCTCTTTTGCAAGAACTCAGTATTGCTATCACTACTCCTGTTCCTCTATACTGCGATAACAAATCTGCCATTTATATTGCTACAAATCCTGTGTTCCATGAGAGGACCAAACACATTGAGATCGACTGTCATTTTGTTCGTGATGCTGTACGAGAAGGCAAGATTTCTACACCACATATCTCAACAGATCTTCAGCTTGCAGACATATTCACAAAGGCCTTATCAAGGAAGCGCCTTTCCTGGATATCTTCCAAGTTGGGCATGATCGATGGATATGCTCCAACTTGAGGGGGAGTGTTAGAGATTGCAGAAGATTTCCTTCTTTATATTCTATTGTAATCCCACGAGGGCTTTTATGTTAAGAGAATATTCTATGTGGCTATTTGTTAAGAGAATATTCTATAGAGAATATTCTATATTCTAAAGAATATTCTATAGAATATTCTCCTTTGAGCCCTCTAGGGTTTAGTCCTATATAAGGACCCCTAGACCTCTTGAATAAACAACGAATCATCTTTTCTTATCATTCTTTCACAGATGGATACTTGGATTTCGCTTAGATCCAATTACACGATTCTTTCATTTGTACCATATTGCTTATTGTGAGACTTTGGTGTGCTGGTGGGGCTATATAAGGAGCCCCACACTCATTGTAATCTCTTGAAAAATATCATGCAATAGCTACCCTTAGGCTTTCTCCCATGGTTTCATCCCGCTCTCAGGGAGTAGGATTCCTCGTAAAATCATATTTGTTTAGGTTCTTGATTATGTTCTTTATTTTATGTCACATTAGGGTGCCAGATTCACCTTGAGTCCATAATGAGATGTTTCTTCTGGTCTAGTTTTGGTTAATGTTCCCACGATACTTCTCTCATATATTGGGGGCATTGTTGGGGTGTTGAAGCTCAATGAAAAGAATTAGTTGCCGCCCTTGAAATGTGAGGTGAGAATTTGGGAAGAGAGTGACAATGTGCTACGCCTTCTACACTGTTGCGATAGTTGGCCTGATTATAGTGGGGAGACCGACTGAATAATCAAATATTCGGTTCGACTGAATAGTCGATCCGACTATTCTGCTGACCATTGGTTAACTGCTGAAAAAAATAATTTTTATTTTTTTAATCTTCAAGGGTTACAATTTATCCCAATATCACGGATAATGTCAAAGCTCCATCTCAGTTTCCCATGGTCTCTCTTTTTTCTAAAAAAATGCTTCAACTACCATGGAAGCTATGATATATTGCCTCTTCTTTTTGGAATTAAACACACTAATTTGTGCATCTTGACTTTGTCTAAATGATACTCGAGATATTCATCGAATACAAGTCATGCATAGCTTCTGAGACATTCATCTTTCTCAATTAGGACCAAACCTAATATCAAAGGAAGTTGTTTTCTCATCTTAATCCTTCATGTTGCATGCTGTTTCTCATAATTAGGTTTTATATTTCATCTAAGCTTTTGTATCATTCTGAGTATGTATAATATATGAGATGCAACATATTTGACTGAAATATAATTAGTACTTCATCTTGTTAGCTGATAACCATGTGTGTGTATATATATGTGTGTGTGTGTGTGTGTATGTGTGTGTGTGTGTTTGTGTGTGTGTGTAAAAGAATATATGTATTTGATCGGAAATTGTCGTGGGATAGAGGTAAGAAGGCAATATGAACATAGACACGAATCACAGAGTCAGAGGTACTTAGACCATCAGTGACACTGGTTGCAAATGGCTTGTGAGGGACGAACCATAGAACGAGGTCACATATGCCGCAGTTGGTGACACCAGCTGTAGACGGTGGTTGTGTTTGCCTAAAAAATAAAGAACGGCGGCAGCACCTTCTGCTGGCAGTTGCTGCACGAGACATGGGCAGCAGCAGGAGTTGATTTGGGTGGAGAAGAAAAGGGAAAACAGTCAAGGAGGGTGCAGAATGTTGGTCTAGTATTTGCCACTCTGATATTATGTTTATTAACTTTATTTGTTGATTCAAATGAAAATCATAATCTTTCTTCTATATAGGATTAGATGAGAAATCTGTAAAAGAACTACAATAAACAGGAACAGTTCAAGCAATCTGATGAATATATGATGTAACAACACATATATTTTCTTTATAAGTTTTCCATGCCCTATTTTCGTCATATGCTCTTTGAATGGATAGTATGCACCACAAAATGTTGTTTTCCCTGTACATTCTTAAAGTTCCGAGGGCGGGAATGTTGCTTTTATAGCCTAAGAGCCGGAAGGTTCACTATGGAACTTCTATGAGGAGATTATCGTGGATTTTCACAGTTTTCTTCCTTATTTGTTAGGGGACACACTCTACGAAAACTATTAGTGAAGTCAGTGGCACTGGGAAAAAGCCTTGGAAGCAGAAGGGCACAGGAAGAGCGAGACATGGAACCCTACGAGGTCCTCAGGTCAGCCTTCACATATTAACGACAACTCTCGTTTCCACCTTCCATTCTGTTCCTTTCTATATCTGATGAAGTCATTTTGCTCTTTTTGATCCAGTCAAACATTTAATCGTATGCTTTTACACAATGCAGTTTAGGCACGGAGCTACCATGCATGGCCCTAAACCGCGGAGCCATGCAATAAAGTTGCAGAAGAAGGTTCGCCGCCTTGGCTTGAAAATTGCATTGTCTGCACGCACAGCAGAAGGAAAGGTGAGCTATCCTTCATTTTTATCTCAGCTAAGTCTTCTTGCCCTAAAGGTCTCGATGAGATATTGTTTAGTGACCATGTAAAGGAAATGGGCCATTTTGAAAAAAAATGATCATTATGCCAGTAATGTCGTCAATAGTTTTTGTCAAAAAAACAATTGTCCTAACTTCTGTAACAGAATGAAATGGATTTTTTTTTAAAAAAAGGGGATGCAACCACACAGTTTCAGTAACATTTTTCATTGCCCTGCATAATTCTACCTGTCAAAGCTTGGATGAATTGTAATAGCAAGTTTAACATTTCTCTTCTCTTCCAGCTTCTAGTTTTTGAAGACTTGGTCGTCCCTGACCACAAAACAAAGCATGTAGTGGCTTGTGTTTCAGAAATAGAAAATGCAAAGAAGATACTTATGGTTGATGGTGGCCCCATTAATGATAATTTGAAGTTAGCTACTCAAAATCTTCATTATGTGAATGTTCTTCCATCTATAGTAAGATCTCTGTCCATTTATAAAGATATAGTCCGCCAGAAGAACAGGGAAATGAACACTGAACTTGATCCAACTTGCAGGGTTTGAACGTCTATGATATATTGCGGCATGACACGTTGGTCATGTCAAGAGATGCAGTGAACCGGATTGTTGAAAGGATGCACACTCCCATCAACCGATGAAATATCGTTGATCAGGCAGTTTGACAATGGGTTCTTAATACTCTACCTTCGATTTCGACATCCAAGCTTGAGCTTAATTCAGCACATTTTTTCCTGACATTAGAACTATAGCTGGTTATGCTCTTCTTTCTGTTTCTTTGCAACTGTATGTAGGGTTGATGTACTTTCTTTGGTATATCAATGTGGGGGGAATCTCCTAATTTTGTGCAAAGATCAAAGGGTGAGAACAACTTTATCCCGAGTCAGTGTATGGTCTTCTCTCGCCATTTTCTCCACTTTTGGTGGAAACTCAATGAGATTACCGATCTCATGTCTTCCTCGACCTCTTCTCAGTAGCTGTGTATTAAGCAGTAATAAATTCAGACTCTGTCCGATTGAATTAGGTGTATTTAATCATCGATGAACAAGCTAAACTCAAGCACAAATGATGCTTTTAGGTTCAGATCTAACCTCAAACACAACTGATGCTTTTCGGTTTAGATCTATGTTCTTGAAATTCATTTAAAGTGGAAAACTTCTACCTGATGGTGAATTTATTCTGAATTGTTTGTAGTTAAATATTTTGCTAAGCAGGTGTTGCCCAATCGGTAGATTCAATGCTCTTAACCTTGATTTAAGTCTGGTCATGACTCAAATTAGATCTGATTTGGAAGCAAAGATTCCATGTAGGGTGGTTGTTATAGTCAAATGTTTTTTTTTGGATGGTCGTTTTCTCTAATCCTGCTCTTGGAAATGCTCTTATTTTCCTGAAGTCACAAGATCTACAGATCGTTTACCCAGGATTAACATTAAATGTTCTTTTTCTTCTGGGTTCCATGTTGGATGTAAAAGGGAAGGTGCAGATCTCTGAGGTCTGCTGTATTAAATGTTGTGCTGTTGTCAGGGAACGTGCACCGATCTTGACGGTGTCGGGCTCCTTCTCATCAACTATTCTGTAGCAATGCTCTGACTAGACACTTGACTTCCTTCTATCAACCCTGTTTTTTTCCCGTAGCTGCCACCATGTAATTTATCGTTAAGACATTTGATGGCAGGGATTTGATGTGTATTAGTTTGTTTTGATTTCACGTCTTCAGTATTTGCTATGAATTTATTTATTTTGATGGTAGGTTCTCATTCCTCCACTTGCCATCGGACCTACCACCACCGGTACCATCTTTTTCTTTATCCCAATGTCACCCCCATCATCACGCCACCTTATCCTTCCTCTGCACCATCAGATTGGAGTGGATTCAGGGTCGGAACTAGTATATATATTAGGAGGTTATGACCTCTCCTTAATTATTACATTTTACTTATATAATGATATTATTTTTTAATATGACCTCTGTTCCAAGTTTGAATGGAGAAAGCATAATTTCAAATAATATCACTAAATGCTTAATGGCATACTGGCAAAGCGTTGCATCCTCCAATTATTGAACTAAGGTTTGAATCTCATCTTTGCTCTTTTTGATAAAATAATTAGCTCTAATTAGCTCTACTCACTTTACCTCTCTTCGTCCTTTCTTTTGTTAAAAAAATTAATTCCATCACTTCTTTGTTAAAAAAATTTTTTTGCTCACATTTAATATATTAACGTTATAAGTATAATTCGATATAAAATGAGATTCAAGCTTATTTATCTCTCCCATTATTTCTAATTCTCTTTGTAAATAAAATATTTTTTGTTGTTTTATTTTAAATATGATTTTTTAACTAAATCTATTAAAAATCACATTGGAAAAAATAATCTATACCTTATTGAAAAATTCAAATAACATTGAAATGGCATGTTTATCAAATTTTGAAAAATCGGATTTCAAATGGTTAACTCTACTTAAAAAAATATCATTTGAAAATATTTTTTTTCCATTTTTTACTATGTATACTTGGCCTTTTCTTGATAAAATTATTGGTTCCACCCCTGGGTGGATTTGTATTCACCTTTTTGAGTGTGGATTATAGTTAGGCTTTGGGTAATGTCATATAAGCCATCTTTATTTGCTCCCCATGATTCACATCATTAGATCCTGATCAAGAACCAAATCAGTAGTCAAATTTTGTACCGGTTTCTTCCTTCCATGCTATGGCTGTTAGCGACATGAGGTTGTTTCCTTTGGTGGGGTTATATTCAAGTGTGTAAATATGAGTGAGATCATCCCCTCCTTTTTTGTTGCCCTATTCTTCTGGTTCTCCCGTGACATCACTTATAGCCAACTTTCTGCACCTTTAAAAAATGAGCACGGGTTGGCTTTTTCTAGAATCGCTTTTAATTTCTTTCCTTTCTTTTTTCCATATATCAGGATTTTTTACATGCATGTGCTTGTAAACTCATGAAATCACACAATAATCCTCGCAGAACTTTCTGTTTGAACATTCTATGATTACTTTTGTGCCTGTTGGAAAACGCTGAAAGTGTTGGAGCTCGAGATCGATACCCAGAATTTCAACTCTCATACTTAAATTTAGTAAAATTACATGTCAACCTTTTATGAATAATAGACCTCGAAAGTCTGTAGAATGAAGAATCTTTCCCCATGAGGGACTGTAATCTCACATCTTCTTTTCTTTCCCATCTTTGATTGATTGATGTTGATAGTATCCTTTTCTGTACTACGATGTCAGGGCCAAGAAAAGATGCGTTCCCCACATCTCTTTCATAGTATTATGTGGTGAAGTAAGATCCACTCCCATTGGCCCAAGAACTCCTCAAATCTAACCATAATTTCTTTTCTCTTTTTGTGGCCCGAATCTAGCTCGATGAAAGCGTCTCGTCAAGTCGATTCCAATGCACCTGAGTTCACATGATTTCGAGGTCGACTCAACTTATGATTTTACACATGAAGAGACATTCATGCGAAAACATGTGCATTGTTAATGACTTGATGATGTGTCCTTGGTCTGACTTTCCTCGTGATTGGACCTAAATGCATGTTAAGCCCTAGAGCTAGAATATGATATCCATGTTTCTAGAGTGACGATGCATCGATCACTTTAAGCTTCAAGATATCACCCTAACCTTCAGTTGAGAATCAAATGATCGGTCCGATTCATGTTCGATCACTTGGAACCTAAATGAGTGTGTTGCTAAAGTAAACAATGAGAGGAAATATTTGTAATCAATTAGATATAGATGATTGATCTTACGTGGGACTCCGTCTACGAATGGGGCGGCGGTCTTGTGTACTCGATCACTCAATTGATAAAAAGATCGATTAGACCCGCTACCACAACAAAAATGTGCACTTAAAGGGACATGAAAAAGCAATGGCCAAGATGCAATCGTCTCCTTTGTTAACCAAAGGGGACGATCTTGTGATGCTCGTCTCTTCTAATATATTACATGGGAGGGCGATTGTAACTATATCCCATAATACTCGGCACGGTCGTCGAAATGCTTGGCCATTCTGGTTCATTAGATGGGATGATTGTAAACACCCATCCCCTCTAGTCCCATCGAAGGGGACAGTTCTCTTTTCCCATCGCTGTTGGTTTCAACTCACCATAAAAAAATTGCCTATGACAACAAATAACTTGAATACCCATTGTTATATCTTCCGATAATTAATATATGACAATGAGTAATATTCATTGCAAAGTTTGCTTTTGTTCCCGTAATTAACAATGAATGCCATATTCATTGCTAAATGTTAATGTAATACTGATTTATTCGTTGGGATATTTGTTAGATATTATATTAACTATTGCTATCGACTTTGTAACGATAAGGGTTTCAAGATTGCCAATAGAATGAGTCAAAAGATCTGAAATAATTGCATATCGACTTTGAAAAGTATTTTAGATTTTTGTATTATTTTATAAATAAAGGACCATTCTGGTGGACCTAGCATGATTGGAAGTAATGGGCAATCCAAGAGTGAGATAGATGTTGGTAGAGCCATTTATTGGATAGAAGACACTTGTGACCATAATCAAGTGAGTAGGTGATCATTTTTTATATCTTAATTAGATTGTAAATAGTTAAGTCTTATTTTTACTCTAAAATTTTTTTAAGATGAGTGATATTAAAAGAAAATAAAAACAATTGCATAAGATACATGGCAAGATTGTATACCCTTCATGTCAAGGTTATGTTAGAGGCGATGATGAAGATGACGACGATGAGAATGACGGTAACAATGATGAGTGGAACATTAATTTTTAAATTTGGACGATAAATAAAGTATTAGGGATAGTTTTCATTTATGATTATTTGTGAAAAACTTCCAAGAATGTTATTGTTTGTGTGCTAGAATGGTTCTTAGGAACACAATAATTTACCGGGCTTTTCAGTGTTTTCGTTAATACTGCATAATTAGGACGATTCTCAGGATATCTCTACAAATATATTGTAGATTCGGAAGTATTGTAATGTATTGGTATATATACACTATTGCAGCAAAGGCTGAGCCAACTTAGTAAACCAGGCGAGATGATAGCTTCTCATCCTGAATTTTTTTAGAATTCAAATTTCATATAGACACACACACTGTAATTTATATCTTAAATTTAATGATTACATAATGAATTTGACTGTGTTAGATACACATCGCACATCTCCCAAGTTTTCTCCTAAGAGGGTCTTACTTGGAGGAACCTCGTTAGTAGGGGTGTCTATCGAGTTCAATGAGTCGAGTCAGCTCCAACTCAGACTCCAACTCGATAACCAAACTCGAGCTCGGACTCAATAAGGTTCGAGCCCTAGAATGCTGATTCATACTCAAATTTATTGAGTTCAAGTTGGCTCACAGACCTCTTAACGAGCCTTATAGAGCAGGTTGAACAATGGCACGAGCAATATCATTAATGACAGACCATCCTAAAACGTTCAAAGTGGGAAATGATAGGAGCAATAGCATTGAGTAAAACGAAAATAATGGAGTATTCACCTAACTTAATAATCATGTGTCTACCGAAATATCCAACTATGCCTTCAACATACACATACTAAACTATGCCCGAAACACCTCTAAACTATTAGTAGTAACAACGAAACAAGATGACACATCAAAGATATCTTGCTAGAGAATCATGGGTAACAAATATCTAAACAACTAATTCTCATGTAACACATCACTGCCAGAGAAAATATGCAACCTTAATAAGAAAATTTGTAACCAAATAAGCTTACAACTCAGAGGTCGGTCGGCGCAGGCACAACCACACATCACTTCGCGGGCGGGGGGATTTCGTATCGAGGCAGAATCTCGAAGTTCGAAGCAGCACGACAACCCTCCGATCAGTTCGAGGCGGTTGATCGACGTGGCGTAGCTCAGAGTTTGGTAGGTGCAACTTAGAGGTTGGGAACAAAGTAGAGAATGGGGTTTTAGGGCACGATAATGGGTATAATAAGTATATTGGGTCATACCCTTAAGTGATGGATTCGACCGAAATAGTGGGGTTGGATTGAGTCTCAATCAGTGTGGAAGTAGGACCATCATGTATATCCAAAAATATATAAAATTAAATTGAGTTATCGAGTCAAGTTAGCGAGTTGAGTCACGTATCTGAATCTAGCTCGAACTCATTAGGTTTTTGAGCCAGGCTCACGAGCTTGAGCTCGAGTTGAGCTCATCAAGCCCGGGCTATTCTGACAGACCTACTTATTGGTGAAGGTGAAACTCAGGCTTACTATTGTTCGCACTTGTACACAAGATTGTACTTTAATATTATTGTCACACTTTTGCTATCAATTATATATATTATCATTTTCATGTTTTGAAAGTTGTTTTTTCGATGATTTGTTGAATGTCTTGATAGAGCTAGGTAAGAATAAAGAGTCATGTGCCTCCATGTTAGCATGCCATTCGAAATGTTATTAGATCTAAATACTCGATAACCCGAACCTGGTCATCTAAGTGGATCTAACATTTGGTTGAGTCAAGTTTATAGGACAAGGGGGCCAACTTGACCCATCTAGGCTACCTAACTTCTTAGCAAGTAAAGTTTTTTTATCTAAATTAATACTAGGACTAATTGGGTTTGACTATTGACAGGAAGATATTCGATTTTTAATTATGCTTAAACAATTAGGAGGATAAGGAAAAAAGACACCTTTGATGTAATTTCTTGGGCCTCCACCACCAATCCCTCCTTCTAAACAAACAAAAAAAATAAGATATCTTTCCAACGTATCACTTATTCTAGAAAATCCAACATTACTAACTTGTGAAATCAACAAAAAAAACTTCTCTATATTCCAAATTTTCGGAGGTTGGAATGCAACTTTGTAACTTAACATCAATATGTGTGACTTTTTATGAATGATAGATGCAAAATGGTTGAACATCAGTGTAAATTTTGTCTCTCAAATCTGCACCTGAGGTGTTGTAAGTTTTCTAAGTCAAGTATCGATATATGCTTTAAATGTTAGGTATTTAAATTCCATACTTGTTTATCTAACTAGCATTAATTTAACAATTATAAAAAAAGTCCTTAACTTGTGTGTAACAAAAACCTATATTTTATTGGAAAAGCATGATTTTTTCCTTGATATACAACCACAATCTATGTTGACATCTTTATTTTTGACCATCTACAACACTATGCACCGCACAAGATGATAGTACTAACCATGTACTTTTTGGATGTATCTTCCTAATCATAAACATGATATTTATCAAATCAAATAGAGGATCATAAAAGTCAAGAGTAGTTGATACGTCCTTTTCCCAAATATATTAAAATAAATGCATAAATTGCCCACTTGATATTCTTGGATGTCGTGTGTACCATCTACATTTATGCAATTGACCATTCAAAATAAGCAAATTAGAAGAACACAATGATTTACGTGGAAAACCTTCAAGGAGAAGTTAGAATTATGACGATCCGATGCCCGAGTTCTCTTCAATGGATGCTAGAAGTTTCGCGAAAATAACCTTCTTCCTTCTTTTCTTTCTTCTCTCTTCTATGCACATTTATTTATAAGAAGAAAAGTATGATGCAATAAAAATAATTTAATTTAGATTTAGAAATCTTACGAGGGCTCCTAACTGAGTAAATTACAACATCTGCAATGAAGAAATCATTGACTTTTACAACTTAGGTTGCCAAGAGACAACATTTCCTTCAAAAGGAAGAAGAACAAATCATGATGTATTGTGGTCCTTTGTCATGCCATTATTTGTAAATTTAATAAAAATATTAAGAATATACTGCTAAAAAGTCAAATGATTGGACTCATTTTAGGGTTACTTACTAGTAATTTTGATCTTAATCGAGGGAAGGAAGTCAAACATTCATTGATATGCCCAAACTCCTTAGTGATGAATTGAGGAACAAGGGAACCCTAAATTCATCATAAAGATCCAATGTCCATAGACTAAAGCTGACTATTGATGATCTTTACACCTCATTTAGATATTCATAAATAAAGGAATCATCTCAATATTTTTGGGGTAAATGACAAAAAAAGGACCCAAATTATTTGAAAAATTCCCAACTAAGGGCCTCATTTTCCAATTGTAACAAAGAAATGTCTTATCTTTTTTTATGTCTCAAATACATGCCTCCATAAGATTCCACAATCCTTTTATATCGACATTAAACCTTAGAGGTGAAAGTTCATGCACATCTTTGTTACATTTGAAAAAGGAGGCCCTTAGTTGGGAATTGACAAGCAGCTGGAGCTCTTTTTTGTTATTTCCCCTATTTTTTCTACAAGCTTCTTGGTAAATAAATCTTTATTTCTGAGCAATTTTCTTTGTCAAAGAATCTTTTAATTCCTTTCTTAGAGTTCTCTCTCTCTCTCTTCGCATGATTATCCAATCAATGACAAGTTTGCTAAAAGCTTCTCCTATTATGTCATAAATTTATAAGCATGATAAAAGTTTATTTTGTCATGTTATAAGTTTATAGCATCCTTCTAAAAGTTTTTTCCTATCATGCCATAATTTTATAATATCGTGTTATAGACTTCTTTCGCCCATCACAAATTTATAAAATCGCGCGAAAAGCTTGTCCTACCATAAATTTATGTTATCATAAATAAAATTACAAAGCAAATTGATCTCACGGTCAGATCTTATGTACTAGACATAAAAAAGTGAATAAGAAGTTGTCTTAATTTCTAAAACTCCAATTTATAAAATTTAATATTACTATGATAAGAGTAATTTTGTAATCAATTTGCACAAATTCCCTTGTGAGATCAAATTGTAATGGGTAGAACAATAATGTCCAAGTAAATTAGTGGCTAATGTGTCATTATCTCATAGAAACAATCAAGGTAATAGAAAAATGGTCAACTTGATGGTCTTAGTCATTGTTTTGAGACCAACAAATCTCCATTAAATGTAAGAAAGTATATTATAATTAATAAATGGCTGCAATTTAAAATGGATATTTTGAGAAGCACACGCTCAGTTAAATTAATTTGAAAACTTAGTTTTCTTAAACTATTATATTATGTCACCTATTTGGCCTTCCACTTGATGACCACTATTATATTAAAATACAAAGATTGCTGAAGTTAATATCAAATGATTTTGTTTGAATTAAATCATACAGTGATAGGTACTGATGTGATACCAATCTATATACATGTCACTATTCAATTTTTCTTGTGAAAATTTCATTTTGATCCTTACACAATTGCTCTTATTCTAGATGCGTCGAAATGATATTACTTGTTTAAGGATATTTCATTTTAGGGTAAATTAAATAATGAATCCAAATAACATGTCGATTCCCAATTAAGTATCATACTTTTTTTAACGTAACAAAGAGGAACCTGAACTTTCAACTTTAAGATTTAAAGTCAGAATATACAAGAGTGTCGAGGGAACTTATGGAGGTCAGTATTTGAGACAAATAAAAGATCAAACTCATTTTAATTGATATATTTTAAAAATGTGGATTAACTTGTGCAATTTATCTTTTATTTCTATATACAATGTCGGACATTGTTGTAGTGGTTGTGGTGTAATCATCAATAGAGGTTGTTGATTTGAACTTGGAGAATGCTGTCTATTCTTCTCTTATGTAATTTATGTGATTGGTATGCATGTTGCAAGTCATTTATATAGAGTTGACCTTGAAAAGTTTAACTATTGCATATATTCTCGAAAGTTCTTAGTTGTTGTATGAACGCATCCTAGTAGTTGAGATAAAATAAAAAATAAATCATGTTTGAGAGATAGAATTAATCACTGTGATTATATAATTTAGGTATGTTACAAAAACAAATCATGATTGCATATTTTAGCCATGTTGCCTAGCATTAGTAATGATATGATGGTCGATGTTACAATAAATAATTTCGATTATGAAATTAAGAGAATGGTAAAGAATTATTGAATGGTTGGTGATGAATCTGGGATTCGTTTATCTTATTCTTGCATTTTATGTTAAAATCCTTAATAAATACATGTAAATATATGTTAATATTGCACTGTTGTAAATACACATCTCATGAATAAATAAATAAAATTAACACCATAAAAGAACCAAAAAAAAAGAGGAGAAGAAGAACAGAACAAGGATGTAAATATGCGTATATTATTAAGAGTAAAATCTAAATTCTGAGAGTAGGTCAGTAGTGACTTGTTGGATGTAAGTGTCTACAAACAGAACTAAAAAAACTAATTTTGAATATAAAATGACGAACTTTCATGATTTATACATTGTACAAACTTCCCTTAATTATTTGGACACTGTTGTAAAAATTATCCCGAACTTTCAAATTTTGCACAAAATAGTCATTAGTATTTATAGAAAATGCACAAAAATATATAATGCAATTTTATTAGGTATAAATAGAGAATCTAAATACTCAAAGTTTTATATTCGAAGTTAGTTTTCAAGAAATTTCTCGAGATTTAGCAAAGCTCCTCTAGGAGGTATGTAGTATTGATTGTTGAAATGTCAGAAAGAAAATATTATTCTGGAGGTGAATTATACCTATCGATACTGGATTTAAAATTATTACATCCTGAAAGCAAGAAAGGAACATTCATTTGGAAATTAAAAAGTTTGTCGACCCTTCAGGGATGCACCACTGACCTGGTTAAAGTTATAAAACCAAGGAATTTCAATATCATTGTTTTAGTCAACCTCCTTAATAATCGTATAGTAGATATATCAAGTTATCATTGCAAACCCTGAAATATTATTACTATCAAAGATAAACGAGGATCGAAAACTCTGGTTCAAAATTATATTGTTTCGTCCTCACGTGAGGAATTGCCAGAACATTTAACCGTTGACTCATCGCAATATAAAGGATTAGTAAATCAAACAATAGATAGTAAAGAAAGTCATTGGTCACTATAGTTATCTCTTCACTAGTAAATCATATTCCTAAACCACTTTACTTATTATCATTAACAAGCACCACCACATCCTCCTAGGGTAAGTCAAAGAGCTACAAGTGAAAATCACCAACTTACTATCAGATCAGATCTACTACGTCGGTCTAGTATATGTTTTTGAGAGACTTAAATGGTGATTCTCAGTTAGCCAGATCGTCTCTATGTCCATTTCTTGATCAAAATCATCCCCCTCCTATTCCACGCTTAGAATCCTTAGGGTAGGAAAGATAAACAAAAGATTTCTCTGTTCGAAACTTCCCTGGTTCATGTCTTTAAAATAAAAACTTGTAATCGACTAAACTCACCTACAAACATCAGCTTATGATTAATACTATTTATAATAGTGCTATACAAATTGTAAGGATAAAGATGTAAGTTTGGACTTCCGGACCCGGTTGCACAATTGTATAAACTACCAATAAAACTTCTAGATTTTCTATATGTGAACCGATAAATCCTATACAACTAATTTTTCATTAAAATATACATAAAATTATACAACAAAATACTAAAATATGCGCTAAAATTAACTATGCATAGTTATCGATAAATCTCAAACAAAAAACCGTAAAACCTAACATCGAAACCTCATATTTCACTCATGAATTTTGAATTGAACAAGCTCACATGTAAATTCAAGTTATTCAATTCTATATAAAATGGAAGTAGTTTCATGAAAATGAAGTTAATATGCGAAAAGTTAGTTTTGGGACCCGATAGTATAAATGCCTTTAGGTTATTTATTACTATTTCTTATAATTTCTTTTCTATTTTATGTTGTCTAATTATTATATATATAATATTTTTAAATAAAATAAATTTAAGAAATAAAATCCTTAAAAATGACTTCAATATAATTCAAAAGCTTAAGTTATAGGGGAAATCCACATGCCTTGTACTTTCCCCTATTTATTTAAGCATCCTATCTAAATCCCAAAAACCCAATAAAAATATGTTTATCATCCTTGTTTAATGTTTTAAATTAATAAAATATAAAATGGGCACAGCAGGTTATTTGTAAAAAATACCAAGTTAACATATTGTATTTGTGCACTATAGGTATATTGCACATATATTTATTTGTTTATAATTATTTTATATGTTATATTAGTATAATATATCAAAATGTAGATAATATAATCATATATTTCTAACTATTATTTAATGTACGATCATTTAATATTTATAATTCCTATGTAGTTTCTTTTTATAAGAATCTTTGGCCCCACTTATATATTTCGTCATGTATGGTGAACTTGAATGTTGACCACCACGTGGCATTTGTTTGTTGGTAATGGACCAAGGAGTCTTCACCTATTTGGTCAACTTCATCTTCTTCCTCTTTATCCTCCTGTTCCCTAGGAAGGAAGAAGCATCTGCCGGCGCTATGCCGTCGAGAACCTCTCCAAGCTCCAACAGTCCCCAACAGCCTGGCTGTTGGTCTAACTTGCTCGTCAACGTCAGCTTCGTCTATCGAAGCTTCCTTGTTCCTTCATCGTCTATACAAGGAAACCGTGGGTTTCCTGGTTCGCTATCCGCCATTTCTTCCGAGGTCCCCGGTCCTCCAGTGCGAGAGTGAGGACCTGACGACAACAGAGCTTCTTCGCCTGTCAAGCTACGGTCGAGAGCAATGGAGGAGGGAGTGATCCTTGCTTGCGATTATCCTTCTGTGCCAAAGCTTCCGGCAACTCGGCTTTGAGGCCGAAATCCACAACTTGGTCCCGTTTCCTATCGAACTGAAACGGGCTACTAAACCAGCTAGGAGTGAGCCGTTCCAGGCATTTGGTCAAGGCCAATGAAAGCTGAAAGCCAAGTCGGCCCGAGATAGGATCCTCTGCTTGGTTTTGCAACAAAGGCGCTGTAAAACCTTTTTTTACG
This sequence comes from Ottelia alismoides, assembly GCA_037367405.1. Classification (NCBI taxonomy): domain Eukaryota; kingdom Viridiplantae; phylum Streptophyta; class Magnoliopsida; order Alismatales; family Hydrocharitaceae; genus Ottelia; species Ottelia alismoides. Next base: position 363,546 of record JAZKJV010007236.1, on the reverse strand, counting down.
ATTTCTATTTCAAAAATCTAACATTATGGATTATACCTTCTACTAATATTCTACATATCCTCCAAAATTCGCTCAAAAAGGTCATTGTTATTTTATCTTAACAGTCAAAAGTTCGGTTGATATTTAAGTAATTTAAATCCCATTTAAAAAATAACCGGACCTTCTAATAATCAATTAGTTTTGTAAATTAATTCATATTTCTTTAATTAAATCCATTTTAAAATACATAATAAATTTCAAAATAAAATATGAAAATAATTAAAATATAAAGTCGATAAAAATACAAAATATCGTACCTATATATCTCATATCACGCATGTACTTAAAACCACATATAAAATATAAATGCACTCTAAAAACCACTGTAAATTCACAAGACCTCTAAAAACTAAAAAACACATAGAAAACCCAATTATTAATAATCTACCATTTTCACTAACTGAAAGTTTGCCTCCACTAGTTCAACCATGTATTTTATACCATGTTAAAAAGATTAAAAAATTTGTCTATTCTCGATTTTATGAGTTACATCGACACTACATTAAAATTCACTTTCATAAACTCATCCAGTACCTATTATTATAGACCGATTAGGGTTTTTGGCGAACTAAGATTAGATCAATGATAATCATTTTTTGTTTAGCTTTGAATTGATTAAATAGGTTCTATTCACGAAATTAACCTGTTTTATCACACTTAGCTCAGCTAATGTCATCACATAATATTGGCTGAATAAAAATCTAACTACAATATTTTTTCCAAATAAAATGACAGAGGTAATTTGGTAAATATCATTAGGGAAACATAATGTCCTTAAGTGAAAAAAGAAAATAAAATATGTTAGAATGCCTAAAATTTTAATAAAAATGACATATATATGCATCGGTTCGATTTTGCCATTTTAAAAATAGCATAAAATAATATTTTTAAAACTTGCGCCCTTTCGAGTTTTTCAAATGACGGTTATGGTTTCAACTTTTTTGCAACTACAATTTTGCTCATGTGTTCTTACAAAATTCATAATACTGTTCTTTCTTTATTACTCTTGTATCCCTATACCACATTAACGAAAGGACGCTATTGTGAGTTTTTGTAAGAACATAAGGGCACACAGGTAGTTGCAAAAAAGTTAAGGACATAAGTGCCACCATACAAACTTGGAAGGATATAAGTGTAAAAATCACTTATTGATAACAATAAAATGGATGAGCAAACCATGGGCTGAGGTGGCAAGTGGGGGTGCCTGATTGACTGCTCAGATCAGATGGGGATGTCCACTGTGGTCCACGATTTTGTGGTTAATTAGCATTAGGTCCCCCATCTTATCATGGAGATTTCCAATGCATCTAATATGATGTGACCCACTTTTCATATTTTCTTAGGCCTTTCACATAATTTCGATTTTGTGGCCCCATCAAAATACAATAAGAGAAAATTAAAAATTGAGATATTGTGCACCAAATTACAATAAGTTTTAGTCCCACGTATATGGACGTCATGTATTCCATCCTAATTAGGGATGAAAACGAATGTGAATATATTCATATCCGATCCGCTATCATATTCATTTTATACATATTTTGGCATTTGTATTCGTATTCATTTTAAGATGGATGCGGATATGGATATTCGCTAATATTAATATTCGTATTCGTATATTCGTTTTCATACATAAGTATAGTGATGAATTTATTTATAATTATGTGTAACAATATCTTATGATTGCATTGACCATTGTTGATATAATTGTTATGAAATGATTATATATGTTATATCTATTTTATGTGTAAATCGTCCTAAACACGTATGTTTTAGTTAACTTATTAAATATTTGTGTTATTATTTGTATTCGTTTTACATTCGTATTCGTTTTTAAGATATGCTAACACATTTTTCACATCCGTCAATATTTTTTATCAACATTCGTACTCATATTTTAAAATGAATAAAGAATGATTATACATGTATTCGTATCTGTATTCGGTCGTTTTCATCCTTAATCCTAACATGTTTCATTCAAACACTTGAAACCTTTCTCAATCCATCCTAACACGAATATAAATAATATTATATTCAGGATTTCCTTGTGATGACCGAACCCATGCCAGTCTCGAATATAAATGTGTATTGATTTTATATATGTCTACCTATTAGGAAGTTATTCATATTCGCCTCCGACTCATTAACATCCCTTAATCACATTTTATATTAGTACTATATAGATATGTGAGCATGTAGATGTGTTTGTATTCCTCTAGGCTTACCAACAAGATTTGTTTGTGAAAATGGTTCTAGAAAGTTAGAAAATTGCAAATAGATACCTGAACCTTAAAAGTAGCAATGTGATACATAATCTAACAATTCGGTAACAATGTAGATTTTAGTTAACAGAATCGAGTTAGCATCGTTATCTTGTTGATTGAAAGGATTATTGCTCGGATGTGCTCACCTACGTCTGCTGGAATCGAGTCGGAGCAATGAAGCTCAGCTTACTCGAACGTGAGGGTTTATGCAGAGGAACGATTTGCTCTTCGATTCGATTGAATCGGGTCAAGCTTAATTAAATCACGGGTGCAAAGCATATTAAAGATAACAAACAAATCTCAATAAGGAATTATATGCAAACAATAAAATTTCTCAATCAACAAGCTATTTACTCATATAATTTCGATCAGAACTAAGAATCTTATACAATTGCGACAACTCTACATATTCTTATCAGCAATTTATCTCAAACATCATTCCGTAAGCTAGTTTCGATCAAATCGATACTCCAAATCGCAAAAACTGCTTCAGACCCAATCTTGGGGTTTGTTTCAGGAAAACCTAGGTGGCGTCGGAGTCGGAGAGGATGGAGATCAGGAATACCCTGGTGGCACCGGAATCGGAGTGGATGGATGCATTGACGCTAAGGATGCAGTCCATGGTAAGGAAGGTAGTGGTGTTGGTGCGGAGCACGGTGGCGAAGGAGGAGTCGCGTGCAGTGAGCTTGAAGTAGCAATTGGTGCGGGAGGAGGAGATGTGGAGTTAAGGCGGGAGGACTCTAGGGGCCTGTTTGGTTGCAGGGTTGGGCAGGGTTGGCCCAACCCTGGTTACTATTCACAAGGGTACTTCCTCCTCACAGATTACTATTCACCCACCCCAACCCAATCCAACCCAACCCAACCCAGCAACCAAACAGGCCCTAGAAGTAAGGAAAGGTGCAAGGGTATTTTCATCTACAAAAGAACTTAACGGTTCATTTAATGGAATATATAACAGATGTACCACATTGAAACTGGTCATAAAAATTAGGTATTGCATTGCGACTTCTAAAAGCTCTATGACGGCACTGAAATTGAGTGTAAAGTTCAAGGTCTTTTATGTGATTTACTCTTTGCCTTATTAAACGAGAATAACAAGTCAAATGAAACTGGTTGTTTGATAGCATTCCATGTAACATCTCGGGCTTATGTCACTGATTGAGGTGTTACATTCCAAGAATGCGTTTTCTAGGGCACTCCTTAGAGCAAATGAATTTGTTTAATAATATACAACAATTATGCTAAAAAATAGACATGTATCCACAATCTATATCTCTGACCCCCCTATCGCCCACTCCCCCTCCCCTCTCCCCAATCACCCACTCCCCACTCCCCCCAACCACACCTTGCGCTCCCGCCAGTGCCCTCCTCTAGTAGTGCGCACTTGCACGCTCGCACGCTAGCACCTGTGCTCTTATCCATCGGTGCACCCGCTAGCACCAATGCCCTCCTCCGCCAGTGCCCGCGTGCCTCCTCCGTCAGTGCCCTCCTCCCCCTAGATACCCCCGCGCGCCTCCTCCACTAGTGCCCTCCTTCTCCCCATCAGTCCAAGCTCCCTTCTCATCTCTTGCATCTTGCGTACCCTAGTTCTCCTGTAACATCTTGGTCAACTCGCGCACCCAGGAAGGCCAAACTCCATCTTTTTGGTGTTCGTTGGTTTGGAGTGCCTACTAGGTATTCAGAGTTTTGCCTTACTCACTTTTATGCTTGGAGAGGAACATTATGTCTGATCTAGAAGTAGAAATTCCTAGAGATGTGTTTCATGCATCCAACCACCAATTACCTTCTTTATGTCCTGTTAAGAATTCATTTATAGGTACTTATTGCGTCCATTCTGAGATTTTTATTGTTGTACGGATGGTAGAGAGGGTATCAAAGACTTTACATGTTTGATCTCTCATCTCAAAAGAGTGCATCTCTCTGATGAATAGCATTGTACCTCGTTGCAGGAGCTCTTCAAAAATATTTGTGACTTGTCTTTTTGTCGTGGATGAGGTCTTGAGGGTCCTTGATCATTGGTTACACGAGAAATATATAAAGATACATGCAAGAATTCGTGCATGCCATCACCATGATGGTATTACTCAGGTCACTAAGGAGAATGGAGAGATTGAAAGTCACCCTATTGACATCACTAAGTCTCTCCAGAAGAGTCTTGAGATATCTACTGCTATAGAGGGACTGGCTTGATAGTGGGATTCTCAATCGAGTCTTTAGAGCACCTTTCTTGACAATGAAGAGCATCTCTCTTAGTTGTCGACTTGTCTTTTCTCAAGTTTTATAGATATCTCTTTATAAAGTGATCACTGAACCATGATCTGTATCTTCGTAGGTAATGTTGTTGATTTTTCTACGTTGTACTTTGCAGGTGTTCTGTCCTCAAAATAGCTGTGGTTGTAGGTATGGCAATATAAAATCTATACAACAATGTCTTATCCTTAGCTCACTCTCTACCTGGAGAGAAGTCGATGGCATTACTAAGTAGTGGACCAGGTGTTGAACGCTTCTCTGCTTGAGGCTATGGACCATAATGGTGACTTCTCTAAGGAGGAAGATAAAAAATTAAATCCCAACATCAAGCATTGCCTTCGCAAGGTTGCATATGGCCATTTTACAATAACGGTAAAAGATTCGTCTTCATCCGGTGCGGTGCCTTTTAATGGAGAAATCATTAGAGATTTGGAAGCGAAACACTTTTGCAATCCACCTCTGTTCATGCTGGATTATCTCCTTTCTGAAGATCCTCTTGTTGCGGAAGTTGACACCGTTCTTGGGTATATCAAATCTTTCCTTAAAGAGACTTCCTGTGGCAAAGACAGTTTGAGGGTCCAACATCTTCTTGATAGTATGGGTGAAGAGGGGTCCACCGTGGCCATGGACTTTTATATGACATCCCCTTGTGGTTGATTTATGGTTGGGAGGGAGATGTCCCTTATTGTCAGAATTTATAGCGTCTGCACATCTTACACCATTGCTTAAGCCAGACAACAACATTCGTCCTATTGCAATTGGTACTATTTGGAGGTGACTATTGTCTAAGGTTGCTATGGCAGGAGTAAGCAAAGATATGGCCAAATATCTGAACGACTTCAATTTGGAGTAGGTGTTCTGATGGAGCTAAGGCTATTCTACCTATGTCATCAGAGTGTTGAACGCTCGTCATAGCTATGGTTCTCTTTCCATTCTCACAACAGATTTTTCTAATGCATTCAATATGGTTGATAGGTCTGCCTGCATACATCAGGTGAGAGGAAGATGTCTATCTATCTCTTTGTGGGTGGAGTTCTTATATCGACAGACAACAAGGTTATACCATCGAGATAGGCATATCTAGTCATCCGTTGGAGTGCAACAAGGTAATCCTTTAAAGCCGCTCCTAGAGGATCTTGGACATAGACATACCTTTGCGGGTGATGCAATATGTTAATAATGAATACGATATATTTGTCTTGATGAAATGAGGAGCTTCGTATGTAGTATGTATGGTTTATAACCGAATAAGTGTGTGATAAATGTATAGTGGATATATGTTTACTTCGTATAAAGGATTGTGCATGTGAATTTGTTTATTTTAAAGGGAAATATAAGCTTGTCATGTAAAATTACAATAAAAAATTCTCAAGGGGCGGCGACCCATTAGGAAACTGTTACACATTTTAATTCCTGGGCCTGTTTGGTTGCAGGGTTGGGCAGGGTTGGGTTGGGCTGGGTGAATAGTAATCTGTGAGGAGGAAGTATCCTTGTGAATAGTAACCGGGGTTGGGCCAACCCTGCCCAACCCTGCAACCAAACAGGTCCAGAAGGCTCGGTATGAAATAGAATTTTTAACGTGTATGTCATTAGGATAAATTAGTGCAAGCAAGTAGTAATTAGGGGTGCAAACTGACCCAAATATATTTATATCCGTTCTGTTATCATACTGATCACATCATACATATTGTAAACAACTCATGTTGGGACAATTACTTAAATAACATAATTCAGAGTACTCGATACAAGAAAGCAAATAGAGGGATCACATCAAAATAGGAGACAAGCGGACAATAAGATGCGCTTAGTCCTTTTTGAATTGCAAAACCAATTCTTCTGAACACTACATCCATAAATGTGGGAACTATCACATTGCTACTCATGACTTTTTGGATCCTCTTCAAAAGCTCAACAACTTCTTGGGCTAAGAAACCAAAAGTATCAAAAGCAAAAGGGACGAAGGCATCATGATTCTTAGTGCATACTTTCTCGTGCTTCATCACACCTGAAGCTGCTTTAAGGGCAACATGTCCTAATGTGAAGGTCCCACTCTTCAACCCCACCAGTGGAGAAACTTTTGTCAAGTCTACACTAGCATGTTTCCCTCCGACACATCCAAAAATCAAAATATCAATAGGTATAAGCGTTGATCTTCCCTCCTGCAGATCAGTTAAAAAGTTCACAGGCGTCTCTTTCTTAGCAGCAACACATGCACTTCTGAGTACATAAATAAAACATTCCTAACAAGATCATGTATGTACTTAAAACATGGAAGGTCCCTGCAATGAATTGCATGATCCCCAAAAATGTCTAAGCATGTCTTACGACAGACTGGACATATCTCATCCACTGGAAATAAGGAAACTATGAGACGATATCTGAGAATACTGCGATACTCCATTGGTGACGTGTAGCCCAAGTCCGTCAATAGGCAAAGAAAGGAGAAAATCTTGAGCATGATCAGCTTGAAGACACCAAAAAATTGCCTTTTGATTAATGGACATATTAAAACAACCTCCATATCCTCAATTATTTTGCTAAAAAGAAAATTCGCCCTCTTTGAGGAGACGGTGTCCTTTCGAGAGAAACAACTGAGGTCGAAAGAGGGAATCGTGCCATGAAGTCCTTGAAGAGCACAATCAAAGTCGGTGTCCATATTGTAAATATCACTGTTTCGAAGGATATGATCCTGAAGTTCCCAAGACTGCAACCTGGAAGCGACAAAGGCATACGAAGAAGCATCAACAGCTGAAAAAAGCTGTATATGTATCCGTATATGTTTTAAAATGGATAAAGACATAGATATCACTTTAAAATACGAAAATATATGTACTTGTATGGCTGTTTTCATTTATAAATACACTTAGATTTAATTTTGAGCACATGCATGTAACATAATTTTACACCTTAATTCACTATATTTGATGGGCTTATTACGAAATAAGTACATTTATTATACTAACATCATGTGTAATCTATCAAATACACGTATCTGCATCCGGTGATAATTTGAATGACGTGGAATATATTCTACAGTGATTAAGCAAAGGTTGCATTTAAACCAATGATTTACATGTAATTGATTAAGGATTAAGTTTGTCAATGTCAACATCATGATGTCCTCTCCATCGACCTGTTGATCAATCATGCGTTTCCAAAAAAGGTAGGCGTTTATGGCTTCCGTACGTACACTCACAAATCAAACTAATTAATGGAGTCCATGCTTTTCAATAATTAATTATTAACATTAATGACAATGGTCCCTGTGGGCATTTTACTTACAAGAATGTGACTTCCAGCACAAAATCAAGATTCTAAGGTCACAAATTATCATTTTTTTAAAAGTTCTATTAACTTTCCTTCCAATATCAATGTGTTCAACAGACACATAAAATGAAACCAATCGAGTCTCAAGTTATTTTTGAAAAATACAACATGAGTTTAAAGGGGAAGGTCCAATGAGGGACCAGATCGTCATTTTTAAAATAATTTGAAGCTCGAATCTTTACATTTGTAAGTTTGGGAAGCATATTGATATAAAGTGGAAAAAATGAGGATCTTATTGTGTTATGGTTCCTTAGACTTTCTCTTTGAGAATGTTGACTGGCATCGTTTGGTAGATTTATTGTGTCCACCCGTACAAACCATCACCAACATCACCGGTTTGTTGACACTTGTTGGGAATGGAAGCGATAACAACTCTACTATAATACCAATTGTTGGGACACGATCCACAAGTATCATCTCCTCTCGAATACCGATTGTTGAGGATACGAACCTCCGCAGATACGGAAGCGGATGCACAATCAACCACCACCACGGAAGCATGCGAAGAAAATAACAACTAGATAAATTGTTGTCAGTCATCTTTCGTGACCATCAGAGAAGAAAGACCACTATAAATTAGAACGAGTACAACTCTCTTCGTTCCCTCGTCCTCTCATCTCTTTCTTCTTCTGTCTCTCTCCCCTTCTCTAGGGGTTACGTTGCTCTTGTTGGTGGTGTCTAGGCAAAGCCTCCACCTCCTCTTTATATAGCTCAAATACAACCTCATAGTCATATTCTCAATAGGACTTTAAATAAAATACAACTCAATTATTATTAGGATTATGAGTCCAAACCCATTAGGACTCCTAATCCTAATTTGACTCTAATCCTAACACTATTGTCACCTCTTTTGAGAATGATGACTATTATAGTCCCTATGTTTTGCTCGTTTTTGAAATATTAATTGTGCTCATGACTTCTCACACCATTATCACTTGTCCTATTCCGTTAGTTTAGCAATCAATGAGTTGAGCTAAAATATGATTTACTGAGATCAAGTTGTGGTTAAGAGGGGCATAATTGTCAAACACCCCTTCCTCCTCCTCCCCTAACCCTTTTCGTCCCACCCCTTCCTCTACCGCCCAACCCCACAATCCCTGACCTCCTCTTCCTCTGTGTCTCAATCCCACCGCTCTTGACCTCCTCCTACCAACCCCACCACCCTCTACTTCCTCCCTCACCTCCTTCGCTCAAGACCTCCTCTGCCCTCTCCTCCTCAATTGTCGTCCTCCTTCAGCCTGAGCCATCTCCGTCTTCCCTTCGCTCCTGATCACCCTAAACCTCAACCTCCATATCTATTGTTTTCTCTTTTGAGCAAGGTTAAGGTTGAGTGAGATATTATCTGTCATTTTTGACATTTGTAGTAAATGATGAGATGATGATGTGAGCGTTTGCCTCTTTTTCATGATTTTCATATATCAAATGGAATTGGGAGAACATGTACGTTAATCACACACATTTTCATATATGATTCCTTAGGAAATGCTTTGAATGTATATGCAACCAACGTTTAACTATATAGTGTTTTTTTAAACATTTTGTACACATCCAAAACATTGTAATATACACTTGTACTCCTACATTATTCATTTTTGACATTATGGTCTTTATAAATAAACCTTCTACATTTACCCATTAAATTTCATGTGAATATGACAAGAAGAAAGGTAGGAACATGTGCAATTGCAAATGTTTTCAGATGCACAAGCGGGGAAACCCAATTCTAAGGGTGTGTTTGGTTGGCGGGTTAAGGCGGGTTAAACTGGTAGAGGATAATTCATTTTTGTTTTTTGGTGTTTGGATAGAAGGTTAAAGTAGGGGTGGGTTAGAAGTGGGTTTGAGGTGATATGATTGTATTGAAGTTTGAAAAAGTGAGAAGTTATTGTGATGTGATTGTATTGAAGTTTGGAAAAGTGAGTAGAAGTGGAGTAGTTAATAGTTTTTATATGATATGATGGTATAATATATTATTTTTTGATAGGATTGATGATATAAAATTGATTTATTTAATTTTTTTAAAAAGGAATAAAGTGGGGCACACGGGGAGAGAGGGGGATGTGGGTTAAGAGGTAAACTTCCCTAACCCGCAGGTAACCTGCATGCCAAACGCTACCTAATAGATGCATACGTGGCGGTGCTCACGTGCGGAGCAGCGCCCTCCGCTCACGAGATATTTCTGTTGTCCAGCAAATTGAGCTCATCTTGACCGTCCATTCTGGTGGTCCCGAGATTGAGGCACAACAAAGTGGACGCGCGTTCCGATCGGCAGTGTGGGGGAGGACGACAAGTAATAGAGCGCCACGTGTCTTTTAGGCCACGGAATAATTGCACATGTACCACTTTAAACGACCTTTCATGTGATCACATGACTTTTAGGGAAATTTGTAGGAGCAACACGCCTTTTATAATACCCTTAATTTATACGAGGAGTAAGGGTAAATAAAAAAAAGATGTCAACTATAGTTGGATTTCCAATCACATACCTCATTTTATCAAATGTAATCAAGGGGATTTGAACCTTCAATTTTAGGGTTTAACATATGGTTTTAAAAGTCGGACTAATCGGCTGGTGGGACCGATTAGACTGGTAACCGGCATTGGCCTCATCGATTCTATCGATTATCTGGAATAATAAAAATAATAAAATTTGATTTGCCTGATTGGTTTGATTGTTTCGATGGACCCATCGAACTCAAAATGAATTAGTAGTAAATAATTTAAGGGATTTTTACCCGACAGACTCTATAATCTTTTTCAATTACCTCTACGATCTTTGAAACATCCCAATTCCTCTCCCGACCTCGTAAACTTGGTTCGTCTTACCCAACAAACCATGCCGTCAATTTTAACTATGTTTGAGTCAATTACTTGGGTTAGACTTGAGTTAACCTAAATAATTTATCATCGAACGGTTAGGCTTAGCCAAAATAATAATAAAAAGAATAGGGAAAAAATCATGCAAAGTAGACCGACTGTGGGAGGGGAGAAGGGAGCTTGGGAGGCCGGGGGGGGGGGGGGGGGGGGGCTCCATCGGCAGGGAGGACTCCATTGGGGGGGCTGGACGGCGCAAGGAGCAGCGGCCGGGGTCGGGCTCCATCGGCTGAGAGGGGGAACAGGGAGCGGCGGGGGGGGGGGGGGGGGGGGGGCAGGTAGCAGTGGCGGGGTGGGGGAGGCGAGCAGGGAAGCAACATCGGTGGGGGTGGGGGGCGTCGGGAGCAGCGGCCAGACTCCATCGACAGGGAGGACTCCATCGTGGGGTTGGGGTTTGGGGGTGGGGGGAGGGGGGGAGCGGAGGGGCAGGGAAGCAACATCGGTGGGGGAGGGCTATTCGGCGGGGGGCGCACAGGGAAGCATCATCAGTTGGTGGGGGGGGAGCAGGTAGCAGCGGCGGTGGGGGGGTGTTGTTGAACAGGGGAGCTTTGGTTCCTACGGGCCATTCAAGCAGGGGAGGAGGGAAGGAGCTGGGCACGGGGCTCCTCGGCGGCCGGGGGTAGAGCGGGGATGGAGGAACTGTTGCAAGGCTCCTCGACAGCGGCAGGGGCGAGGCTCAAAGCTTGGCGCTGGCGAGGGGCGGCGTAGGGGGATCAACTCCTCTCGGATGATGGAGTAGCACTCAATGTAAATTTGATAAACAAAATGAGTATAATATAAAAGAACATAACGGAATCCGGTTAATTTTAACGGGTAAATGAATGGGTGTTAACCACAGGGTATGTAGGGTAAGGGTTAGCAAGTTTACGGGGTTAGGAGAGGAATTAGGATATTTTAAAGATCGTAGAATTAATTGGAAAATATTATAGGGTCTGCTGGGTAAAAATCCCATAATTTAAAAAGAAAGAAGCAAACATCCAAAGTCCTAACCCCTAACTCTTGCCTCTTCAGCTTCCAACTGAAGCCACCGCTACCATGTAATCTGCGCCTCCTAGTCATCGTCACCTCCTCATCCTCTCAATCCAGCGGTTTGCCATCATCTCATCCCAACCTATTCCTTCCCATCATCCCAGCCTCCTCATCCTCCCCTTCCATCAGATGCCACCACCGATCACAGTCTCATCCCTCACATTGTCGCCACCTTCTCCCCATTTCTCCTTCAAGCGAATGTTATCTCCCCATTGCAACCTCTCCTTTCCCTTCAACAACAAATGCCCCTCATCTCTCATTCCGACAGGATGTGACGCCACCGTTCCGTTGTGTCCTCCTCGCTCCCGCCATCGTTGCCTCTTCATCTCCCCTTTTAGTGGGATGTGATATCGTCACCCCCATAGAGACCTCCTCCTTCTCATGTTGCATTTTCATAGTCGCCTCCTTTGAGGTATTGTTTCTAATGAATTGCACTTCATGAAATTCTTTATATTGTTTCTGATCACTTTCGTATTATTGGGATGAAATATTTCATGTGTTATAAAAGTAGATATCCTTTTAGCTGAGAAATATCCAAGTTTTCAACTGTTAGATATAATATATAGCCTAAATATGACATAGGCTTCAAGTTTAATAGCCACCACCTTTTTTACATACAATGGAAAAATGTCCATCTTGATATTTGTGTATTTGTAAACGATAAACATGATATTTCCTGAGAATTATTACAATATGTTACAATATTATTTTAGACTGCAAAGTAATCCCAGGAGAGAGTTTGACAATCCAACATCTCATGTTAGTCTTGGATGTGCAAATAAAAGGGATGGTTAAAAAAGGAGGGTTCTTAAGATCACTAGAACTAGATGGTGGAATCTTCCACTGAAGCAATCGAGCTTCAGGGAGATGGATTTAGAAGACTTATCTTGAGATTGTAGCGGAAATGCAAACGAGATGTGGGAGGCAGTAGCATCTTGTATCCGAAAGGTAGCCAAAGAGATGCTAAGCGAGTCAAAGGAAGGAACTCCAGGTCAAAAGGAGGCTTGGTGGTAGAGTGAAGGGGTGCAAGAGAAGCAAAAAATTAAAAGAGCATGCTTTGAAGCTATGTCTAAGGATAGAACAGAGGAAACTGCCACAAACTACAAAACGACGAAGAAGGAAGTAAAGAAGGCTGTAAGCGAAGCTAAGTCAAAAGCTTATGAAGTTTTCTATAAAAATCTTGACTCTAAGGAGGGCCAGAAGGATATATTCAGGGTGGCCAAAGCAAGAGAAAGAAAGATCAAAGACATTTCTCAAGTGAGATGCATTAAGGACGAGGAAGGTCACGTACTTGTTACTCAGAAGAATATAGAGACTAGATGGGAACAGTACTTCCATAAACTTTTCACCGGGGAAGGAAATAGAGAGATCACTTTGGGTGATCTAGCTAGTAGTGAAAGTTACTTGAATCGTGCAAGCTATAGACGAATACAAAGAAAGGAAGTAGAGGAGGCTTTGATGGTTATGAGACATGGGAAAGGTGTAAGACCAGATAACATCCATGTAGAAGCATGGAGAGTTTTAGGTGAGCTCGATTTGACTTGGCTTACGAATCTATTCAATGTTATTTGACGAAGCAAGAAAATGCCTGAAGATTGGAGGAGGAGTATCGTGGTGCCTCTTTATTAGAATAAATGAGACATTTAAAATTGTTCAAATTACAGAGATACCAAGCTGATGAGTAACATTATGAAGATTTCAGAACGTGTGATCAAAAGAAGGTTGAGGCAAGTTTCCAAAGTAAAAGAAAATCAATTCGGATTCATGTCAGGTCGCTCAACTATTGAAGTCATCCATTTGCTGAGGAGAGCAATGGAGATTTATAGAGCGAAAAGGAAGAACCTCCATATGATCTTTATTGATTTGGAGAAGACTTATGATTCCGTCCCACGAGAGATATTGTGGAGAGTTTTGGAGAAGAGGCAAGTACTTGTCCTATATATTAACCTCATAAAAGATATGTATGATAGGGCTTTATCTTGTTTGAGGACCCCGTATGGGACGACTAACTATTTTGACATCAACATTGATTTACATCAAGGCTCAACTTTGAGTCCATTTCTTTTTACTTTGATTATAGACGGGTTGACAAGTCACATTCAAGATGAGTTACTTGGTATATGTTATTTGATGATGATATTGTGTTGATTGACGAGACTAGAGATGGAGTAAATGAGAAGCTTGAGGTCTGGAGACATGCATTGGAGACTAGAGGATTTCGTATAAGTAGGTCTAAGACGGAATACATGGAGTGTACCTTTGATGGAAGCAATGGTGAAGGAATCGAGGTGAAGATTGGTGATGATAACATTCGGAAGAGAGATTCTTTTAGATATCTGGGATCTATTTTGTAACATGATTGGGTAATTGATGTAGATGTTACTAATAGAATAAATGCATGCTGGTTGAAGTAGAGAGGAGCCTCTGTTGTGCTCTGCGATAAGAAAATTTCTTTAAAAATTAAAGGAAAGTTTTACAATGCAGCTTTGAGATCTGCTATGCTCTATGGATCTGAATGTTGGCTTGTGAATCATAGACATGTGCATAGAATGGATGTAGCAGAAATGAAAATGTTAAGGTGGATGTGTGGACACACACACATACACACACACGTAAATATCGGATTCGGAATGAGGCAATCAGAAAGAAAGTTGGTGTAGATTCGATCGAGGATAAGTTGCGAGAAAACCGCTTAAGATGGTTTGGTCATTTGCAAAGAAGACCAGCTGATGCACCGGTTAGGAGATGCGAGTGCTGGGATATTGAGCCGGCTAAGACAGGGCGAGGACGGTTTAAGAAGTGTTGGAAAGAGACTATACGAAGGAATCTTAGTTTTTTGGATATAAGTCCAGGATTGACCCAAGATAGATCTGAATGGAGGCAAAGTCGACCCTACTTAATTGTGGGAAAAGGCTTTGTTGTTGTTATGTTACAATATTATTTTAATATAAATTTTGTTAAGTTTTATATAATTTATTCTTAATTTGAAAGATTCATTAAGGTTATTTTATACATAAAATATACACATACAATATATATCCTATTCTCTCGATTTAGAAAATTGGCTCGATTTGTTTGACCAATAAATTAAGTCTGATCTAATTTTTTCGAGTGATACGAATGATGGCGTCATACCCAATCCAACCATTTCGAACCAATAGTTAGACTAGATTAGATAAAACCGATGGCCAACCGGTTCAAAGTCCGATACGAGTTTTAAATCCTTTATGTAACATCAACGTAAAAAGGTTGTGGAAGTTCACAGAAGCTTGTATTTGAGACAAAAATACTATCTTTATTACATTTTAAAAGGAGGCCGTAATTAGAAATTCGGTAAACTTTTGTAATCCATTTTCTCAAATTCCAGGTTCTAAATTCTGAAGACTAAGAACCATTTTTTTTATATTTCAAAAACGAAAACTTAAATTAGGAATCAACGAAGAGATACAGATATTTTTTTATAATTTATTAATAACATATTTTAATATCATAACACAAGGAATTTCCTGAATATATATAGTTAATAATACGACGTTAACCAAATCCGTATTTCCATTAAAATGATATAATAATCTTATTGATATGATATACTTAATCTAATATTTTAATAAATGGTGCTTCATTAGGTATATATGTATTGTCATTGTTTCTATTGTTTTTGTCGTCGTGAAAACCTTGGAAGCTATTTTATATCTATTAGTATAACCATAACAACAGCTGTTATTTATGGATTTAATGAACAATACGATGTTGTTGACAAAGTACCATATATAATAAATAAATCCCACATTTTTTAATCAAGATGCTTGCCATGTTTATTCCGAAGTTAGATCCTTGTATATAATCTAACCAACTTCTACATGCACTAACGATTTTTTTTAATCTTGGATTTTTTATTCATGAAATAATTAGTTCTCTTTCTTATTACACAACTATTCATAGTAATTATTCCTCTTGTTTTAATAATGAGTACTATTTATCTTCCATTACACACTCATTAGAAAAACAGTCTTGATCGCTTGATCAATTAAACAAATTCAAGTAAACCACAAATTCGTTGATGAAAAAATATTAAATTTTAAAGAAAATGTAATTTCGTAAAAAAATATTTCTATCCCAGCACTTCTTTGACTCTTTTCATTTTATGTTAACATTTCCTTCATATGTTTATTTGCATAAAGAAAGATTTCATAGGTTCGATCCCTTTGACTTCAAGGTCACATGTATCCCTAACGCCTCCTCGTCTTGAAGAAATTATCGTTATATAATAGGAATCAATAAAATTAGCAATCTTTATTGTCAACAATTGTTATTTTGATAATTATTTCTAAAATTTTAGATTTAGATATCACATATATGTCTTTAAACGAATTTTGCAAAATATATTTAAAAGTATGATTTAACATAATTCGTATCTATTTATCTAAAATACTGATTAAAATCTTTTCGATTCGATTGTACAATAATATAATAATTCGATGTTTTTTCTAATTTTCGAAAGCTTACAGTATTAACGGTTAGACCGACCAGTTCTATTGGTTAAATCATGAAAACCCACAACTAACACCAAACTAATTTAGCGTTCGGTTCGCATTTTAAAACGGTTTGTTCGAATAGAAAAAGGAAGCCTACACCCGGGGATGTAGGTAACTTACCTACATCCCGTTCATTTTTTCATGATTTTTTTGATTTTTTTGAAAGAAACCTTGGAGGAATTAGATCACTATATATCACCATAGTATCATTCAAACTTCAACTTAATTCGAGACTCTGATCATCTCCATAAGACTACCAAATTTTAACGGTCTCAGAATTGCTGAAAATGACACCTCCAGATGAACGTGTTAGGAATGTCTGTTTTGCATGAAACTTGAAACACATATTCCCCTCAATATATCAAGCAAATCGCCCAAAGATTTCCTTAAAAAAATCCAAAAATCACGAAAAAAAGTCGGATGTAAGTAGTTAACTACACTTCCGAGTGTAGACTACCAGCTCTCGTGTTCAAATAGCTCTAAAAGCCCTTTACCCGTGATAAATGGATGCTATCCTGCATCCAAATGAGGGGTTGTTCGGAGATGGATAGTGCAGTTTATCTTTCATTTTTGCTCAATGATTCATGAGTGAAATAAATAAATAAATACTTTAGATCTGATACGTAGTGATGATGTGATCATGACGTAACCACGTATTTTAAGATCAAATCATTTTTATCAAAGGATAATGAGATAATATGTCACATCCAAATAGTATCTCGACAACATCCTCCTCCAAAGTACCATTTAAGAAATTCAAATGACGCTCACAAATACTAAATATGATTTAGATGAAACTTGGCATGAGAATAGACTTGGATCCAATTGGTTGAATCTCGAGGGTGTTCACCATCTTTTCCCTTTAATTTACTTGCCAATGCAAACCGTTAAAATAGGGTATGGATTCCTTCCATTTTTCTTGTAAGATATTCGAGACATTTACCCTCTAAACAACAAAATATATACTGTTTGGTTGCAAGATAACTAATACCCTAATGGAGCCTTTTTGTCCCAAGGAGGGCATGTTGCTCAAACTAATACCCTATATGAAGTTAAAAAATTTGACCAGTCATGTATCGACAAGTGGCTCACTCACGGATGGATGGGTGGTACACCAATCAATAAACTATTTGCCAATCGACTTTAGCTTGACTAGCCAATTATTATATTTCGCAAATGGTTTGTCAACTGCCTTTGTCAATGATCGGAATCCGCAAACCATTTGTCGTTGTAATATCTATTTCCACCATGTCTCATATGTATTTATGTATGTATGTGTATAGTCTGCATTTATGTATTTACGTGTATTATACATAGGATACATATACTTATAATATGCATAATGTTGATACGAGTACTATGTAGTTATATGTTTACATAATATACTATAATATGTATATTAATTATATGCATAATATGTATATGTGTAATGCACATTAGCTAGGGATTGAATCATGAGTGACGGTTATGGGCTAAAGAGGCACTACAAGGAAAATAAGTTCTAGCTACAGAACTATGTCTACGAATGTGAGGCTTGTGGTCACAGAGCTGAACTCTGGCCACAACACACCGTGGCCTGTAGTCATAGCTACAAGTCTCGTCGCAAGAGTTCTCTAACCACGAATATAGCATGACCACTACAAGTAACCACAGAGGTTGTCGTGGCAACAACTCTTGCATGAATGTCCTCCTTACATATTTGAAGACTTCGAACACGGAATTGTAGCTACGAGAAATTAGTGGCAACGTAATTATCGTGGCCACAAATTTCCGTAGCTACATTATGTGACCACAGTTCATTTTTCTTGTAGTGAAGCTTTGTTTTGTATGTATATGAGTAAAATGATGGTAACTTTTTCCCATCCATTTTTTAAAGTCGGTACTCATCTTTTTATGTGCATTTATTTATTTCATGTTACAATTAAAAACCTGCATTCATGTCATCGATCATTATTTGTGTTCTTTATCATCATTATTTGTGTTCTTTTTTTATAGGTTTATTACCAGATAAAAGTTTTAATCGTATTAATTTACCGTCTTTATCATATAGTCACGGTTTTTTTTCTAGAATTAGTTTTATTCTTCTTATGATGAAAAGTTGTTGCACTGCCAATATTTTATGGAAAGTTCCATTTAGATGATATAACAATTATTCTTTTATGGAAAGTTACATGCACTCCCAATTTTTTTAGCCCCAAGTTCCATTTAGACGATATAATAATTCACCTCTTTATGTAAAGTTATATGCACTCAAAATTTTGTCTCGTGAGTTTGTTTTATTATTTTCTTTATGTAAATTTGTATGTACTCTCGATCTTTATTAGTTTGAATATTTTCGGATTTGTATTCAAAAAACATAAATTAATGTATAATTTACTAAGATGTGTTTCTTTTGACATTAAGGAAAAAGATAATAGAAGATATTACGATATTACAAAATCCGTACCTTAACACTACAAGAAAAATGAGTTGTGGCCATAAAACTGTGCACCGATGGGCTTGTTACGGAATTAGCTCGGAGCCTCTGGTCACAACAATTCTTGACCTATAGCCGTAGCTACATCTCTCGTCACGAGAACTCTCTGACCATGAATATGTTGTGACTACTACAAGTAACCACATAAATTGTCGTGACGACAATTCTGATATGAATGTCCTCCTTGCATCTTTGAAGGCTTAGGCCACGTAATTGTTGCTACGGAAACTAGTAGCCACACAATTATCGTGGCCACAAGTTTACATAGTCACATTGTGTGAGTCAATGTGCATAACTGATTAATGTTGAGGATCATTATTATAATTGAAAGGTAGGATGGCATAAATTAAAATTAGAACTTGCATAACATTCAAATTGTCAAACTAGAAATCACATGCTTCTTTTTACTCCAACATAAGACATAACATGTAAATATCGTAAGGTTTTTATCAGGTGTGCCCCTCTGAGATATTGCAATTTTAGTTATGCCCCTTCCTTTTTTGGAATATTAGTTATGCCCCTAACTTCTTGCAAAATTCACAGTTATGTCCTTCTGTTAAGGTAAAGTAGGGGCATAATTGATATTACAAAAGGACATAACTGTGAATGTTGCAAGAAGGTAGGGGCACAACTGATATTTCAAAAAAAGAAGGAACGTTACTGATATTGTAATATCTCAGAGGGGCACAACTGATAAAACCCAATATCATAACATATGATAGCTACTATTCTAGATAGTTCCACCCACTCGGCATTGCTTACAAAGTATAATGAGACGTGCATACTTTTGTGCAGTAGTACAATGTAGCCTTGAAAGTTCCTCTTATATTTCTCTTCTTCTTTATATGCATTGGCAAGCGATGACATCTCGCTCTATGATGACAAAGGGAGTGGAGGTGTTATTTGTGGAGAATACGACATAAATTGAGAATTTTATTGTAATGGTTGATTGGATAGTGATTGCTTCATATGATGGATATTTAGCACCTGGCATTGTTGGAACTAATGAAGCAAATGATTGATCCATCATATCATCCAAAGAAAATGAAAACTACTAACAAGTTCAAATTCACTGCTAATAACATTAAAAGATCTTCTAAAACTATCAAGGAGTGTTGCTGTAATATGTTAAATCTCATTACATTAGAAATTAGATCTATATACATGGTGATGACTTCTTGAATGATGAAAATGGACAGAATGTGAAGGAATGCGTATTACCAAATGAATAGAGAGGATCATGCCTCCCGTATCACATAAACGTGTAGATCGGATCGTATCCGATCAAAATGGACACATTGTCTGAGCTAGTATGGCAACCGATAAATTTAAAATTTTCGATCAAACTACATGGATTGGGAACCATTCTCAACCCGTTCCAACATTATCACATGAATAGAAGGACATGCCTTGAAGCATGATTGTGATATTTAAGTCTCTAATGAAAGAGACCTCTCGTCTCAAGTCCGATCTAACAGAAACATTGCTTGTGGGCATGGGGATGAATCATACACTTGATGCAATTCAGTGCATTGATCTTCGTCTTCTTGCTCCTGATTTTGTCATAGGAAATTGATCTTCATCTCCACGAACCCCCAAGGCTATGAAGAATATGATCTTCTATGCGCAATCGGGCTGCATGATCATGCATTGGTGGAACAGATGGTTTTTGTCGTGGACAACAGATCTATTTCGCTCCAAGCCCAACAAGTTGTTAAAGTCGATAATCCTCGGTAATGACTCAGGACTAGGCATGGGACTTCTAATAAATTACAGGGCTCTATTTTTAATTGAAATAAAATAGTCAATAATAGCCCTATTATTTTCGTTAAATAAATTGAAGTTTTTTGTTAATTAATTGCATTAAATTAATTTTATTATTTAGATCAAGTTTCTTGTATGCTTAGTTTCCTTACACATGTTTATTTTTATTAAATATATCTATTAATGCAGATCTCTGATAAATTTTATTTTCTTCATATTTATTTAATTATTTTTAAAATATTAGGTAATTCCAAAAAAACTCATGAAATTAAGAAAATAATTCAAGTTATTGAAATATGACACAATACATAAGATCCAACATGAAAATTTTCTTGTAGATTTACCCGTACTTATCACATGCTTCATTATTCAATATCCCAATTATGATTTTAAATATTTTTTTAAAAAATCAACCAATCTCATATTGTTTTAATGGCAATAATTTCTCCGATATATATTAAAAAGCACAAGTAACAAATCACATCTAAGACCTTAACATATTATAGTACTCTCAAGTATCATAGAGACATGGCGTAAATGTTAACGTAAAGAACTTTATTTGTGAGCCTCTATTGTGATTTTAAAGGACAATCATTCAATGTAATAGCCTACTCCTATGAGGTTTTATTCTTTGACTTTTTCCGAAATTTGCTCTATCCTGCAACTTGTTCATAGTACTCGTATCCTTATTCTCTTTGTGTTATGATTTTATCAGATTCGCTTTGGGCATGTTAGGTTGTCAGGTTACCCTAAGGTAATCCGGCATATCCTCTGCTCTATCCATGCATTCGTTGGTTGAAATTAATTATATGGACCATGCAATTTTTTGTTATAATATTTTTTTAATCATGCTCAAATATAAAAATTAACATAAAAATATATTATAATCATTAAAAAAAGTTAATATAACACAATCAATTTTACATCATATCGCATTTATCATTCTAACCATCCAAACAGTTACTATTCACGGGAGGATACCGCAACCCAACCCAGTTATCAAACATGCTCCTAAAAACATCCTAAGATTCTATTTCCCATGTATTTTTCTATGCGTAAAGTCAACAAGAGAATTTATTTATTTATTTATTTACGTTTAAATGTCATTGTTGTCCTCTGAAGATTTAGGAAATTCCTCTAAGATTGTCATATCTTGAAACTTTCCTGAATGTTTTACTTGGGCATCCTCCAACCTATAAACAACAACTTTAATAACTTGTAGGCCTACATTGCATTCAATTTGCACTTGGCTATTGAGAATTTTGAAAACTTTGGTCTTGCATTTAATCCTCACAACTACAAGAGTGGGGGATTACCATTTGACAATTAGAACCTTAGAATTTTTGAGTGGTTGAAAACATGTCTAGATGGGCATGCACTCTATAAGTTGTTAGGACCTGCTTTCTTCTTTAATTGTTCAGGTACGTAAGCCTGGGACGTCGCACTCATGTTGTACTTTTTTAATCTAATTTGAACTATGCGCTTGGCACAAAAGATATCAAGTTATCTTATGTTCATACAATATATCAAATAATGCTAATAAGATGCAACATTGACATATTCCGTCCATTACCTTTCCATGAGCTCTCATTACTAAGAGTTATGAAAATGAATTCTAGTTTAGATGCCACGTCAATCACAACGAGCTAAATTTTCATATGCGTATATCAATATTTGAAATTTATCCTCTAAATATATCTATCATACTATACAATTCCATACATGATCTATAAGATATTCCTTTCATTCTTCCTCTACATATTTTATGGAATCTGATTCTTTTGTTTCATGGTTGATGGTTATTTCTCAATTTAATTGGACACTAGAGTTTTTCCCATCCAGCTCCTTGTGAATAAAATAATGTAACTATATTACTAGTACATATAGTTACAACTACATGTTTCTATATATTTTAAATTTTAATAAATAATGAAAAATGTAAAATGATGTGATATATAAGAAAAAAGTTATACTTACATTATATAAATATTAACCAACTATGGATATAATTATAAATGCACACAACTTATCATAGATTTGAAAATCATACATTTTCCTGGGAAATTATTTAAATAAAATGACCATTAAAATTAACTCCAATAGTTACCTCAAGCCAATCATGCGACCAAAAGAAACCGACATTTGATGGACATGAAGCAAAAGTTCCGACATAAGAAGAGATAAAAGAGAGGTGCATTAAACATATTTGTAATTTTTCACATAAAAGTAATGAGCCCGAGAAATAGTGAAAATAAATACAAAATATATGAGGTCAGATGTCAGACTCCAGGGAGCACCAGTACTCACATGAAAGCGTCATGAAATAAATAAATAAATAGGAATTTTTACTCCGTGGTCCTTTAAATCTTGTCTAATTACGTTACAACTCCTAGGGCCTGTTTGGTTGCAGGGTTGGGCAGGGTTGGCCCAACCCTGGTTACTATTCACAAGGGTACTTCCTCCTCACAGATTACTATTCACCCACCCCAACCCAGCCCAACCTAACCCAGTCCAACCCAGCAACCAAACAGGCCCCTATAGTCTCTAATCTCACACTTGTCTATGTACTGGAGTTGTGTTGTAAGAGAGCGAAATCTCAGCGGTCCGTATCCGTCCGTTTGCATCCTTAACAAATACGACTTAACAGGATTATCTACGAGACAGAGTTTATATCCGGAAAATAAGTTCGGAGATCGAATGCGGGATATTATAGGATATGTTTCGATTCACAATCATATTACAGAACATATTCAACTGGGACACTGATGATCTGGAAAAGCTGTATTTAACGAACAATTAATTTTCCTCATAAAAATCATAAATCGTGTGATCAATTACTAATCCTTGAATTCATTACAGTTCTCCAAACTTTATCTCAAATTTGTAAATTTGTAAAATATGGATGCTGCCGATTTTTGCAGAGGAAAAAAAAGGACATTCTCCCACAATGAGATATTACAAAAGGAGAAACTATAGGCTGTGGATTCTCGATTTTAGAAATAAATAAAAAAAATGCCAACCATCTTATCCAAAAATAACCGCACTCGATATTTATACAAAAAAGGTTATTAATCAATGGCCTTCAAACGTCAAATCTCGTGATTAACTGGAAAATGACACATTGTCCATATGTTGAAGATCTTCGTGATATGCAGTTGTAATTTTGCCTTAAACAGCCTCCCCATAATTCTACCTCATTTAATCATCTTTTTTTTTTCATTTTGGAAGTTTTACACCATGATCCCTACTATTTTTCCGGGTACACCACATATATTATATTATTGTAATTACAACAAACTCCCTGTAAATTACAACGTGACTCCTATAAACTTGTTAACTCTTACACCGAAATCCTGAGAGGTAGCACGGGACGATTTATTGTGCATATCCGGTCGTCCATAGACAATCCGAAGGTTTCAAATGTTATCATGAGATGCACCATTTTACCGGTAGATGTGCTCCCTTACCGGACGATATTCATAGATACCGACATTGATATTGAATTGTCAAGTGATACAAACACGTTTCTTTATCGATGCATACACGTTATTACCTTAAAAAATACAATGATAAAATGCATATTCTTACTACGAAAAACTCGTTCAGAAGAGAGCGATTTATTTTTTTATTAATCTCATCGCTTGGATCTTCAATGGACGGTCGAGATAGCACGACAAACCCTAGTGTGTTGCCGCTGATATGTGAAGAGATGGAAGTGTAATTACAAAGATTACAGGGGTTGAAATGTATTAGTACATGAATATAGGGGCTGTAGTGTAAAAATCCCTTTTATCCTTGACGAAAATGATAACAAAGACGCCAAAGGTGGCAAAGATTTCGACTTTTGTAGGGGGGTGAAAAAAAAATAAAGAACACATAAATACGTACGAGCGTCCCTTCACAGCTCGAAATTGGCAGAAATAAGAGCACCACCGACGCCAAGTGCCCTGTCGGGCTCCCCTCCCCCTCCTCCTTCCGACCATAATCGAAGCAAGATCCTCTCTTCTTCCTTCCCTCTATCTTGTCCCGATCCTCTCCCTCACCTCCAACCATAAAAATTCCCATCTTTTTCCTCTTTACCCCGCGAATCCTCGCCCATTGGTTCGTCTTTGCGACCCGCAGAGCCGTCTGGCACCCTCCGACTTGGTTTCCCCCGCCGCCGGATTGTGGGTTCGCGTCTGATCTCGTCTCCGCGCGTTCTTGGAGGCGTCCGATGCGGAATGCGCGTCGGGGGCGTGGGAAAGTTGCCATCTTTTTAGGTTTTTGATGGAGTTCTGAGGTTGGGTTGGTTTTCTGTGGTTGTAATCATTTGAGGAGTTGGTTTTGTGGGAATCGAGTTGTGGGTAACCGTAAAGGTTGGAGCTTTCGATGAGGCTGAGATGGTGGTGAGCATGTGGGGCAGCTTTGATGAAGGGGAGAAGCTGATTGGATCTGAGATTGGGAATAAGTGAAGGAAGTGGGAACTATGGGGGAGGAGGTGAAGTTGGAGAAGGTTAAAGGGGCGATGGGGTTGCCGAGATCGAGGATGAAGATGTGGATGATAAGGTTGACGACCACTGTGCTGCTGTGGACGTGCGTTGTGCAGCTGATGGCCTTGGGCGAGGTATGGGGGCCGAGGGTGCTCAAGGGGTGGCCGTCGTGCTCCACGCCGACGATGCTCGGTTTCGATGTCAAGTCGCTGTCGACTGCCGTGGAGGAGAAGGCTGCGCACATCCCACCGAAGAGTGAGTTTGCTTGATTTGGTCTTGCCATTGGATTGCAGAATTTGTGCACTGCTGGATATGTTCAGTATCTTTGGTGTGCTTTGCTCGAAAGAAAGTGGTTATGCTTTCTTTCGAAAATTATGGAATTAGTAACTGTGATCAGTTACTCTTCAGAACCGAACTTTTTGACAATTGGAATTATAAGAGCTGGAGTAACAATTTCTCATTGTCTTTTACTTTCTGTAATTTTTCATGCTATTCAACTGCATGCTCAATCAAATTTGTCTTGTTGTTGATGATTTATCTCATATTGCTGTTTATATTCCCAGGAATCTACAAGAACAATGGTTATCTGATGGTTTCTTGTAATGGAGGGCTTAATCAGATGCGTGCAGCAGTAAGTTGGCAAATTTCTGATAAGTTGGTGTTTCTTTCTTTTTTGCATATTCTCTGGAAAATTTGCGATGAAAGGCTAATGATTCTGTATTGTATAAATGTCTACAGATCTGTGATATGGTTGCTATTGCACGGTATTTAAATGTCACTCTCATTGTACCCGAGCTTGATAAAACCTCGTTCTGGAATGACCCAAGGTTTTTAGTCTCTCTTAAAAGTTAATTTCTTCACACTCAAGATAGACATTGGAGAACAATTATGCATAGCGTATGCAATCTTTTGTTTTTTCATTTGTTTGGTTTTGTTGAATATTGAAGTTTTTGTTGTTTGGCAGCGAGTTTCAGGATATATTTGACGTGGATCATTTTATTACTTCTCTGAGAGACGAGGTTCGGATACTGAAGGAACTTCCTCCAAGATTAAAGAGAAGGGCAGAATTGGGCCTCATGTACTCGATGGCGCCAGTCAGTTGGTCGGACATCTCTTACTACAGAAATCAGGTTGTTCGATTGCGTAATTGAGCACTGGGAAGCATTTAAGCTTAACAGATTAACTGATGTTCTCTTTCTCATACTTTTAGATTCTCCCATTGATACAAAAGCACAAGATCCTCCATTTGAATAGGACTGATGCCCGACTAGCCAATAATGGGTTACCTTTTGAGATTCAAAAGTTACGTTGCAAAGTGAATTATGATGCTCTGAGATTCACACCGCAAATTGAGGAGCTAGGTAAACGGGTGATTCAGCTCTTACGTCAGGATGGCCCCTTTCTTGTCCTTCATCTTCGTTACGAGATGGACATGCTGGCATTTTCTGGTTGCACACAGGGTTGCTCCACAGAGGAGGAAAAAGAGCTGACGAGAATGAGGCAAGACTCCGTTTATCATCAACCCATTCCATCTGATGAAAACTAATTACTAACTTGGTGTGTTGCTTGTGATAATTTCAATTCTCAGATATGCATATCCGTGGTGGAAGGAGAAAATTATAGATTCTGCCATGAAGAGGAAAGATGGTTTATGTCCTCTTACACCAGAAGAAACTGCTTTAGTCTTAAAGGCATTGGGCATTAGTAGTACCTATCGTGTTTATATTGCTGCTGGTGAAATATATGGTGGGAAAAGGAGGATGGCATCTCTTGCATCTGCATATCCCAATCTGGTAGCTCATAACATGCAATTAGTTGATTGATTATCACGACTTCTGTCTCCTAAGAATTTTCTGGATCTCTTTCCTTACGTGTTGGTTTCTTTCAGGTGAGGAAAGAAACTCTGCTTGAGCCTTCTGATCTCAGATTCTTCCAAAATCACTCTTCACAGATGGCAGCTCTAGATTACCTTGTCTCACTTGAAAGTGACATTTTTGTGCCTACATATGATGGGAACATGGCTAAAGTGGTTGAAGGTCATCGCAGGTATTCTATAATCCTCTCAATTGGTATCACTTAGCCAATCTATATGGTATTCAATTAATCAGAATGTGGCCTCATGAAGTGCATGTGATAGGTGTGCCATCTGCACGCATATTTTGTCTGTTTAGCCTCATATTATTCATCGTAGACCATGCATTCGGTCCACATTCTCGATACAATTGATATATTACTTATTTTGAGAAGTTATATAACTTTTATTAATCATTATTTTAATGGTTTTAAGGAGATTAATTCTTACATATAATCCATGTTCACATAGTTTTAGTATCAATATTTCTGTTAATGATTGTCTGCCTTAAATATTATCAGTGAAGTTTGGAAAATATATTGAATTTAAAAGCCAAGCATTAATAATGAATTATAATTTATTTTAAATAAAATTGTAAACCCACACAAAATTACGCATTTCCCTCATAATGCATAGAAGGAATCTGCATACTTCATTTAGGAAACTTGTATACGTTGTTGATTGGAAGTACCCATAGTACTGATGGTCCTTTCTTCATTAGAAAAATTTAAGAATGCCTGCTTAAGCAAAACATTACATAAGCTATTCGAACATAAGTGCATTTTGCTGCAACGCTAACTCAAGAAAAGTTGGTGTTGGATATGATGGTTTGAAGGCTATTGTAAGGACTTGAGCACTTTTATGGTGGACATGGATCAACTCAAACCTAAAGTTTTAACTTTGAACTGGTGAACACCTATCGAGGGGGTTCACCTATCACTTTTTCCAAAAAACTGTTGCGACCTTCACTTTTTCCCTCACATGGTTTTTGTCCAACCTGCACTATGCAACAAAAACAAAGTGCTGGCTCCCTATTATATGTCCAACAGATGATTGGGATTTTTTTCCAGGGAAAGTTTTCCCCCTGCATCTCGGTCACTTTGACCTTTTCGTTATTTTGTAATCCCAGGGTATATACCCTGTAGCTTCACAATGACAAGTCCCAGTAGCTTACAATGACAAGTCATTTTCTCAGTATTTTGCTTCTCTCATTTTCCATCTTTATAGGTGTTACTGGCTAATTTTTTTGTACACTTTATGCTCCCAATTTACCCACTTCAATGGTATGGTAGTAGTGCAATGTTACTACCACCGAAAAGACCAGGGTTCAAATCCCTTCTTGTGGGGTTTGTGGTAGGTAGCCAACAGTCAGCGTAAAAAATATTCGGATCTTTCAACATGGATTTGAGCAAGAATTCATGTAGCCGACCTTACATATAGTGGGAGAAGGCTTTGCCATCTTTTATGCTCTCAATTTGTCACATTGGGTGCGGGCTGCCTGCTTCTTTTATTAGAAGTAATAGTGAGAAATCTAGGCATTGTATGACATGTATTCTAGTGTCAAGAAAATCAAATCAACCGTCATAGTTTTATTTGGGGGAAGCTCAAGTCACAGTTGGCAGTTGGTTATTAATCTAACCATCTGTTCTTGTTCCAAGTGTATTGTAAATTTGAATATGCTTTATGCTACTATACTGGGATTCAATCACATTATCAAATGATTAAAGAAGGCCCATGGTTGGTTACTATTTAAGGCTTACTTTTTTTAAAGCCAATGGAGTGGTCCATCATCATCAATAGTATTCAATGAAGAATATTATAACGAGATTACTGAGTTAGGGCGCCCTTACTATCATAGCCTTATTGTCAAAGAATTATTTTCTAGCAACTCTTTCTAAGAATTGAAGTTCATGGTTTCATTCTTTCTGAAGACAGCTTTTTGATCTCTTTTAAATATCTGAACCTTTAATATCGGGTTTATGACTTACGAGTAATAAACACTTGTGGAAAAACTACGAAGCTAATTACTTGTCGATAATTTATCTGCATTAAAAATGATTAAGTTGAAATTCGTGGTTGCATTCTTGCTGAAGACAGCTTTTTGATCTTTCTCAAAAATCCGAACCTTTAATATCGGGCTTATGACTTATGAGTAAAAAACACGTGCAGAAAAACTATGAAGCTAGTTACTTATTGCTAATTTATCTGCACTAAAAATGAATAAGTAAGGATATATTTTTAAATGAAATAGAAAGTTTCACACGGCACTTTTGTATGTTTGATTTAATTTTCAGGTACTTAAGCTACCGGAAGACCATCATTTTGGATAGGAAACTCATCGTCGATCTAATTGACCATTATGAGAGTGGGTCTTTGAGCTGGGAAGAGTTCTCTTCCTCTGTATATACGACTCATGCGAATCGCATGGGAACACCCACGAAGAGGACAGTCATTCAGGACAAACCCAAGGAAGAGGAGTACTTTTATGCCAACCCTCAGGAATGTCTAGCGCCATTTACAGAGAGTCATTCTTCGTCATGATTCTTTATTCTCTTGTATTGCTCATAAAAGCCATCTACTAGCCCCTGATGTTAAAAGAAAGCTCGGCGAATGTCTAGAGGCAAAATAGATTTTTTTGGCAGTAGACATGATCTGAAGCAAATGCAAAAAAGTCGGGTTCTTCAGATCTGAGGCTGTAAGGATAGGGATGGGACCGACACACTTAAGCATGGACATGATAAAGGAGATATCATCTTTGGGTTTAGGGAGAAGAGATGATCCTGCAAATTCAGGATTGCTCCAATTGAGATGTCATCATTTCTTTACTGGCTGTAGATGCTATAGAATTTGTTGTTTTGCCCACTTTTAGCTCTGGATGTAACTCCCATTGCAATATACTAAATATATTTCTATTTTCCATTGCTTCTTCAATTCGTGATAACTGGAAGTGGGAAGATTTGAATCAGGAGCAACTTCTTCATTTTGAAACCATTGTTAAAATAAAATTCATCCCTGTCCTGTGGGCAACTCTTAGCATCACTTTCTTTTCTGTTTGATTTTACATTCGTTCACTGGGTTTATGCAAATCCTTGCTAAATAACATCATGATATTCTCCCAGTTCTAATTCAATGATCTGAGCATGTTAAATATCAGACTAGTAGTTGCGACCATTAATCAAATTATTTGATGGTTCAAATTGCTAAATCTGTAACCTGGACATTCCATTTGGGCTAACATGCTAGAAATGATATCAACCTTTTCAGGGAAAAAAACATGGATGTAACATTGACTCAGTCGACATCTAGAACTGAAATTTTACCTAATTCTCATCATTGACATAATTCCAGTGACAATTATCCATGATATCCAGGTTCTCCCAGAGCTCAAATACTGGTTAAGAATGCTTTCATATTTAACAGGAGATGACTGAAGACAGACATTTAATTTACTATCCTCGAACAGTTGACAGTCCTCGTAGAAAAACTCCTCCTGGTTCTTTTCTGCCAAGAAGATGATTCAGAAAGATAGGTTCCTTGATTGAACAAGTTGCTATATTTTTTCTACACAGTTCACATACCCAAATACACATCAATTGTTTTTTTGATTCTTTTACAAAAAATCATGACAGACCACAACATGATTGGAAAAAAAATGCATACATACACATTCCTGAGGTCTAACTCCCCCTTTACCTTTACGACAACAATGAATGTATTACAATATTTGGCTAAGAAACGACAGGTCACACCTGCCTCACAAGACCGTACTTCACCAGCTGTTCATGTCAAGTCGTACTGGATATCTTGTACCAGTTCTGCTATTCTTTTTTCAAGAAGCATGCCCGTTAGCTTAGAACTAAATAGGGACAAACGCCTTATGCTACTCAAAGATTGCGACCACATCTTGATGCCTGCTCCGTCACGTACCTACAATTACAGTTCTTGGAGGTGGAGCATTTTCTTCAGGAAATCACATACATCTTTCTCATTTCCACGCTTTATTCCAGACATACCCAGGAATGTAAGATTTGTTAGGTTCCCAATGTTCTTGATCAAGTCATCATTGGCCTCAACACATCAAAGTCTGCAGATTCTTCCAGTCCCATATGATACCGGGTGCGGGAAGTTCTCGCTTGTGGGTGTGCAGCATCAGGTGGCGCAGATTCTGCAGCTTAGCTATAGTTTCTGGGAGCTGAATTCCATTGGTACCTGTCAGATCCAAAGTTTGCAGCTGTTGAAGCCTTTCTATATCTTTGGGGAACACCTCTTCCTCAATGTTGGTCCCTTTTAAGCTCAGGTACCGCAGGTTGAACATGTCGAAGACCTCCTCAGGAATACTTTCAATCGAACAATCTTCCCAATCAAATACCTTCAGCAGCTTACAATTCAGCTGAGATAATGGACCTTCTTTATTAAACCAGAGCAAAGAACGCAAGTACGGCAGACTAATCTGTCGAAGGTCTATGAACTGTGAGGTGGCGAACATTTTTAAAATTTTGCTCCTTATTTAGCGCTTCCAAGAAATTTTGCTCGCTGGATATTTTCAGAGCTACCATTCTGAGAATATCATGCATTCGGCAGGCACTGAAATCTCCAGAATTATCCAGTCCATCTACTTGGATCATGGTTCGTCCAATAAGTTCTTCAAGATAATTGTAAATGCATTTCAATGAGGATCATTATTCAAGAATCTCTCTTGTCTAGTGAATATAATCACTGAGTCCTATTAAACAAACTTGTTTAATGTATATGCATGTTGATATTCCCTTTGATTAGAGAATCAACCAACATGCATATGTATGTATGTAGGTTATAATAATTCCTTATTTTGCTTATGTTTATTGTATATAGTGATATTAATAATAATATGCTTCTTTTAAAAGTATTAGCCCCATTATTGGTCAGGTTTTTTTGCGGCTTGGTTATCACAATACATTTCAAATGATCTTTTAACCAATTCAAAACCAAGAAGAATATTTTATCCAAATAGCATAAATGATGAACATACTATATGCAATGTATTCTACCTTATGTATATCTAGGTGTACATCATTCTTTCTTACTACCACAAGAAACGAATACGCCACCAAAGATGAAGAAGGGACCTCATGTAGATTTCCCACCATCCACATGTAGGGTTGGGCATTGGGCTGAGCTGGCCCAACTCGGCCCAAAACTCGACCCACATAACATGACCCAAATCCAAACCAGAAATTTAGTGGACAGGTTGTGGGCCCCAAAATGAGCTCGTATTGATTGCGGGTTGGGTTCAGGCCTGAGAAGGCCCCAACCCGCAAGCTCGATAGCCCGACATATACGATATAATTATATCGAGTATATTCCTATTCGTTCCAAATACCATGTTCTAACTTTCATATCCTTATTTCGATTGTAGAATAAATGCTTAGACCTATTAATAATCATATTCATTAGCGTGGATTAAGGACATTATTACATTGATATGCAAGATTATTACATTAATATGAAAGAATGGAATATGTGTCCTCAAGTCTTAGAGCACATACAACTATAAATAACCAATCTGGATTGAATCATAGTGCTCACATCTACAATAGAATACGTAATGGTGAGTTGAATGGTTGTTTAAGTTGCCATATTTTTTACCACATTTCTATTTCCAACATACAACTATTGTCAGAATTACAAATTAGTTAGCGTACTTAAAGTCTTAAACATGGATACATGCATAAGAAACAATCAGACAAATAAAAGAACAAAATACATGATATTTGTGTACATAGGTGTTAAATTAGGCCGGTCCAACCCGAACCCGACCCATTTTGTTTGGTCCGAGTTTGGGCTTGGGCCTGGAATTTGAAAATAAAATGGATCTAGGCCCGACCCATTAGCCCATATACTTATATGAGCCTGACTCGAGCCAACTCAAACCTAACCCGACCCGGCCCGATGCCCAACCCTATCCACATGTCATCTGAAATTTGTATCAAAGTATTCTAATATTTCAAGTGATCCAACTTCGCCAATTTTAGATGCATTATTCCTCTCAAATTTCATTAAATCCTCTTTACAATTTCCCAATGCTTTGTTTCATGATTACTTTGATCATTATCTCATAGGCTCATTAGGTAAGTCAAGTCAGGTTGATTGCACATCATTATATGCATCACACTTCCCAACTCTTGTGCATATGCAACATATAGAGATTTTTGTCTCTTTTCAGGATTAACTCTTATAGAGTCTCTTTCCAATCATAAATGGTGTGGAAGCTAGAGTATTGTTAATGAAAAAGTTTAATAATTTTTCTTAATTAAGACTCAGTGTCCTTGAATATTGATCTTTTGTTATTTGAAACCCTAAAATATAGGATGCTTCATCCGTATCCGTCATAGTAAATTTGTTTCTCAATCCATTTTTTTCCCTAATGAGCATCTTTATGTAATTATCGATGAGTAGAATATTATCCACGTACAATGACATAATTGCAAACTTGATCCATTAGTCACAACAATACTTAATTACCCAATTTATTTGCAACTAAATAAAATTGGTTGATTTTCTCATTGAATTTTAGATACCATTGTCGTGAAAACTATTTTAAGCCATACAATGACTTATTAATTTGCAAATTATTTCTCCTCACTACCTAAAAAACCAACATGTTCTTTCACGTTTCCGTATCCATATCCAGATTTTGAAACACCCAACCATATGGTAATACCTAAATCTGTATTTGTAGTCATTCGTTTGCATTCCTTATACTCATAATGGATGCAATGTGTAACAACTTTTGCCATCTTAAAGATGGATTTGGTGATGAAACAATAGATCATTTACGAGCTTAATTTGGATCCCTTATGTTGGCTTATGTGATAACTGATAAGCCATCAAATTTGTACCCTAGGATTGCCATGTAGGTGGGATAAGGGTTTTATCCAGGCCTCTATCCCTAAAAAGGAAACATGTCCTCAGGGTGTTTCTGAGCATGGAAAGAAATATCGCGATATATCAGCGATATATTGCCGATATATAGATATCGACATGGACCGATATGTGCACCGATATGGCGATATATCCCGATTTGCAGGCATTTTCTTCACAAAGGCCTCATCGATATGAGCGATATTTCGGCGATATATCGTCGATATATCGTCAAAATATCGTATCGATACGATATCGAAACGATACGATATCGATACGGCCTTCCATGCTTTTGAGTGCATGGGATAAGTGGCAGTGAAGTAAGCAGTTTTGCGAGGTAAGTTGGTTGATACATTGCTTTGGTTTAAATAGTGGATTTTTTGATCCAATTAGCAGTACGTGGAATCCGGTTCAACCAGATTCAACCAAAATCAAACCAGAATTCAATAATTTGAAAAAAAGTGCTATATATGAGGATATAACTCCATTACATTTGGTTATTCAACCAATAACTGAATGATCCCAAATATTAGTATTGTATTATAAAGTATTAATTCAAACATTATATATGTACAGTGTTTAATATTGTATATGATTAAACATTGTATATTAATGTAAGATATTAACGTTATATATGCCTTTAAAATAGTTATATGTAGAAGTATATATTACATCATATATGTATATGTATAGATATTGTGTGTGTTGTGTATAGATAATGACTATAGAATTTCTAGTCATTAGCCTTTTGGCATATAATATTAAATTTAATATTTAGATCGTAGAAAAATGATATTCTAGAATCTAGATAAAATAGTAATCCTAACTTATAATTAAGCATTATCTGTTTCAAACGTGAAATAGTAATCTTAACAAAACTTTGAACAATAACTTATTTAATCGGTCCAATCATTAAGAACACCATTCTATTTAACTCTGATCTTAAAGTTTTTAATATACCTCTTTTAAAAACATGTTCATACATATCGTCAGCTCGAATTTTTCAACTCTGATTATTCAATTCGATATAAAATTTACGTGAATTGTTTTGTACATCTTAAGATTCAAAGGTTGGATTTTTAAAACAATTAAATAAATAATACTAATAAAATGGAAAATCAGGACAAAATATGGTGGGTAAGATATCAAAGATAATGAGAGAGAGAGAGAGAATGAGACTGGAAGGAAAAGTCAATGACAAAGATGCCGCAAAAGAGAAGGCTAAATTTTATATCAAATAGTTTACTGGTAAATGGCTCTTTTTGCAGAAATATTTTTAACATGAAGTTGACAGATTCTCCAAGTGTAATGTACAAGCAAATAAGCCAAAAGAATGGCTCACATAAAGAGGAGAGAAAAATATGTGGTTCCATAAAAACAGAGGAAATAAATGGAAATTATATGTTACCCCATTGGTCTTTATTTACCAGTCATTCTATCACTTTTAACTTGACATAGCCATGAAGCCTGCAGATATCTTGAAAACCCACCACCACTTCCGGGGCCAAATGCAGCAAGACCAACTCCTCCAGCTTCTCGAGGTTTCCAAGTCGAGGCAATGGTTGTGCGAGCAACGTACACCTCCATATGCATAGCTTGCGAAGAACAGGCAATGCGCCAGTGTCAATCCTGATAGATTTCAATCCAGCCAAAGCTTCTATATAGAGCAACTTGAGACTGGGGAAGCAATCTGATGTAAAGGTCAGGGATGACCCTTCATATGCATTATTGAGCCAAAGCTCAACCAAGCTAGGAAGTGATCTTATATGATCAAGAGGGTCTGCTTGCTTCAGGTTGGAATTAATCAAGTATAAGCGTACCAGGTTGCTGAGAGATTGAAACCATTTTGGGATGTTTGCGAGCTGTCCCTTCAGAACAAGTTTTCGGAGATGAGGAGGAGGTGGACAAAGATCTTCCAGATTTAGCGTCTCTTCCTCAAGCACACTCATCTTAAAATCCAAGAGATGCTCCATTCTCTTCAAGGAGTTGCAGAGGGATCTCTCATGGGGGTGTTTTACCTTTGCAATCCAGAAAGTCCTAAGCATTGTCAACTGCTCTAGGTGGTCAACCAACTCGTCGTTGGCCTTTATGAACCCCAACGATTGTAGGTTCTTCAATTCCCATATAGGAGCATTGGTTTGAAAAGCATGACCAGTTACATCCCCCAAGAACAGGTGACGTAATTTCTGCAGTTTGGCTATGTTGCGTGGTAGCTGTTTCACGTTGGTGCTCCATAGATCCAATGTCTGTAGGTGTTGAAGCCTTTCTATCTTCTCAGGGAATACATCTGCCTCGATCCTGATATTCTTGAAGCTAAAGTACCGTAAGTTGAACAAATTGAAGACCTTCCTCGAGAAGATCTTGTGTTCTGCCCAATGGTGCAGACGTCAAAATCAGAACCTTCAGCAACTTAAAGTTCAACAATGAGAATCGACCGATTAGACCCCCCTTGACAGTAAAAGCAGCGAGCGTAGGGAGGGCAAATTAAACTCACTTGGAATCTCTTGGATGGCCTTATGAATTGAAAGACGGCGAGCGCCAACTGGATTCTGCTCCTCATCAAAGACAGCAAATAGTTTTAGCTCACCACATACTCTCAGAGCTATCATTCTCAAAATATCGTGAATTCTGCAATATTTCACTTCTCCTGATTCTGTTCTTTCAACAACCTGGATCATACTTCGTTCAATGAGTTCGTTAAGAGAATCCTCCGCCACTTCCTCCAACGTCATTGAACTCCTTTCTTCAAGGAATCCTTCTGCCACCCATAATCTGGTTATTAATTCCTTTTCAAACATGTAATCCTCAGGAAAAATGCTGCAATAGAGGAAGCATTGCTTCAGGTAGGATGGCAAATCGTAGTAGCTATGCATCAAGATGCCAAGCTCAGGGCTGTTACCAAGCTCGGAGGTTAGTATCTTGTATGATCTTTCCCAAGTTGGTATGTCTCTTTGTTTTCTGGACATCATACCAGCAGTAGAAACTATTGCCAACGGCAGGCCTCCGCATTTTGCCGCAATTTGCTTTGCCCAATATACCAAGTTTGGTGGACATTTTTGCTCTGGCTCTTGCCAGAATACCTTCTTACAGAAAAGGCACCAAGCCTCTTTTTCTTGTAGAGGTTCAAGCAACAGGACTCGATCTTTGACTGCTAATGACATTGCAACCTTCTCATCTCTTGTTGTCACTAAAATCCTACTACAACGGTTATGATCCTTACGGAACACAAATCCAAGTTTACTCCAGAAGTCGTGCTGCCATATATCATCGAACACAATCAAGTATCTTTTTTGATGGAGTATGTGGTGCACCCTGCGGAGAAGCTGTTCTTCATTCATGGCATAAATATCAGGGGTGGGATTCTTCTCAGCCTTCTTCAAAAAGTTTCCTTGTTTAGTGTCCCCCTCAAGCTCCTTCACCATCTTTTGTAATATTTCCGCTACTGTATACATTTTAGAGACGGTTATCCAGGCA
This sequence comes from Ottelia alismoides, assembly GCA_037367405.1. Lineage (NCBI taxonomy): Eukaryota > Viridiplantae > Streptophyta > Magnoliopsida > Alismatales > Hydrocharitaceae > Ottelia > Ottelia alismoides. Next base: position 326,296 of record JAZKJV010007236.1, on the reverse strand, counting down.
AAACAATCAAAATTGTTTATGAGCTTTGGATTGCGGTAAATCTCATGTATGAGGGTAGTCTTTCCCAAACCCCCCATTCCCCACACAGCGATAACCATCCATCGAGGATCCAGGTCAGCTGAAACATTTTTGCACGCCCGAGGCTCCTCAATTATCCATTTCTCCACCAACTCTTTTTGTGTAATACCTCTCTCATTCATCGAAAAAAATAGATCATCTTCTCTAAACCTATATATAAGGAAGTTTTTGTGAGGTTCGTTAGTATGACAGTTTGAACTTTAAATGGAATATTGGTATGGCATACTTCAATCCAAAAATAATGATGTTACAATCCAACCAATGATTTTAGATGCGCTAGCTTTCTCTCATATAAATTGCTTCAATTTCAAGAGCGAAAAAGTTGGCCGCTATATCTTTATGCAATATATTCACTTATGCACTTCACTTTAATCTTGATAGATATGCAAAACACATTATTCTTCAAACGTTGTAAAACAACAACCAAGCATTTTGCCACTTTAAGGAGAATTAGCTACATGGATTCTTTGATTCCAAACTGATGCAATATATCCTAGCTTAAATCCAAAATAAATTATAGTTTAGTGCCAGTGCCCTCAGACTTTCTACAAGGTCTAGGATTATAGGTTGATGATGGAACTGATGAAAGGGGACGCGGAGCGACTATCTGAGGAATCCTGAGCACCTCTCCTTAGGGCAACTAGACAGCGGTTGATCAAGAGTTCAATATAAGGTCGACTCTCCCGAATCTCAGCAAACCTGGGGACCAGAGTTTAATGTGTATTGGGCCCCTTCCATGCAATGTAACACACGATATAATTAGTAATGCGCCCTTGGCCTCATTATGCGGAGATAAACTAGGGTTTGTTTAACACAAACAAAAGCAAAATACATAAATACCCCTCAAAGGGGTGGGCATTGAAACCTAACCCTAAAGCTCACATTGTAACGCTCCTTCGGGTGAAATATATATGTCTAGCATGCTCATCTTGCTACAACATCACTCCAAAGATACTCTGGAAGTGACGTAGTAAACCTATCTGGGCAAAGGTTATTACTGAACATCTTGGCAACCAGAGGAGAGGCAACCAGGTGTTGCTACTGATCCATCCCGTAGAGAGATACGTTTGCCGTAGAGATATGATTTTAAAGACATGGTTGTATTTGCACTACAGGTTGTAGAGGCAGAGTCTCCAGAGCCCTCTATTTATTGGGAAACTGTAGTTGGGCAGAATCTGGGCAGTAGATAGCTGCTATTGGTGAGGAGATGGAGTCTCTTCACAATAATCGGATGTGAGAGCTTGTCAAATTGCCAAAGAGGAGGAAGGTTGTTGGATGCAAATGGTTTTCAAGAAAAAGACACAAATTTCAGGCAGTAAAGGCATCAGGTACATAACACACCTACTTGTGAATGGTTACAGTTAAAAGGAAGGTGTAGATTACAACGAGATATCCTCTCTCATTGTAAGACATACATCCATCAGGGAGCTACTAGATCTAGTAGCACATCGAGACTTGGAGCTGGAGCAGTTAGATGTGACGACAGCTTTCTTGCATGGTGAACTCGAAGAAGACATTCTCATGAGCCAACTAGTGGGATTTGCATTTCAAGGCAAAGAAGACCATGTGTGCAAATTGAAGAAGTTCTCCTATGGGCTTAAGGAATCTCCAAGGCAGTGGTACAAGAAGTTAACAGCTTCATGACTGATCATGTGTTCAATAGGAGCCCATACGTTTGTTGTGTTTACCACAAGAAGGTAGAGGATGGTTCCTTCATCTATTTATTATTGTACGTCGATGACATATTAATTACTACCAAGACGAAGAGTACTATAGATGATATGAAGAAACTTTTTAGTTCAGAGTTAGATATGAAGGACATTGGTGCAACAAAGAAGATTTTAGGGATGGAGATTATTAGAGATCATGTATAAGGGAAGCTTTTTTATCTCAGAAGAACTATATTGAGAAAGTTCTAATGAGATTTGGGATTTCTATAGTCAAGCCCCTAGGTACTCCATCTGCCGCAAATATTCATCTTTCAATTTCTTTCGCACCCCAATCATATGCAGAGAAGGAGCACATGTCATGTGTTCCCTTATCAGCGTAGTTGGGAGTCTTATGTACATCATGGTATGCGCAACACCTAATATCGCTCATGTTGTAAGTTTTATTAACAGATTCATAGGCAATGCAAGGATGGAACATCAGCCAACAGTCAAGCAAATTTTCTCTATCTAAGAGAGACATCAGACATAGGCCTCATCTATATAAGTAATTGAGAGTGTTCGGTTGCTGGATCTTCAGATTTAGATTATGTTGCAGATGTTGATGGAATGAGATCAATAACATGCTACGTTTTTACTTTGGGGAGTTTTGTCATCAATTGAAACGCTACCTTACAACCATCAGTTACTTTATCTCCCACAAAGGGCAAAAGTGCATGGCTTTGACAGAGGCTACAAAGGAAGGTGTCTGACTGAGGGCTTGGTTGAGATTTCGATCTACAACAGGATCATGCTATAGTATATTGTGAGAGTCTCAATGCAATATGCTTAGCCAAGGACCATGTGCATCATAAGAGGACCAACCACATAGATGTCAGATATCACTTCATCCATTTCGAGAAGAGGATCAAGGTGAAGAAGGCAGTAAGTCAGCCAAAGTTGTGTCCGACTCAAAATCCTCGACCTTTGAGTGTACCGAGAGAGGCGGAACTGACATGCCAAGAATGGCCACTGTGTCATCAAGGCATAGGGTGAAGCATCTATCGTTCAGTATAGCAGATAATCCAATCGATATGTTCAGAAAGGTTGTTCCTGGGACTCTGGGAGTAAGTTCAAAATGGTTTGGACTTTCTCAATGTCAATAGTTGGCAGTAGCCTCAAGGAGGGGTTAAAGATGGCATGGTGAAGCTTGGCAAGGCTTCTCAGAGGATTCAATTCAAGGTAGAGATTGTTGATGTGCCTTGAATCCTAAACATCCCTAGGTTGAAGAACCGTCATATACACCCCCTCCTGTCGTACCATACCCTAACAAGACCGGGGTCTCATTGTATTCGGGTATATAGATCCGATTGTATTAGGGATCTGTATATATGGGTGTAGTATATCACCTCCCCTAAGGTTAGGGCTCTCGGTATCCTCTGTATTTTTCTTCTTCTCTATATAGTAAAAAGCAATCATCACCATCCAAGGACGTAGGGTGAACCTTGTAAATCCATATATTTAGTGCTTGCTTGGTCATGTTTGTACGTGATTTCGTGATTCGTAACATGTTATTTTTCAAGGCTATTCCATTCTTTTCTATTGCAGGAAGTTGGGTTTTGATGATCTTATTTGGGATAATCTGAGACTATACCTCTGGGTATTGCCTTTTTCATCACCTTGTGAGATCAAAGATTTTCCTGTACAATATGGATAAAAAAATGTTGACTATGTTGGTTTTTGCTGAATAAAAGATCTATAATGGGATTTCATCCATGAGTGACAATTTTGTCACTTAGAGAAGCAACATGCTATTGCCAAATCCAAATGAAGTATGTACTTAACATATAGTTCAATAGACCCATATACTAAACTTATTTGGATGTAGTCAAGATTTGCGGTTGCATGGGAATGAGGTGTAAATAACAAGTATTCATTGCTAGTAATCATCTATATCATGTGCATAGCATTGATGAGAGATTGATTGTCATTGCACTAGAAAACATGATTCGAAAAGGCTACATATTCACTACTACAATCTCCTTTGAATGTCGAATCAAGTTGCAAATATGGTTATCAAGGCACTCGCCTACACCAAACGTGATCGATACTTACCCTAGCTGAGCATGCTAGACATATATACTCCAAGCCGAAGGAGTGTCTTACGAGATGTCTCCCACTCCTTCTCCTTATGTTATTTGTGTCTTCTTTAATTTCTAAGTGTGTTTTTTGTAGCTTAGATACTAATATTATATGTAACGAGTAGAGTTGCATTACCTAAGAGAGTTTCGTTCTTTCAACATTATAATAAAATGAAGTCCAAGTTACTGTCCACCTATGTAAATAGCCAAATTACTGAAAAGACATCCTTACCCAAATGCATATTTCCAAGGATTTCAACCTTTAAAAGTTTTTCAGATCAGGAGGTTAGGAAGGCGGTGCTGGGGTTGAATGCGGATGACTGCCCTGATCCAGATGGCTTCTCGGTTTTCTTCTTTAGAGAGTTCTGGGACTTAGTCGGTAAGGAGGTAACGGAAATGGTGATGGAGTTTACGGAGGTAAGTTCTGAGCTTTGAGCGGCTCAACAAATCCTTCATTTCCTGCTTCCCAAAAAGGACGTTACTACGCGGGTGGAGGATTTTCACATGATAGCTCTTTCGAACATGGTTTATCTCACTGTGGCGAAGACTTTGGCAAATAGGTTGCAGGGGATTCTTGGTGGGCTTATCTCTCCCATGCAGAGTGCTTTCCTCCTGGGCAGACAACCCATGAATAGTGTGGTTTTGGCGTATGAGGATAATGCGGAGTGGTGTAGGAGAAAGACAAAAATGATACTTTCGAAGGTGTATTTCTCAGTAGCATATGATTGTATAGACTGGAGATTCATCTGGATCTCCCTTTATTGGCGTGGATTTCAGGATCGATGGATTGCTTAGATGAAGAGGTGTGCCACTACAACCTCCTGCGGGGTTCTGGTGAATGGGGCTATTTTTTGCTGCAACGTGGGGTTCGTCAGGAGTGTTCGTTGCCCCCCATTCTGTTCATCCCCATTAGTGACACCCTGACGGCTATGATTGAGCGTGCAGTATCTGGGGGGATTTGTCGTGGCTTTTCTAGGGGATGAGATCTCCATTCCCCTGCTTCAACGCAGATGACACACTTTTATTCTTGGAAGCGGGACGGAGAGTTGCAGGGGGTTCTCAGTGGTTCTTGACCTTTTTGGGATGGTCTCCAGGATAAAGTTGAACAGGGCAAAGTCTAAATTTATTCCTTCACTATGCAGGCAAGGGAGGTTGAGGTGTATGTTGGTTGGCTTCGTTCTCCATAGAAGGATTTGCCGACTCGATACCTTGGAGTTCCTCTGGTGGTCTGGCAAGATGCTTATGACAGATTGGCTGCATGTGCTCGAGGAGTAGGAGCAGAAGCTCGCAGGATGGAGATCGGCATGTCTCTCTTGTGGTGGTAGATTGGTTCTGTTACAGTCAGTGTTATCTGCAATCCCTATATTTTTCATGTCATCAACTTTGTTGCCAGTTGGGGTCAGGAAGAGGATGGAGAGCATCATGGGGCATTTTTTTGTTTTCTCAGGGTAGATCAAAAGGTATGTCGCATGTAGATTGGAAGACTGTTACTTGCTCAACGAAGGAGGGTGGTCTCTGATGCAAATCGAAAATTCGGCGACGGCGGAAAAATTATTTTTTGTGGATTTTTTGGTGGAAGAATAATGGAGGGGTTGAGAAGAAGAAGACTCGTTAATAAATTTGGGGCGAGCACCACCGAGTGCGTCCCCCGCCTTTTGAGCGTCAAAAAAAAAAGAAGAAGACTCGTCGTAAACGAGGGAATGGAGGAGAGAAGTCGTGGAGATCACGACAATGGAGAAGGAGAAAGGAGAGGGGAGAGATAAAATCTCCAATTCTTATCAATCACTCAATTGATTACATAAGTAGGTCTATCATCCCTTTATATAGGAGGGATGATATTACAAAAATAGAAAAACAACTAATTATCCAAAATTGACTCTAACTAATTAACCGACTAATTTTGAAATTCAAATTTGAAATTGACTACTAATGTGGAGATCACACGCGATCTCGTTATTTTAAATTAAAATTGCGACAACTTAAATAAACGTAAATAATATTAATGCCTAAAATTAAATAATTATGCGGCCCTACATTTCGGCTCCACGCTACATCAACTCTCCTCCGCTTTTAAAAATTCGTCTCCCGACGAATTGCTGGATCTGCGTGCTTGGAGGTTGATAATTTCGAACCCGCGTTCTCGGGCATCCCATGGAAAAATTGGTGCGGAGCAATTGGCGGAACCATTATGCGCGACGTGGGCGTTGTTGGCGCGGGCTTCGTGGTGGAAGAATATGTGTGGTGCAAAGGGCGGCGTCGTCATGAACTTTGTCTTCTCATTGCAGTGATTGAAAATTGATGAGACATGAACAACATGGCCTTTGGAGAACCCATCGCAAAGCAATAGCACAATGAGAGGAGAGGAGATGTGTCTAATGAATGGAGCCATGGGGTCTTTAAATAGGGGGAAACCCATGGTCCTAGTTCTAATAGGATAAGGAAGCCTCCCAAATTTCTTTTTTTCAACACTTCTTTTAAAGTATTTTCGCTCCAGGGGGTTGAAGTGTAATTTTTCCACCCCTTCACTTGAGATATCTCCCTTAATTTACCACCAACTCCAACCTTTAAATAAAAGAGTTTCTGTGGGGGTAAGTTTTTGTAAATTCTCCAAATCAATCCCTCATCCCTCAATTTTAGGGATTCACTTACCGAGAAACCCCTTGCTAGGGTTCTGTGCATCCTCGATAAGAGGCAGCAGCACATCGTGGGATGGGGAACCATGGGCGGCGGCCTGGACTCGGCGGTGGCGCGGGTGCCTGAATGGCTGCGGGAAAGGTCGGGAAGGCTTGGAGGGGATTTGGGGCGAGGCGGCAGGGAGGAATTGGGGAGAAGGGGTAGCAACGATGGGGGAAGCGAGATCGCAGCGAGTAGCGCACGGGAGGGAGGGGATCCTGGGATGGACGAGGCGAGGGAGGCGGAGTAGGGGATGGCGGCGCGATGGGGCGCGCAGGGGTTGCGGCCTGGGAAGGGAGAGCCAAGGAGAGAAAGGGGGAAGGAGAAAGATGGTTGGCGATGTGTCGAGGGGAAAGGCGGCGGTGGGGGAGAGGTTAGGGTTCGGGGAGGGAAAAGCATCACGGGGAAAGGGGAGGGGGGGTTACGGGCACGGGCGCGAGGGAGAGAGGGGGGTGTTCGGATGGTGAGGAGGGTGTGGCGGGGTGGCGGCGGTAGCGGCGGGTGGTGGGGGTACGGGATTTTGGGTTGTAGGGGAAGGGACTTCGGGGATGGGGGTTGGGGTTGTGGGGTTTGTGCTGCAGGGGAGGTTGGTGACGACGCATGGAGGGGTGGCGCCGGGGCTGGGGTCGCTGGGGGCGTATTTCGATTTCGGGGGGTTCTGTAGGTCTGAAAATACCTGGGCAGCGAGCATTTCGTCGCTTTCTCCTCTGAAACGGCCTGGACGGCGACCGGATCTTCCTCCACAGCGAGGCTTTCTTCTTCAAAACTCGGGACAACGGCTTCGGTGGTTGGAGGTTTTGATTGGGCAGCACGTAGAGTCGCGAAATCGGCCATAAGTTCTCGAAAATAGGAGTGGAATGTGGTTTGGAAATCACGTAGCATGCGCTCCGTCTCCTTTTTGTAGGCGTCGATGGCTTGTCCTTTTTGTTCGGATGAACGATAGTCCCTCGATGCATGTCGGTGCGAACGTCTGGACGGATCGTCAGATCGTGAGGACGATCGGTAGGCCATGCTCTGATACCAAATGATGCAAATCGAAATTCGGCGACGGCGGAAAAATTATTTTTTTGTGGATTTTTTTGGTGAAGAATAATGGAGGGGTTGAGAAGAAGAAGACTCATCGGAAACAAGGGAATAGAGGAGAGAAGTCGTGGAGATCACGACAATGGAGAAGGAGAAAGGAGAGGGGAGAGATAAAATCTCCAATTTTTATCAATCACTCAACTGATTACATAAGTAGTCTATCATCCCTTTATATAGGAGGGATGAGATTACAAAAATAGAAAAACAACTAATTATCCTAAATTGACTCTAACTAATTAACCGACTAATTTTGAAATTCAAATTTGAAATTGACTACTAATTTGGAGATCACACGCGATCTCGTTATTTTAAATTAAAATTGCGACAACTTAAATAAACGTAAATAATATTAACACCTAAAATTAAATAATTATGCGGCCCTTACATTTCGGCTCCACACTGCATCAGTCTCGGTGTGCACAGCCTGGAGGAGATGAGCAAGGCATTACTATGCAAATGGATTATCCATATCTGGGGTGATTATGACAATCTGGTGTGCTCTCTCATTAGGAGGATTTATGGTCCAGGCTCTGCCTTGCCCGGGGCAGGAGGCCTTGGGCATGCACCATCTTACTTTTGGCGTGGAATTTGCAGTGTGGCATGAGTGATTCGTCCATTCTTACGATCGGTTTTAGGGGATGGCATTGCTTTCAGGTTCTGGATGGGCAACTAAAGCGAAAAGGGGGTTTCAGGGCCCCACCTTAAGGCCCTGGCAATTGATCTCGGTTGTACGGTGGCGGATGTATAGGACAGGTACTCCTTCCCCATTTTCAGATCTGATATGTCAGATTAACGACTATGGAGGTAATGACAATCTTGGCGAAGTTAGGTGGTGTGGAAGGTCCCAGGATGGTAGAGATTTGCTAGAGTTGGTGTGACGGACATTTTCGGTTAACAAGGTGTATAAAATACTAAAGGACCCTGTGATTTTGAACCAAGGGGTGCGTAGCGGACTGCAGAAGGATTTAGAACTGGAAAATTCCCTTGCACATAAAGATTTTCGTGTGGCTATTCAAAAGAGGGAGATTGCCCACTAGTGCGAAATTGGAGCGATTCATAAATGAGGTTGATCCCCATTGTTTTCGATGTTAGGTTGAGTTGGAGGAGGCAGATCACCTTCTTTTCAGGTGTTCGGGTTCGATGGTGGCATGGAGATTGTTAGGAAATAAGGACATTTCTTGCGTAGATAGTGTTGGTTTTTGGAACTCCATTTGGGATCACTTGGAGAGGCACAACAAAGGGAAGAGTGGAATGTATTGCGATGGCTTGTGCGACTTAGTTGACAAGAAATAGTGTGGTATTCAGAAACGAGAGATTCTATGTTGAGAATATGGCTTGTGCGGAGAGGTGGTGCGTGTATTTTGTTCTTTTTTCCTTTTGTTTTCCGCAAAGACCGGTCTACATGTCTGCAATCTTTTATGCAATCATTGGTGAAGTTTTTTGGGCACACACCTATATGGTGGCTGCCCTTTTTTCCTTCAAAAAAAGTTTTTCAAATAAAATATAAGGATAATTACAAAAAAGGGCCTTGACTATGCCTTGATTCTCAATTAGGGTCTCATTTTTCAATTGTAACAAATAGAGGCATGAACTTTCAACTTGAGGGTTTAACGTCGACATATAAGGATCGTTGAAGCTTATAGAGGCATGTTTGAGACAAAAACATACGATCGTGCCTCTCTTTGTTATAATTGAAAAATGATACCCCTAATTGGGAATCAAGCTACAGTTGAGGTCCTTTTTGTAATTAACTCAAAATATTATCACATAAAATACAAAATAATATTTACCTTTTGATTCAAAAATTTAAAAAGCAAATGATGGAGAGAGTGGGGTAACGGCAGGTAGAAATTCCTTACATGTTAGCCATCAAAGCAGAATATTGTTGTTTACTAGAAGATGGCTCCCTGCCACTGCACTGAAATCCCAGGTCATTTTGCAACAATGGTGAAAGCGTGTTACATATGACAGTCTTGTAAATGTGTATGATATCATCCACAAATGGCTTGATCCTCTCTAGCTCAACTGCAGTTGTTCTGTATGTTGCCAACATTCGAAGCTTGTGCTTATATCTATTGACAACATTGCCAAATACTCCACCTCTTTGACCACGATCAGATATACCATATATATGATTGTCCAAAACATCATCCACCATGTAAGAGACATCTCTCACTTTCTTCACCCAATCTCGCACTAATGGATCATATGTTTCTTTTGATCAGCAACCCTCAAAATGGATTGGATGCTCTCAAGATGACTCTTGATTCTATCCATCTTATCATGGACTCCAATTACAAGAGACAATTGCTGGCCTAAAAAATTGCTTGCTTTGGAGGCTAGACCTCCTCCAGCAGCAGCTGAGGCAAAGCCTGAAGTGCAGCAAGTACACATATCTCAGCCATTATAATGGTCCTCCAGATCAAGATAACACTTCACCCTAATAAAGGGTCTTTAGAACCAAATATTGTCAAGCTCCTGCAAGGCTGACCTGGAGAATTGCCTATGAAAAGATTTAACACAACTTGAGGCCTAAAATGGTTACAGCTGAAAAGTATAGTTTTTTATACCTCACAAAATCTTTGATTGCACCCTGCTCAAGATTCTCGAGGTCCAACATTGCCCTAGCTCATCCTAGCAATAGCTCACCGGAACCAAGTACTAGGGCTGGGAAATTGGAGGAGTGATCTTGTCCAATCGCCCACTCTCTTCCTCTATAACGAGGTGGTGCGGCTGTGGAAGGAGCAGAAATAGCTGAAAAAGCGTATGGGTGATCACAACAAAGGGCGAAATTGCTCAGAAGAAGAAGGTCCTTTTTAGTTTGTCTTGGCATTAGAAAGTTGGAAGGGTCGTTGACAACTCGTGGTTCACGGCCGGCGGGTACCGGACCCGATCTAACCCTCTTTTGTAGATACCCAATCGGACCTGTATGATACGGAAGTAGTAGGTATGATTACGGAAGTAGTAGGGATGCAAACGTTTGGATACGAATACGGATATAGGTATTACCATATCCTTATCCGTTTTCTAATATGAATACGGATGCGGATACCGAATTGACGGATATTAAAACTATATTACCATATCCTTAAAAAACGGATAAGGATGTAAAACATATACTGATCATACATGAGTAATGTTAAAAATACTCTATAGAATTGACTTAAATATATAAGAATTGGATGGAAAACACATGATATTAATTTTACTAAGTGTGTTTCTATCATAAAAATTATATATATATGGTAAAAGGATGTAGAGAAATATGTTATATATAGTTAAAAATAAATGCACGACTATATTTATATATGAAAACGGATATATGGATACGGATACGGGTGTTTGCGGATATCAAAACGATATCCATATCCGTATCCATTTTAAAAGGGATACGGATACGGATGTCAAAATCTGTATAAAACGGATACGGTGACGGATCGGATACGGATATATCTGTATCCATTTGCATCCTTATACGGAAGTGGATCGTCTCCTGTGCCATGGACTGCATCAGACTTTGCTCCACGTCCGGGAGCCGTTCGATCTTGATCGAGCGGTTCTTATGAATTCGCATGATTTAGGCCTACAAAAAGTACAAATTCGTGGGAACCGCTCGATCAAGATCGAGCGGCTCCCGCATGTGCAGCAGAATCTGCTGCAATCCATGCACAACAGACGATCCTCTATCATATGATACACTGTATCTCACTGTGGTCATGTCTCTTTTTAAGAAGGTATGAATGTTTTATTTTTTTATTTTGAAAAATGCAGATATGGATATAGATTTTTATTTTCTTGCATATACAAATATAGATATAGATATCATTTTCATTTTTTTGAGTATACAGATATGATTGCAAATATTTCTGATGCATATGGATATCCATATTACTAAATATCTGTGTGTGTCATAGGTATATTTAACAATGTGTGTATAAACAAATATCTAAATAATCTATAAGGTTACACGTAATATAATGCATTTAAGAGTCATTTCAAATGCAAGAAGAAACATAAATAGAGTAAATTTAAAAAAAAAGACCAAAAATATAAGTCGATTCCCCAGTAAAGCCTTATTTTGGAAATGTAACAATAAAAGGGTTCAACCTTATTTTTTTGTCTTAAATAAATTCTTAACCTTAAGTTTCTATATCCTTCTATGTGTTAAAGGATGAAGTTGAAATTTTAGTACCATCTTTATATCATTGAGACGTCTAATTGGGAAGTGCGGCATAGTTGGGGCATTTTTCTTAGTAATTTATCCAATTATATAGAAGTTTAGTTTGACCTATCACTTTATTTTCTTTTTTATTTTATTGTATGTTGTAGTCTATATAATTTTGACATTGCACTTAAGTGTTAGGAAAATTTTATTATACGTAAGATAATCCATATCCATTTGTAAAATACATGTATCTTAATTATGATTATTAGTGAAAAGGAAGCCACTAGGTTTCTAAGCCCCACGTTAGGCTAAAAACCTCTTTGACTTGCTGGATCGATGAGTAGAGTATTGGTGTGTGGGAATGTTAGTGGAAACAAGCAATTCACAAGAAGAGGGATGCAAAAAGCTCACACTATTTTATTTGAGCAATCACAACTATATATATACATTGCGGGGGAAAATGAAAAGACACAAAAAACGGACGTAGCCCACTATCTCATGTACGTCATCTCCATAAGTTCAATCATGAATGAAATAATTATTAGCCACATAATTGTCTCATAAGTTATGCTCCAAAACGCATGTCAATAATGGTGCATGCAATTATAAACACCATGCATGGCACTAATTTTAGCCCTTAAATGCACGTGCATGATTTCAATCCATGCAAGGTGTGGAGGAAGGCGAGAGATCACACAAATTCCCTCCTTCATGAGCCTTCATCCCCAGCAATCTTCTTGCATTCTTGGAGCTTCGACTGTGGCAACACCTTAGTGAACATATCAGCTCCATTGTCATCTGTGTCCACCTTATCCAGCTGCAAATCTTTCTCTCCAATGCATCACGTATCCAGTGATGCCGTAACTCACATGTGCTTTGACCTGGAGTGAAACATGGGATTCTTGCTAAGATAAATAGCACTTAAGTTGTCACATAACAATATGTATTTATCCTGTATAAATCCCAAACCATGCAGCAACTTCTTGCACCACAGAAGTTCTTTGCCAGCCTCTGTCACAGCCATGTATTCAGCCTCTGTAGAGGACAATGCCACACTCTTTTGTAGCTTGGATTGCCAAGCCACGGCTCCTCCTGCAAGAGTGATCAAGTATCCTGATGTTGACCTTCTACCATCAACATCACATGCCCAATCTGAATCTGTGTATGCCTCCATGTAAGCTTTACTTCCTCCGTAACAAAGGCATTGGCTGGACGTGCCCTTTGAGATACCTATGAATCCATTTCAAGGCTTCCCAATGCTTCCTTCCTGGATTCGACATGTACCTGCTTACAACTCCACGGCATGTGCAATATCTGGCCGTGTGCATATCATAGCATACATCAGTGATCCTGCAGCAGATGCATAAGGTATATGGGTCATACCTTGATGCTCTTCCTCAGTCTTGGGTGCGAAATCCTTAGTTAATCTGAAATGAGCAGCATGTGAGGTGCCAATTGGTTTGCACTCATTCATATTGTATCTCTCAAGTACCTTTTCCGCGTACTTCTGTTGAGAGATCCACAACCTGTGATTCACCCTATCACGGGTTATCCTCATACCAAGGATTTGTCTGGCTGCGCCTAAGTCCTTCATGGCAAAGGACTTGCTTAGATCTTCTTTCAACTTGTTGATCTTGGTCTTATCCTTGCCAACTATAAGCATATCATCAACATATAGAAGAAGAATAAGTTTCTCATGCCCTTTACCTCGCACGTACACGCATGTGTCAGCAGTGTTCCTTGTGAAGCCTTGGTTTGACATGAAGCTATCAAACCTCCTGTACTAATTTCTGGGCGCCTGCTTCAATCCGTATAAAGACTTCTTCAATCTGCAAACAAGATTGAGTCTCCTTCTTGGATTGGAATCCCTCTGGCTGCTCCATGTACAACTCTTCCTCAACGTCACCATGGAGGAAAGCGGTCTTCACATCCATCTGCTCTAGTTCAAGATCTAGAGATGCAACTAGAGCTAGAACCATCCTGACAGACGTCATTTTTACCACAGGAGAAAAAATCTCATCAAAATCGATACCTTTCCTTTGTTCAAAGCCTTTGACCACAAGACGTGCTTGAACCTTTTTGAGCCATCAGCTTCGCATTTGAGCCTAAAGATCCACCTGTTCTTCAAGGCTCTGGCTCCTTCGGGCAGGGGCACAAGGTCGAACACCTTGTTCCTTTTAAGAGCTTCCATCTCCTCTTGCATTGCCTTCAGCCAGTGTTCTCTGTCGCTATGTTCATTTGCCTCATCAAAGGACTCGGGCTCACCATCATCTGTGAGCAGGAGATACTGGTCGGGTGAGTATCTCATAGACGGTCTACTCACCCTTGTTGAACTTCTCAATTGAGGTTGTTGTACCGCTGCTTCTTCAATAGGCTCTACCACTGGTTCTTCAAGGGGTGGTATCCCCCCTTCAACGTAGTCTTCTATGGCCTTGGATTCCTCCCTTGCGCCATCATGGAGGGCTTCTTCAAATAGGGAGGACTCATCATCATGAGTCACGACAGAATGTGGTTGTGGTTTAAGGATGTCATGAATTGTTTGGTCCTCTACAAACTTGACATCACGACTTCTCACAATTTTCTTTTGAGTAGGATCCCACAGCCTATACCCATATTCATCCTGACCGTATCCTACGAAGATGCATACCCTTGTCTTCGAGTCAAGCTTGGTGCGTTCATCACCGGGTACATGAACATATGCAACGCACCCAAAGACTTTGAGATGATCAAATGAGACATGTTTACCTCTCCACGCATGTTCTGGATAGTCTCCATCCAAGGGGTGAGACGGAGAACGGTTGATCACATATACGGCCATGTATAGTGCTTCTCCCCAGAAGCTCTTCGGAAGATTCGATTGAGAGAGCATGGCTCGTACTCTTTTCCAACAAGCTGCGAATTCATCTTCTCCGCAACTCCATTCTGCTGTGGGGTCTTTGGCACCGTCTTCTCCATACGGATGCCATGGCTCCTGCAATAGCGCTCAAACGGCCCTCAAATTAGTGTGCAAATGATTGTGAAAAGCTGATTGTCAAAAAAAAATTGTTTTGAAAAATCTATCTATGTTGTGTAAAACATTTGTAAAAGGATTTTCAAATGCGTGTACATGTTACAAAAATTATTTTGGACTAGAGTTTTCGAAAACCCCTTGTGAAAATGTTTCTCGAGTAAGTCTGAGGAATTTGCACAAAAATCTTTCATTTGTAAATGAGGAATAAGCCAAATAAAGTTTATAAGAACAGAACATACTATACGTCAAATACAATTTTTTTCTTCTTTTGTACCTACTGATTAATAAATCAGATACCTATACAGTATGATTTGAAAAATAGTGTGACCAGTTTTGGAAAATTTGATGTGAAATGATTTCAAATGCGTGAAACGGTGTTGATTGCAAAATTTTTCTTTGTGTGAAAGAAAGGATTTGAAAAACCTATGTGCAAATGTTTTTGAAAAATGCTTGTTAAAAGTATTGTGAAAATTGTATATATCTACATATAGTGTGAAAAATCTTTGCAGAAATAGTTTCAAATGTGTGTAAAGGATTGCAAAAATTATCGTGTACTATAGTTTGCAAAATTATTTTCAAAAAGCTATTAATAACACCATTGCAGATACTAGTAAATCAGAAAAAAGATACATACAATTCTTTCTATACATACCCAAATAAACTATTTCATTCATACCTGTAAAGTCGCTAAAAAATTTCCTAAATTTTGAAAACAAAGCAGCACGCCTGTGTAAATAAATGTACATACTCTTTAAATATTTTCAGTTCGTACTTCCTGTGCAGAGATTCTTTTTGTAAAAACATTCTTTGATCCTTCCAAATTTTTGTGAAAAATTGCATCATTCATTGCACGTAGCATAAGCATACCATTCATATTCTTTTTGAGTGAAGCTTGATGATTGAATCAGTCTAAGAAAATCTCAAATTGGAGCTCGGTCAGACCTTACCGCACCTAATTGCACTGGAACCTTATGGGAACTAGGTTTAAGGTACTTCAGGTCTATTCAGACTTAATTCTTTGAGAAATCAGGGCTGGGTTCAAGTCACCTCAGTGGACTAACTAGGACTTTTCGAGACACACGTATGACTCTTGCCGACCGTGATCTAACTTGGACACCTGCACCTTTCACTTGGCTCAACCCAGTTGGAGTGGTGAGGGGGTTGGATTTGCCAGTCTGAGACGCACACGGGTGGAAACATTCGTCCTCGTCTAGGGAGGGAAGTGCACCCCAACCAGATTCAATAGCAATGAGGTCTAAAGACAGGAGATTGTGGGTTGCGATAAAGCTTCAAAAGAGGGATAGTCTACTGGCTCAAGAGGAAAAACTCCTTATGTAAATGCTGCTGTGAATAGTATGTTGAAAAAAAAAATGAGGATGATGATCAGGCCTGTACAAAAATAAAACGCCTGCAAAGTATGAACAAAGTCAATAAGCAAGCTTGAGCTCCAAAGACAAACATGTAAGCCTGCAGCTGGATGACTTGACTACACTGGTCTTGCATCCCAGGATAGGTAGCTACACTGGCTACCGTCCATTCTTCTCTTCACCCCCCCTCTTGAGCTGGTTGCCACTTGAACTTAGAAGGGAATACCCTGCTCCTCGAGGAAAGAGCTGTTGGATAGGGGAATCATTGGGTTGTCATTCTGGAGAAGTCAGTTCCTTTATCATTTCAGTTGGGGAGAGCCACTAACACTTACACCGTACAAGTCAGCTTCATAGTTATAAGAGTTTGCGTATGATGTAGACTAGTTCTGACCCGGCTATTGAGGTGGGTTGAACCGAGTTCTGTGATCACCGAAGGCTGTTGTACTTTAGAGTTGGTTCCCGACTAGGTTCCACACACCTTCACACCCAAGGTCTGACAGGAGCTCCAAATTCAGATTTTGTAAGGACATGCATTGCACTGAAAGCACCCCAATTCACTCTATCTTTCTTGCATTTTCCTTTTTCTTTTCTTTATTCATTTTGCGCTTATTGCATAAGTGTTTGCTAGGGACTAGCAAAGGCAAGTATAGGGGGGTGATGAATCTCCATTTCATCACCTTTATTCTATCATTTTGGCCTCAAAAACCCCGGCAAATGCATGTAAACAACATTAATTTGTACATAATAGCATTCATTATTCATTGTATTAATTGTACATTAAATAAGGTTTTTAATGCCAAAATTATAGAATAAAGAGAAGAAAAGAAAAAGGAATAAAATTTTGTAAATATTTTATGACCCTAACCCCGAGACCAAGGCCAGCATGGTATTGGTCGACAAGGAATAAAGTAGGGGGAGATAAGGGCTGATATACAATAAATACCTCATTTATTTATTCATCCCTTTATGCATTTTTGACACCTATTTTATGCATAATTATTTATTCATCAAATAAAGAAACTTTGTTCATAAAAGTTGTAGATAATAATGTAAATAAAAATACAAAATTGAGTTTGTGTAAAAATAATACCCAGTGTACATTTTATACACATAATAAAAAGCCAAAATCTCAACTTCACAGACCCACATTCTGCAAATAAAAACTCCAAATCACCCAAACTCGCCTTTAATTGTATATAGCATTTCATAAACTATTTTATAAAATTGGTTTCATAATTTTTGGAGTCCATCTGTGGCAGTTAGGTTTTTGGCCCTTCTTGTACATAATACCTGATTAAAATATTCATTTTATTCAATATTCATTATTTTTATAAACTCATATTTTTAGAATTTTGTAGATAATGTATATAATTCCTGTACAAATTGATATTAGAATAATACCAAAAATAATTTGGAAAATAAAATAAAACTATGTAATATATATGGGCAAGATACCTATATGGAGTATGCACACAAATAAAAGGGGAAAACATTCTTTAATTATTCAAATCTCTTATATTTTTGTAATAATGTATATAGTATATGTGTCCTATTAAAAATACAAATCCTTAATAAAAACACATAAAATTAATTAAATAAATACAATGTGTATAATATATAGGTAAAGTACCTATATATATACTTACAAATACATAGACCTTTAAAAATACAAATAAACTTATAAAAATCAAACAAAAATACCTTTATACTCACAAAAATAAGTTATAAATTTATAAAATAAGCCAAGAAAATAATAAAAGAAAATAAATAAATTAAAATAAAATATCCAAAAATACATGTAAATACATACATATACACATTACTAAAATAAAACTACAACAAAACACCTCGAAAAATTCAATAAAAATCAGGAATAAATACTACATGAAATAATACACATTTTTTATTTTATAAGCAAAAATTAATAAAATCATTTCGGATGTCAAATAAATCAATCTTCCCTTCAGACTTGCTATTTTGTCTCGTAGCGGCTTACGTGGCCCAATGAGACGCCGGCCAACGTTGACCCCCTGGTCAACTGTCCCATCCCACGCCTGGCAGCTCTGAACAGTCCACTCCCCCGATTTCCTCCCTTTTTCCCGGGCACACCATCCATCAATCGACAACGCTTCCTTCACAAGATTTGTTCCCTAATCTTCCATGATGCCCGCCGAAATCACAGATCAACCAAATGCTCTCTAGATCATGAAATAATCGCCGGTCAATAAGGCTACTCGCCAATGTTTATAAATAAAAAGCTCCGCTTCCTTCCTCGAATTTGGCCACTTTCATTCCAACCTAACGCCTAGATCTTGTGCCTGGATTGTTCCTCGTGACAGGGGGAGTAGCCCAGCATCGAGACTCGGCCGGAGGGAGGAGAATTTTGACGCGGCGGAGCTCCGGCGTCCGTCCTGCTCCCTGGAGGCCCCCAGGTATAAGAGCTGTCCTTTTAATGCGTTCTTAGTTAGTTTTCAATGTTGGCATTTCAATTCAGTAGTTAGCTTAGTTGTTAGTTGATCACATTAGCGTAAAAATCAAAAATCGAAGTTCGCCGGAGCTCCGCTCCGGCGACTTCTTCATTGTAAACCTCACTGTATCCGACCGCCCCGATCATCCCATCTCGTTCCTCGTCGCCTTCTCCATCTCTCACACCCATCAGATCAACCCAAGACCCTTGGTCTTGGCGAATCCGGGTTCCAACTCCGCCGTTCGCCGGAGCCCTTCCGCCCACCTCCATCTTGCACCGCAGCTTCATAACCCCGGGTCGAGGAGATAGCCCTCTCGCCCGCGGTTCTTTCTGTGCAGGTACCACGAGGAATCGAGCCCTTCTGGGCTTGCTTTGACCAGGAAGAGGTTCCTGGGGGCCCCTTTCTTCTCCGACTTCGCTCCACCGACTCAGGCCCCCAGGAGCCATGAGACCACCGTCAGACAACGCGGAAGCCTCCCAGCTACGATCAGAACGCTCCAGATGCGCGGGAGGTGCCCGGAGGAGCCCGAGCTATCCGATCGAAGCTCGCCGAGGGCGAGTTCCTTCCCAGTTCTTCCAGGTGCCTTCTGCACTGTTGGATCGAGAGGCTGGCCCAGATTGCACGCCAACCGTTCGATGAAGAAGCACGCCCACCGTCAGATCAGCCGGGACGTTCTAATCCCAGCCCTTCATCGCCGAATCGAAGTCCGCCGTCAGATGATTGCCACGTGTATAAGTGGCGCTCCCAGCGCCGCAGGATGCAAGGCCTTCTTTAGGGGTAAATTTCATACCCTACCCCTTACTTTTTGTATTTAGAATTTACACCCAAAAATAAAGTATTACGTTGTAAATAAGTCGTAAAAATTGCAGTGGACCCCCCTGATGTTTACATATTTACATTTGAGTCCCTCCGTGCCTCACGTGCGGCAACCACGTGAGGCGCGTGACATTTGCATCTAACCCCTGCCGGGTTCTTGTATTTATGAAATGGTCCTGAAAATAAAAGTTAAAGTGTATTTTTGTTGTAATTTTTGCATGTATGCCCCTGCCAACTATTTTATTTGTAAAAATACCCCTGCCAGGCCATGTAATTCTTGAAGGCTTTGTCTATTTATTTTGTGCTCCATACTTAATCGAAAAATCTTGAGAAAATAGACTTAAGCTCCTGTTTGGTCATGCTTGAACGCCATATTTTTAGTTTTGCATTTTGTTGCATTTTTGCATTTATTAAAAATCAAAAACTTGTCTTTAAGTCCCTGTCTAACTCATAAAATCCCAAAAAAATATGAAAATGCCCTGAAAAATTCCAAAAAAATTATATGTAGTGTATTTTGTCCTATATTAGTGTCAGACCAAAAATCCCTAAAAATCTCAAAAAGAAAACCTTAAAAATTCGAAAATACCCAAAAACTTCAAAAAAATATAAAAAATCAAAGAAAAATCAGAAAAAATATAAACTCAGGCCCTACTTATGCTATATTTTATTATTGTTATTAGAAAATTAAAGGGGAACATTTTTGAGGCTGTTAGCTATTTTTAATCTCTATTTTTTTGTGACGACCAGTACCTAGTCCACTGTTGCTATTATGTAGCTATTTTAAAATGCTAAAAATATTTGCAAAAATACCCAAAAAATTATAAAAACAGTAAAAAGCCATGAAAATCCCAAAAAGATCCTTTTCCTGAATTTTTGACTCTTTTTTTTGTATTTTTGTGAAAATTATAACACCCCTTTTATGTATATATACCTATATCTATATATCCAAAAAAAAAGAAAAAATTATATATATATATATATATATCTAGTAATATGTAGTCTCTTTAATCTTAATATGATATATAAAAAAAAAAGATATATATATATATGTATATATTATATTATATTTAGATACACCTATATATATATATATTACATGTATTATAAGCTATATGCTTAACCTCTATGTATATATATATATATAATAAATTTGTATTATATAAATATACATATATCTATATACATAATACTTAAGTATTATATTTTAATAATAATAATAAAAAAACCCACACAAGGATGACTGGGATTGACGCGTAGGCTATTGCATTTTGTGTTGCTCTCTGTGGTTCGACCTCTACATATTTGTCACTATACATTTTCTGGTAGAGTAAATAAAAATTAATTCACATTTATTTTGAGCTTGATTGTTGTATTCTTTGGATTGTGGGTTAATTGCTGATTAACACCGGTCTTCCATGAGTGGTCGCCTCGGCGACAACACTTCTATTTTTTTATGGTGACCCTCGTGGGAAACCCCCTGTTATCAGATGGCGCCGTTGCCGGGGAGCAATGAGCATAGCCAAATTGATTTTTGTCATTCTTGTATAAAAATGTAGATTCATGATTCATTCTTTGTGTGAGCAGCTAGTGTTTTATTGTCATTAATCACCATGCTTTATTTTATTTATTGTGATTATTTTTCTCTGCTCTATCTAATTGACTAAGTATGCTAATGCAATCTTTTTGTGACTTTGATGCAAGGGACTCCCACGCGAGGATGGCTTCCTAGGAGGCCAAGGCAGCCGAGCTTGGAGGAGGATGGTTTTCTCTTCTCATGACCATCTGGAGAGTGCACCAAAGAAGCAAAGAGAGGGGCATTAGATAGGCTAGATACTTAGGGAAATTATTTTTGTAATTCATGGTGAGAGAGAGACTATTTTGGCATGTAATTAAACAGGACTCTACTCTTCACAATGAGGTCCAGTGCCCGGGTGATTGTTCACCCGGGGGCCTCATCGCGGTTTTTCTCGAGTTTTTATCGCCTTCTTTTATTTTGTTTCCCGCTGTTTTGAGCTTTCCGCCTTTCTTTTGTTTTGTTTTGTGTGCTTGGAGCCCCTAGATATAGGTTGCTTGACTCGGTAGCTAGGTCCAAACATTAATAAGAATGCATGTTCCTATAGTCTACTTCGATTGGATCTAGTCAAACTCAAACAAGTTGTAAATTCGTCTCTTAGTCCGCCGCGCCGCGAGCTCACACCCGAACAAGCGCTTTCTCCTAACTCAAATGTGTTGAGCAGAGGAGGGGTGAGCCAAGACTGGACTCTCTTGGGCTAGAGACGAATGAGCAACTTATGGTTCTTCACGTTAATAGCAGCTTATGTTTAGGACGATTTTGTGCCTTGCATACCGACATGTAGATAGGTTTAAAAAATTTCTGTTTTGCATACCACATGGAGAGAGCTGGGATGCACTGTAAGTCTTCTAACTCAGCATGCATCATTCGGTTCAATGGTGAGATTTCCATCATGGAACCACTTGCACGGCTTTTTCCGCTATCTCCCTCTGATTTTGAGCACCTAGGACTTAAATGAAAATCTACAAAAACGTTAGGCGCTGGTATGAAAACAGATCCAAAAAAAGTGAAAACCAAAAAAAAATTAAAACAAGGGGACTGCTAAATAAACTTTGACCTTAATTAAAATCTGTAATGGACTATCATTGTACCGGGTTCATAAAGCCCTCATTGTTTTCAGGTACTTTGGAGGGGACCAAAACCCTACTCCCTTGAGCGAGTGCGACCCCTAAGGATTAGAGCCCAAAACCCAGTCTGCAACTGCCTTGTGTATCGCCTGGATTTCCGAAGTAATGGCGCTTCTATCGTACGTAGGCGAGTAGGACTTGGTCACCAATGGTGACTCTCTGTTGTGAGAGCATCGACCCTGTCCGAAGTATTGAGCATAGGCCACGCCTTCACGGGGGTGTCTGTCTCATCGTCCTGCGTCCGAGTAGGTTCTTGCACGCTCACGGGTGATTCCGTTACGAGCGAGAACCGAAGTATTGGTTTCGCCTATCGGCTTCCTCTCTCTTTTCTTTGGCTGAGTAGGGATCCAGGAAGGGTTACAAGGACTCCAAAAAGTACAGACTACAGGTTACACAGGAGGAGGACAAGTACGGGATACTCTTCCGGCAGTACTCTCTCTCCTATAGGGTAGCGTACTAAGGACTTGTTATAAGATATGCCTGAAAATCACAACTCTAAAAATGAAAAGATAATAAATAGCCGAGCTTTCACGGCTTCACATGGCGTGAGTTGGTGAACCCAATTTTGTCTTGTGTTTGTATGGATCTAGATTAAGGTTCAAAGATCAAAGTCCCGCGCCTTTGCGCCAATTCTGCCTTCCTTTGACCACCCCGCTCAACCGAGCCTTTCTACTGTTTTACACTCCTTTTTGTTCCTCGTTGACCATCGTATCATTCTTCCAAAATCCGATATTCTCTTGTGCTCCGCAAAGTTGATCCATGGATGGTTTCGTCGGGACCATGCCGACACCTACATCGATTCCATGGACTCACCTTCGCCAATAATTTCGAGGCGATTCCCGAGAACCGATCCAGACTTTGCGGATCGAACTCCAGACTCCTCGTTTTCTACCTTTCTCTTGGCCACCCAATAAACTGGGATCACTTTTGTCCCACTATCGCCGTTGTGAATGGGAGTCGATTACAGTCTACATCATTTTTCCATTCACGACACGCTGGGGTTGACTTGAACTCCAGCCTCATCACGACAGCTGAGTATTTATGGCAAGCGATCTGATTCGGACCGTCTCATTATACAGATAGAAGACAGTGCGAGCCCTGGAGACTACTCCGGAGTTCATTTCGTCCGATTCAGACCCTGACATGGCGCCAGGAGGAAAGGGCAAGGGTCAGCAGCCACCCATACCAGAGGGACAGATGCCAGATCAGAACCAAGTCAATGCACAGTTGCTGGCATCCATCCAGGCAATACAGCAGCAGCTGACTGAGCAGGCCCTTACGCAGACGGCTTTCCAGGATATGTTGAATGATATGATGAATCGTAACGATGGAGGAGGAGGCCGAGGCAGGGGAGGCAGGGGAGGAGGAGGTGGTGACGACCCCAATGATGATCCTGAATTCCAACCACAGCCGAAGCCAACACTCAAAGAAACATACAATCCAGGAGACAGCCAGATGACCGAGTGGATTCTCATCCCACCGGTACACGCTCACTTTGAGCTGAAACCCCAATTCATAGCCCTTCTCCCTGCATTCCATGGCAACACCAATGAAGAGCCATACATTCACCTGCAGCAATTCTCCCGCATTTGCCGCACCACCCACTATCCGAATGTCCCCCTGGACATTGTCAAGATGACGCTTTCCCCTTCAGCCTACAGGACAAGGCCCTCTATTGGGTCAATCATATGGGAAAGGTTGTGACGACCTGGGAGGAGTTGAAGTCTGCCTTCCTGCACAAATACTATCCTCTCGGTCGGCTCAACCAGATGCGAGCCCGTATTAGCAATTTCTCCCAAGGGGCACATGAGTCAGTACATGAGGCTTGGGAGAGATTCACAGATCTGCAGGAGAAGTGTCCCCACCATGAGATACCTAAGACCAGCCTGGTCCAGCATTTCTTTGGGGGACTCAATATTGAAAGTCAAAGGCTCGTGGACGCAGCATGCGGGGGCTCCCATTTCAACAAGGATGAAGATGTTGTCTGGCAAATTTTCGAAGAAATGGCCGAAGGCGAAGCCGCCCTCTCTTCATCCAAGGCGTACCAAAAGCAGCCCCAGATCCTCCAGAAACAAGTTCACATGGCTGCATCGAAAGAAGCAGAGAGAGATGAGAGCTCCAACCTCAGCATCATCGGGGGCCATCTCTCTAAGGTCGACATAATCGAGAAGCGATCACAGGACCTTGAGAAACTCGCTGTGATCGAGAAGAGGACCCAGAACCTGGATAAGCTCGATCAGATCAACAAGAACCTCGAGCTGTTGGTCGGTACGATCAACTCTGTCCAGTCGGCTACACCATCAGACGCTCCCGCTGAGAGGAAAGACGAACCGCAACCGCAGCATCAGCCTCAGCCGAGCCAGCAGCCACCGGCAGTCCAGCACGTGTACTACGTGCAGGCACCCGACCAGGGCCCGCCGCAGCAGCAGATGGTCGTTTACCAGCCAGAGTTCCTTTCCACCCCTGATCCAGTTTTTCCACCACCACCCCTGATCCAAGAAGTTAACGGGGTATGGGCTAATGATGCACAGCCGACCCGTCCTCAGGGACAACTCCAGGGTCAGCCATTTGCCAACCGGCAGTACCACCAACCTCAGGGTGGTCGTTTGGGCACCCCTCTCAGCAACACCAGCAGCCTCCTCAATTCGCACATCAATGGAGGCAGAATTTTCCGTATCAGCAGCAGCCGCAGTATCGCCATCTGCAGCCGTATCACCATACACGGCTGCTCAGCCTCAATCATACCAGCAGTATCCCTCTCCGTCCTACCAACAACTTCAACTTCCTGCTCCACCACAGCAACACCATCAGCAGCCTCCCCACCCATCTAACCAACAGCAGCGTGGTATGCACGCTGCATCTTCTGATGTGCCCCCAGCTAATCCCACCATGGAGTGTCTAGCCCAGCTTGTCCAAGGGCTAGCGGAGATGACCAAGCGGCTTGATGACCTGACCGCCACTCGCACTACCATTCCGGCACAGGTCGAAGCCAACCCCAACAATTTCAAGAAGAAGGAGCAGGTAGAATGTGATGTCCAGTCCGCGTGTGATAATGATATTACTGCTTTTTCTAATGCTGTTCATCAGGCGGTAGGCCTTGCCTCTGCTACCAGATATGGGGTGAATAAAGAAACAGGTGGATCGTCATCTTCCGCATCAGCCGTGCCAGCTCCAGGGGCGGGTGAGGAGGAAGAGGAAGGAGAAGCCAGTCCAGCCGTCGTGCATTGCCAGAAGCAATTCCTGCCAAAAATACAAAAAAAATCCGCAAAACAAAAACACCAAAAGAAGCTTGTAGCAGAAGTGAAGCCGCGCCAGCCTTGGAGGAGCCGCCAGCAGCAGCCGATCCTGTGCCAGCCGATGGAGCCAATGCTACCCTTTTTGATCGCCCAGCAGCACCAGCAGAGTTAGATCCAGCTTGTGCGCCTTTTTGTAGTCCGGATGTACAACATTCTGTGGGCGATAATCTTGATGTAAATAAGAACTCTAATTTTCCTGCCAGTAATGTGAATATTCCTTTTCCGCATGCAATACAAAAATCCAAAAAAATGACAAAAAGAAAAACTGCATTGTCTGATCCAGGAGTTGTAGATATTTTGGATAAATTGACTGTTGAGATTCCCTTGTTAAAGGCCGTGGAATACATGCCAGCTGTGAAGAAAGGATTGAAAGAGGCATGTACTGACAGGCGTCGCCCAGCGCAAGACAACAGACGCCGAGAGGTAGAAAACACGTTTTGTCCATGGCCACAGTTGCAGCTATCACCAACCTCCCCCAGAAAAAGCAAGACTCAGGAGCACCTCTGATCAGTTGTGTGATTTTTGATCAGGTCTTCGAGCGTACTCTTCTTGACAGTGGTTCTTCCATCAACCTTCTGCCCTCGTCCATAATGCAAGAATTCGGGCTGGGACCGCTCAAGCAGACACGAATGATCCTTCAGTTCGCTGACCGATCCGTTAAGCGACCCCGCGGTTTGTTGGAAGACGTGATAGTTACCGTGCAGGAGATGAAATTCCCAGCTGATTTTGTAGTCCTTGACATGGACTCTCCTGCACCACTGCTCCAGACTCCTATCATCCTCGGCAGACCATTTCTCCGTACTTCTGGTGCCGTGGTTGATTACGGGTCTGGCAAGATCACCTTCAGCTCGAACACCAAACAAATCACGATCACCATGAACAAGGAGCAGAACGCCACAACTGATGAAAGTCAAGCAGCATCAGAAGCAGACTGTGATTTTATTGCGGAGATCAGAGACTCGGAGTTGTCACTGGACGATTCATGGACCCAAGAAATCCTCACTCTTGAGGAGGACTTGGAAAGCACAATCATCATAAGCTCCGATGATTCATGGGAGACAGATTCTCAGATGCAAGCGCATCTTCTTGAGCATTCACTCCAGACCGAACATAATCAGCTCACCGCAGAACCGTTCGGTACATCACTAGGATCTCAACAGGATGTTGATGATGGTACTAGTCTCAAAGTACATCCCACCACCAGCATGGTATCAGAAGTGGCCGGTAAAGGGGACAGACTGAAACCAGAACTCAAGCCACTTCCTGCAGGCCTGAAGTATGCTTTCCTTACGGGTGAAGAACACATGTATCCAGTCATCATCAGCAGCAGGCTGAATCTGGATCAAGAATCTCGACTCCTCGAGATTCTAGAAAAGAACCGCAAGGCACTTGGTTGGAGCGTATCAGACCTCCGAGGGATAAATCCAGCTCTGTGTTCACACCATATCTATTTAGAAGACGATGCCAAGCCGTCCCGCGAATTCCAGAGAAGGCTAAACCCTAACCTTCGGGACGTGGTCATGAAGGAAATCACAAAGTGGTGTGATGCAGGCTTCATTTATCCCATCTCCGATTCGAAGTGGGTAAGCCCCCTGCATGTAGTTCCAAGAAATCCGGGCTTACTGTGGTCACAAATGAAAAAGGAGAGGAGATTTCAACTCGGGTACTGATTAATGCAAAATTGAGTGCGGTTATATTGACTCACAAGGCGAGTCAACAGTCGGTGTTTGACCACACAAAATCCTGTATTTAATCAACAATTAACCCACACTAAAATCAACAATTAGAAATAAATGTGGAGTTAAAATTTATTTTTAACTCTGCACAAATGATGTATATGGGCAAGTATGCAGAGAGTTCGAACACAGGGAGCAAGCAGTGTAGTCCTAGCAAGAGCTAAGTGTGTGAGAGTGTGAGTGTCTACACTAAGCAAGCAAGCAAATAAATTTTTGTGGGTTTTTAAATTTTTAATTAAATTTTTTTTATTTAATTTTAATTTTGTATTTTAATTTTTGATTTTCTGATTTTTATATTTTATATTTTATATTTTTGTATTTTCTTTTTTTCAATATTGGAAACTAAAGGAAATATAATACAAGGCAAAGTAAAATATTTATAAAATGCACAAAAATACTCAAAAATTCAGAAAATAAATGTTTTTGGTATTTTTAGGGTTTTTTACTGTTTTTGAGATTTTTGGGGATTTTTCAAGATGTTTTTGGTATTTTTAAAAGCTGAAATAAGACAGAACAGTGCAAAATAGGCTGGCTGTGATAAAAATGGGATTCAAAAATAGAAACCAGTAGCAAAAATATTTCACACTATTTTTCTAATAAAAAGAACAAGATAAGGAAGAAACAGAAGCTGAGTTTGCAATTTTTAGGTTTTTCTACTATTTTATATATTTTTTTGAAGTTTTTGAGTGTTTTTAATTTTTTTAGTGTTTTTCTTTTGAGATTTTTATGATTTTTGGACTGACACTAAAGTAGCATAAAATAGACACTAGGTGAATTTTTTGGAATTTTTAGAGGTGTTTTGATATTTTTTTGGTATTTTCTAAGCTAGACAGTGCACAAAATAGGTGTTTTTGATTTTTAATAAATACAAAATTAAAGTAAAATCAAAAACTAAAATATGGGCGTTAAAGTACACCTATCCAGAAACCTAATCCTATTTTTGTGAGATTTTTGGGGTTAAAATGATATTTTAAACAATTAAAACAAGGGTCCCAAAATTAAACAGTACTGGCAAGGGCATAAATGCAATTTAAGAAACATCCAGGACAACAATGCAATTTTCCACAAAAATATACCCGTTATATTTAACTTCTGGGATCAAAACGTAAATACAAGACCCGACTGGGCACGCCTACAAATAAGACCCGACTGGGCACGCCTACAAATTACCCACCAGGGCGCGTGACTTGCACGCGCCTGGGAGGGACTGAAACGCAATTTCACAAAAGTTTGGGGGTTAACATGCAAAATAGCCAGAAATATTACACGTGCTCTGAAAGTTTTAGGGCTAAAACGAAATAAACAAAAGACCAAGGATACCTCTGCAAAATGCCCACACCTCACGTGAACTGGTCACGTGAGGTGACGTGGCGAGGGACCTAACTGCAAATAAAGAAAACCTAGGGGTCTCCTTGCAAATTTTACAAAATATTTAAACTACAGACGAAAGTTTATAGACTAATAAATAAATACAAAAATCGCGAGGGTTGGGATGCAAAATACCCTCGCTCCGGGGCTCTGATGAGGACGCGTGGCACACATCCAACGGCTGGGACGACGGGAGACGATCCAACGGCTGGGCGCGCTTCACTTATCCACATGGCAAGCTCTGGACGGCCGATGACGCTTCGAGGATCAGCGGCCGAGATTAGATCCTCCTGAGGTAATCTGACGGTCGAGGCCGAGGAAGATCCAACGGCCGCTGCTCAATCTGGAGCTCCTCCTCGATCGGACGGCTGGGAAGAGGGTTGCAAGAACTGGGAAGAACGCCGGCGAAGGCGAGCTTCCCCGACCTCAATCTCCCTCCGCCGGTGACGAATGTGCTTCAAAATGACCGTGGAGGCTCCTGGGACGGTCCTCTATCTCCTGGGGGCGTTCAAAATCCACGGGGAAGCCCGTGGTGCTCTCGGGCAGCGGGCGGAGCTGGGAGGCTGCTGCTGCTCCGGCGAGCTCCAAAACTCGCCTCCAGGCGCTCGTGAAGTGGCTTGGACCTGCAAACAAAGTCAAGGGGTCCAGGGCAAATGCCTGGACCCTCGAATGCCCTTGGGGATGGTCGAATCGAAATGGAGATGCACGACCGGAGGTGCGCTCCGGGCCAAGGTGCTTGATTGAGCGATTTAAGCGATGGATCTTGGAATTTTTTTGGGGGTTTTTAAAGCCTAAGCTACCAGGAAGAAAATGCAATAAAGAAAAACACGGGTGGAGGCCCTCGATGGCCGGAGCCAGAGGAAAAAGGGGTACCTCGACGCCGGCACTTGGCGGAGGTGGTGGAGGCTCCCTCGACCTCAGACGCCCTGGCTGAAAGGCTCGCGGCGAAGCTGTCACCTCCGGCGAGCGATTGGAGCACAAGAGAGGCGGAGAGGGGTGGACCAAGGGGGCTTAAATTTGATTTGAAAATGGAGGGGCGGTTTTATTTGGTTGACTCAGTGGCTGAGAAGCTCCAAAGATCGAGATTTCTGGGGTGATTCAGCGATCCACGCCCCCATGTAATCACTTGGCGGGATAGAGGGATGAACGAGGAGGGATTTTGCAGAAGGAATCAAATCGAAATGGTGCAAGTCCGCTCCTCGAAAAAATGGAGAAGTTGGGTCAAAAGATAGGGCTGTCAGAGGGTACAGGGTGGTAGGCCACCTAGTTGACCGAGGTCAACTAGGGTTTGCACCTGGTTGGTCCACGTGGACCAACCAGGAAAAACCCTGTAAAAATCATTTATTAATTCAATAAAAAATAGTAAATGGCCGAATTAAATAAAAGTTATAAAATAAAAAAAATTCAAAATTTTATGTAGTATTTTATTCTGATTTTTATTTATTTTTATGACATATATTTTTACAAGTCACCTTTGTAACCCTATATAGGTATAATACCTATGTTCTTTTGATATTTTATTTTATTTTATGTATTTTTAATCTTATTATTTTTATTTAGTATTTTATAAAATTATAACATACTTTTATATGCATAAGTATATTTTTATTTTATTTTTATGAGATGTTTTGTATATTTAATAAAATACAAATGTATTCTATACAGGTATAAGTATATACAGTATACCTATGTATTGAATATATACAATTATTTTATTTTCTATTTTCCTTTACATTTTATTTCAATTTTAACGCACATATACAGTATAAGTAATATTTACAAAATTATAAAAATATGAAAAATGAATAAATAATGAATAAAGAATAAATTGAATATTTTATTCAGTACAAGTGTACAATAAGGGTCCAAAGTCAACTTTCAGACCGTAGCTCCGCCAAATGCGAAACCACCACCATTGGATAGATTATTTTATTCTATATACAATTAAAGGTGAGTACACTGCATTTGGAGTTGTCGTTTGTGAGATACGGGTCTGGGAAGTTGGGCTTTTGGATTCTTATTCAGACCATATCTTTTTATCTGTACCTTCTTTTTCTGTGAAATCAATTTTGTCCTTTTCTTTATGAAATTATCTACAACTTTCATGTACAAGGTTTCTTTATTTGATGTACAAAAAGTGGAACCAAAAATAGGTCCAAAAATAAATAAAGAATGAATAAAAGTATAGGTATTTTTGCTGTGATTCTGACCTTATCTCCCCCTACTTTATTCCTTGTCGACCTATTCATCACGATGCCTAGGTCTCGGGGATTTTAGGTCATAAAATATTTACAATATTTTATTCTTTTTCTTTTCTTTATTTATTCTATAATTTTGGCCTTAATTACAGTGTTTTATATACTATTGAAATGCATATGCATGGATGCTAAGATGATGGTTTTAATGCTATTTACAGGCATTTGCTAGGGTTTTTGGTGCCAAAATGATAGAATAAAGATGATGAAATGTGGATTCATCATCCCCCCTATACTTTACCTTTGCTAGTCCCTAGCAAACACTTATGCAATAAGTGCAAAAAGAAAAGAAAGAAAAGAAAAAGAAGAACTTGGATTTTATTTGGTTATCAAACTTGTCTTCGCAAAATCAAAGTTTGGAGCTTAAATCGGACCTTTGGAAATTTTAGTGCGGGCGGAACCTTAGTGAGAACCGTGTTTGAAATCCAACAGTCTTGAGAATCCCAAAACTCTGTCCAAGTCTCCTCAATAGCCAGGTCAGAAATACTTCAACTCATACGCAAACTCTTACGACTATGAATCTGACTTGTACAGTGTAAGTGATGGTGGCTCTCCCCAACTAGAATGACAAAGAAACTGACTTCTCCAGTACGACAACCCAATGATTCCCCAATCCAGCAACTCCATCCTTGAGGAGCGGGGTATTCCCTTCTAAGTTCAAGTGGCAACCAACTCAAGAGGAGGGGGTGAAGAGAAGAATGGACGGTAGCCAGTGTAGCTACCTATCCTTGGATGCAAGACCAGTGTAGTCAAGTCATCCTGCTGCAGGCTCACATATTTGACTTTGGAACTCAAGCTTGCTTATTGACTTTGTACATACTTGCAGGCTTTTTATTTTTGGACATGCCTGAACATTTTTTTTTTTTTGAATACTATATACAGCAGCATTTACATCAGGAGTTTTTTCCTCTTGAGCCAGTAGACTATCCCTCTTTTGAAGCTTTATCGCAACCCACAGCCTCCTGTCTTTAGACTTCCTAATCACTGGACGGGTTGGGGTGCACTTCCCTTCCTAGAGGAGGACAAATGTTTCCACTTGTGTGCGTCTCATACCGGCAAATCCAATCCCCTCACCACTCCAACTGAGTTGAGCCATGTGAAAGGTGCAGGTGTCCAAGTTAGGTCATTATCAACAAGAGTCGTACGTGCGCTCCGAAATACTCTACTTAGGCAGTCAAGAATCCATTGAACCAAGTCCCGTGATCCTCAAAGAATTAAGTCAACTAGACCTGAAGTACCTCAAACCCAGTTCCTATAAGGTTCCTGTTATTAGGTAGATTAGAAGGTCCAATCAAGCTCCAATCTCCGGATTTTACTTAGACTTGTTCAACTATCAAACTCAATCCGAAAAGTGCGAATGCTATGCAATGCAATGCAGAGAATATTTTTGTGATGCAATTTTCAAAGATTTTGAACTTTTTATGGATTTTTTTTGAAAATATGATGATGTATGCCATGCAGATGCATTTTTTTTTTGTATTTTTCAGAAAGATTTTTCAGATGTTTTTGGATTTTAATTTTGCAAATGTTTTTGGGAATTTTGAAAACAAAAGGTTTTGGCTAAAGACTAGGTGAAAACTATGTCACGGGAGTGCTTCTTTATAATTACAACAAGTGGATTTTAAGAATTTACAAGGGTAAGTGATAAATTTTATACATATATACATAAGATGGATTTTGGTGTGATGTGTATATTCCTCAAACTTATTTGAAAACAATTTACACACAATTTTTGAAAACTATAGTCCAAAATAGTTTTTACAAACATTTTACACACATTTGAAAGTCATTTTGCAAAGGTTTTCAAAATAGTATATATAGGTTTTTCAAATCATTTTTGCAACCATTTTTCAAACCATTTGCAAATCATTTTCCAAAAATTTTATTTCACACAAAGAAAATAAGTTTTACAAACCACACATTTTTACACAGGTTGAAAACACGAAACAAAATATTTTCAAAATAGTTTTCAATAGATGTTCACAAAGGTTTTCAAACTATTTTTCAAACATTTTGCAAAAAAACATTTTCACCTGATTTATTAATCAGTAAATACAAAAAGAATTTGAGGAATAACCACATCTTTTTATTAAGGATTTTTAATGAATTTTAAAGAATTTTTAGCCATATTATTAGGAAAGTACGAGTTATGGCTAAAGTATATACGCAGTATATACGACCCCCCTATACTTAGCTTGAGCTATGTCCTCATAGATCGGAGAGAAAAGAGAAGACATAACTCGTACTAAGTATAGACAAGTCTAAAGAATGAATGGATGAATCAATGAATCAGAAGTTGACCGTCCCCCCTATACTTAGGATCGAATAATCCTAAGTATAGCAGACTGTTCACAAAGCAGGGAGGGTCAAGGGTGGAAATGGACAGATCGTACTCAGATTGTCTCCCCCTATACTTAGGGTAAAATATCCCTAAGTATAGACAAGAAGAGGAGACAATGGAGAGGACCGAAAAGAATAGAAAAACTCGGGGTGCCAACCCCCCTATACTTAGGACAAAGTACGTCCTAAGTATGGAAAACTGTCTACAAGGGCGGCACCTTTTTGATAGATACAGAAAATAGAAAAGGAAAAGAAGAAAAGAAGAAAAGAAGAAAATAGATCAGCAGACAATAGAGTGATATAAACAGATGGATCTGTACAGCGGAAAAGAGCATTGATCACCATGTATGAGATGTAGATGATGAGAGTCAAAAGACACATCTCATACCAGAAGAATGGGGGCAACGTCAATGGTCGGTGGATCATGATCAAGATATAGTTTCAAGCGTTGACCATTGACGCGGAAGGTAGCGGAAGATGACGGTTCGGATATGTCGATGCTGCCATTGTCATGTACCTTCCTGACCACATACGGTCCTTTCCACTTGCTCTGCAATTTCCCTGGAAATAACTTCAGCCTGGAATCGAACAACCATACTCTCTGATCTGGCTCAAACTGTTTATGGCTGATATGCGAATCATGCCATGTCTTCACTTTCTCTTTGTACTTTAGGCTGTTGGAGAAGGCTGTATCTCTCAACTCCTCCAGGGCTGCCAATTCAGCTCTTCTTTGGTCTCCTATACTTTCTGGATCTAGAAGCAACTCAGTAACTGCCCAAAAGATTTGTGCTTGATCTCCACTGGCAAATGGCACGGCTTGCCATAAACGAGACGAAAGGGAGATGTCCCTAATGGATTCTTGAAAGATGTCCGATAGGCCCACAGGACCGAGTCCAAAAGTTGCGACCAATCTTTTCGGTCTGGGCGGACAACTTTCTGCAAGATAGTCTTTATCTCCCTGTTCGATACTTCGGCAAGACCATTAG
This sequence comes from Ottelia alismoides, assembly GCA_037367405.1. Taxonomy (NCBI): domain Eukaryota; kingdom Viridiplantae; phylum Streptophyta; class Magnoliopsida; order Alismatales; family Hydrocharitaceae; genus Ottelia; species Ottelia alismoides. The sequence goes on along the minus strand of JAZKJV010007236.1, from coordinate 292,168 downwards.
TCTGAGGGTGATAAGGAGTGGCAACCCGATGGTCAATACCGAACTCGTCTGCAAGGGCCCTGACTTTGTCATTGATGAAATGAGACCCCCCGTCTGAAATCAAGACTCTAGGTACACCGAACCGTGAAATGATATTTTTCCTCAAAAATTTGCAAACGGTTTTAGCATCTGCGGCTCGGGCGGGGATGGCCTCAACCCATCGGCTGACATAGTCCACAGCGAGCAAAATATGCTCGAATCCCTGACTCTTAGGAAATGGGCCCATGAAATCAATCCCCCATGCATCAAAAACCTCACAGAAGTGAATGGGTTGCATGGGCATCATGTCTCTCCTGTCCGCAGGTTCCCATTTTCTGACAGTCAGTACATCTCTTCACAAACTCATCAGAATCCTTGAAGAGAGTAGACAACCATAGGCCGGATTGAAGCACCTTCTGTGCTGTCCTTTTTCCTGAATGATGTCCTCCTGCCTCAAGCTTGTGGCAGTATGTGAGGACGCTATGCTGCTCTTCTTGAGGAATGCACCTCCTCCAGATACTATCCCCTCCTTCATGATAAAGGACGGGATCCTCCCAATGATAAAATTTGGCCTTAGCTAGGAAGGTCTCAAGTTTCTGCCTGGGCCAACCCTGAGGGACTGTCTTGGCAACAAGATAGTTTACAAAGTCGGCGTACCACGGGAGTGAGGTGACAGCCAAGATCGCCTCATCTGGGAATGTCTCAGTTATAGGTGCGCTGGGCTCAGATTCCTCAAGATTCTCCAATCTGGAGAGATGATCCGCCACCACATTCTTGACTCCAGGCTTATCCTTAATTTCAATATCAAATTCCTGGAGTAGAAGGATCCATCTGGTGAGACGTGCTTTGGCATCCTTCTTGGCCATTAAGTACCGGATGGCGGTGTGATCAGTGTATATTGTCACTCTAGATCCAAGAATATATGATCGATACTTATCAAGAGCAAAAACTACGGCCAGCATCTCTTTCTCAGTTACAGTGTAATTCCGCTGCGCGGCGTCCAAAGTCCGGCTGGCGTAGTGAATGGCAAACGGTAAACCATCCCTCCTCTGTCCAAGCACAGCCCCAACGGCAAAATCTGAAGCATCCGTCATGATCTCGAATGGGAGAGACCAATCGGGTGGCTGAAGGACAGGAGCTGAGACAACCATGTTTTTGAGAGTCTCAAATGATTCAAGACACTTATCATTGACAATAAACTCGGTGTCTTTGGTCAGCAAGTCAGTTAACGGTCGGGCAATTCGACTGAAGTCCTGAATAAACCGTCGGTAGAAACCGACATGCCCCAGAAAAGACCGTAACTGACGCAGATTGGATGGTGGATTGAGTTTTCTGATGATGTCCACCTTAGCCGGATCGACCTCCATGCCCCTGTTGGAGACGATATGACCAAGGACCGTCCCTTGAGTCATCATGAAATGACTCTTCTCCCAGGATAAGACAAGATTGACCTCTATGCAGCGCTTCAGCACACGGTCTAGGCAGTCAAGACAAGCATCAAACCCGTCGCCATAGACCGAGAAGTCATCCATGAAGACCTCTAAACAGTCACCCACCATGTCCGAGAAGATGGACAACATGCACCTTTGGAATGTCGCCGGAGCGTTACATAGACCAAAGGGCATCCGTCTGAAAGCATAGGTCCCAAACGGACAGGTGAATGTCGTTTTCTCCTGGTCTTCGGGCGCAATGGCCACTTGATTATATCCAGAGTACCCATCAAGAAAACAGTAATGGCTCTTCCCGGCTAACCGCTCGATAATCTGATCAATAAATGGTAGCGGGAAGTGATCCTTCTTGGTGGCCTCATTCAATCGTCTGTAGTCCACACAGACCCTCCAAGAAGTTGGTACTCTGGTAGCGATCTCCTCTCCAGACTCATTTACAACTGTAGTGATACCCGTCTTCTTAGGTACCACATGGAGTGGACTAACCCATTTAGAGTCGGAGATGGGATAGATGAAATCAGCGCTCCACCACTTGGAAATTTCTTTCATGACTACGTCTCGAAGATTCGGGTTCAGCCGTCGTTGGAACTCACGCGACGGCTTAGCGTTATCTTCAAGATAGATGTGGTGAGAGCAAAGCTTTGGGCTCAGCCCCTGGAGATCAGCTATACTCCAACCGATTGCCTTGCGGTTTCTTTCAAGAACCTCCATCAGACGAGATTCTTGTTCTCCAGTCAAATCTGCTGAGATGATGACTGGGTGCATTTCTGGCTCTCCAGCAAGGAATCTGTACTTCATAGACTGCGGCAGAGGTTTTCTTTCAGGACAACTGGGAGGTGGCAGATCTGGCTTCTGATAAGTCTGTGTAAACGCAACCAAGTCTGCATGGGAGAACTCTCGCTCAGCATGAGTGTCTGACGAAGGGCGGCCTGCTGAATCATCAATACACTGCACTGGCTCGCACTCTGTCATGGCTGTCAGCTCAGAAGGAATCAGACAAGGCAAATAATCGTCAAATTCATCCCAATCAATGTCTGAATCCGAGGGATCAGAAGATGACGAGCAAGATCGAAACTCTTCGGCACCACTCATCACAATACTGTCAGCCTCAGAAATATCCTCATCCAGGAATGTGCTCTCCCGGCTCTCGACTGCCATGAGCTGTAGATAGAGTGAATTTGCAGGCAAGGCGAGGGTCGGTGCGGCGGGATCTTTCCAACTGAATTCATCATCGGACATCTCAAAGTCACAAACCTGGTGGATGTCTAGCTCTTCCTCTGTCAGCTGCTCTGCTTCGCTGGACTGCTCTGAGCATTCTGCCTCTCTGGCTCTGATTTCTTCGATCGTCTCTATTTGTATGGTTTCGCCCTCTACGCGAAAGCATACCTTCCCACTATCATGGTCGGTCACCGCCTTGGCTGTGGCCAAGAATGGACGTCCGAGAATGATGGGGGCATCAGTTACCGACTCAGGGATCTCCATGTCCAACACAACAAAGTCCACGGGGAATTTCAGGCCCTGAATGGTAACGACCACGTCTTTCAACAACCCCTTCGGCCTCTTAATCGACCTATCAGCAAACTGAAGGACGGTTCTGCTTCGAAGAAGAGGGCCAAACTCGAACTGCTTGAGTAAGGCTGCCGGAAGGAGATTAATTGAAGAGCCGCTGTCTAATAGAGTACGATCAAACTGCTGCTCCTGAATCTCGCATCTGACATAGGGAGCTCCTGCGTCTGGTCGCTTGGCTGGCAATGTATTCTGAATGGCGCAGCAAGTGTTATGCGTGAGCATATGGATTTGATCTCTGTGCCTCTTCCTTCTTCGGACAGTAGTTGTTTCTTTCAGATTCTTCTTGAAGAAGGGGATATGCTCAAACGCTTCTCGTAGAGTCAGCTGGATATGGAATCTGTCAATCATCTCATTGCCGAACTCTACCTGTTGGTTCTTTTTAGGATTTTCTTTTTTATTCCCCTTCGCTCGGCGGAGTGCCTCGGGAAAGGGGATGCTAGGAGCCTCCTCAGATGGGGGCCTAGGAATCGGTTCCTGTGCCTGTGAAGGTGGAGAATCCATACAAAAATCATCATTCAACACATATGGATCCGCAATTTGAACAGAAACCTTTCCTTTATTCATATTTTTGTTGTTTTTGTCTCTCTTCCCACAATCTCTAGATACAAAATGTGGTGAAGTCACAGAAGTTGGCTCAACAGGAATAGATGTGGTGGCCTCAGCACCACCACTAGCACCGGTCTTCGCGGCATCAGCACCGCGCTCTGGTTCATCTCCCAAAATGGCGGCTTCAGCACCACCGTCTTCTACACCATCTGTAGCGGCATCAGCACCGCTCCTCTGCTCCTCTGGCGCTCCTGATCCTGCGTCTGGCTGTCGCTCAGAAGAGGCGCCGCCGGCTGGCATCCTACCGCTCCTAGTAGTCACAAAATTAGCATCGTTTAAAGAATCATACATATCATTCAAATTATCACTAGGAGAGGTATCCTCTGTGAACTCTACCTGCTCAGATTTTCTTTTCAAATTATTAGGATTCGGTTCGATCTGAGCGGGTATGGCGGCTTTGCCTTTGATGAATTCCCGCATTTCCTGTCGGAACTCATCCATTTCTTGCCTGAAGGATGCTCGCTGTTCAGATAGCAAGCGGGCAAGATCATCGAGTGCAGGGTTCTCAAAGGCTGGGCCCTGAGAACCGGACGTCTGTCCCTGCTGGAAATGGGGCTGTTGCTGCTGATACTGAGGAGGAGGTTGGGCATAAGATTGCTGAGGCGGCTGGCGCTGCCTCCACTGCTGTCCCTGATAGGCGGGACGAGGACCATTGTGGTATTGTTGGGGCTGGTTGTACTGGGGCTGCTGCTGGTGTTGTTGAGGCTGGCTGCTCTGCTGTCCGTGAGCAGGAGGATGCTGTTGGGATGAGGAAGCACCATTACCCCAACGGAATCCGGGGTGATCCCTGCGGATTGCGGGCTGCGGGTATCAGTCATACCATATCCCGTTGACTTCCATCAACGGTTCCTGCTCAAAGGAAGGTGGAGGGAGAACTGCCAGTGGTTGCTCCTGCTGATACACCACTATCTGAGTCTCCTGAGATGGCTGTGGCTCTGGATGGTACTGCAACAATGGAACCAGCTCCGCCTGGATGTGGTTCACCTGGCGGTACGAGGTGGATGCCTGGTTGGGATTGTTGCTGCTGGAAGCAACCTGTGACCTGGGAGGCTGTTGTGAATGGGCCTGTGCCTCCTGAATGCATAGGATCTGGGTTTTCAGGTCACTCATTGTCTTGGTCAGAAGGTCCATCTGGGCTAAACCTTGGTTCTGCTTCTTTTCAAGGATCTCCATGCGATCCAGCTTTTCACTGATGATTCCCATGTCGGCTGCGGCTGATTCGGCTTGGGCTGCGGCTGCCGACGTTGTGCTAGGACCGGCATCGATGCGTGCGATCCTCTGAAATGATCCCGCTCCTTGCGGGGGCTTCTGCTGTGTATAGACACGAGCCTGGGTCATCACTGTGGAATTCTCTGCCATGCCTTCGTAGATGGCCCAGACGTCGTCCTCTCCCTTGGAGAAATATGATCCACCGCAAGAGGCGTTCACAAGCCCCTGCAGCTCCGGTGTCAGCCCACAGAAAAAACTCTGCACCAGATTGGGCTTGGAAATATCGTGATGAGGACACCGGTCTATGAGCTCTCTGAATCGATCCCATGCTTCGTGAAACTGTTCATTTGGGATCATCACAAAGTTGCTGATCATAGCTCTGGCTGCATTTGTCCGGCCAAGAGGATAATATTTCTTCAAGAATGCGGACCGGAGATCTGCCCACGTGTCGACGAATCGCCCCAGGTGTTTGAGCCAGTAAGCGGCTCTGTCAACCAATGAGAATGGAAAGGCGATCATCCTGATAGTGTCCTCGGTCAACAACCGATCATGGATTGTGCTGCAGATCATCTCGAACTCTTGGAGGTGGAGGTGTGGCTCTTCGGTCGGCAGCCCATGGAATTTGGGTAGCATCTGAATAGTGTTGTGCCGAAGCTCGAAGTCTCCAAGGATTGGTGGGAGTCTGATCCACCGGTGAGTGAGGGATGAAGCTGGGTTGTGCAATTCCCTCATTATGGTCTGTGGCGGTCGCTCACCGTCTGGGTCACCTCCCCCTGCATCGGGTCCTCCTCCTTCTCCGCCACCGCCTCCTCCAGCTTTGTGCTCTCTCATCTGAGCTAACTCCCTCATGAGATCACCCATGAATGCACCCTGGTCCCTGATCTGTCTCTGCATGGTCTCCATGGATGCTAGCAATGAATTGTTGATGGCCACCTGGTCTATTATGAATGGAGGATGCTCATGGTCATCTGGGTGCTCGCCTCTATCTGCCATTGCTTGATTCTCTGAAAATGCAAACGAGGCCATTTCAGGTGCTGATGAATGAGCTGAATTCTGTGATTCACTGTACTCTGAAATAATTGGACTGAGGGAAGGTGAATGGGAAGGGTGGTCGAGGGGGAACAGGGTGGATGTGAACTCAGGCTCGGAGAGCGGACTCTCCGAGTTGTTCCTAGATGAATAAGGAGGAGTGCTGGATAGCGGTGCCGACAAGGTCGGCCTAAGAGACCTCCGTCCCATCATCTTGATTATTGAAGAAGAGTGGGGGTAATGCAAGAGAAAAGAAAATGAGATGCAACAAAATTGTGCACAAGTGTGCGGTGTTTTTGATCTTGACCTTAATAAATCTAGCAATCAAACGCAAAACAAGGGTAGATTCACCAACTCAACTCGTGAAGCCGTAAAGGTTCGGCTTTTATCTTGTCAATTTTTTAGCTTGTTCTTCAGGCAATTATCTTTTCACGAGTCCTTAGAGCGCTACGCCTATAGGAGAGAGAGTACTGCCAGGAAAGTATCCCCGTACTTGTCCTCCTCCTGTGTAACCTGTAACTTGCGCTTTTTGAGGTCCTTGTAACCCTTCCTGGATCCCTACTCAGCCAAAGAAAAGAGGGAGGAAGCCGATAGGCGAAACCGATACTTCGGACCTCGCTCGCAACGGAATCACCCGTGAGCGTGCAAGATCCTACTCGGACGCAGCCGGTGAGACAGACACACCCGTGAAGGCGTGGCCTAGGCTCGGTACTTCGGACAGGGTCGGCGCTCTCACAACAGAGAGTCACCAATGGCGACCAAGTCCTACTCGACTACGTACGATAGTAGCGCCAATACTTCGGAAATCCAGGCGATACACAAGGCAGCCACAAGTTGGGTTTTGGGCTCTAATCCTTACGAAGCGCTCACCTCACTGGGAAGGAAACCTTCCTATGCAACCTGAAAACAAGTGAGGGTGTTACTCTCCCCAAGCAGTGAATCCAATTATCGATTTTATTATGGTCAAGTTTTCTTTAGCAGTCCCTTTTTTAATTTTTTTGGTGTTATCGCTTCTTTTGAGTCAATTCAAACAAGCGCCTAACGTTTTTGTATTTTTCCTTTTATTCTACTTTGTCCAAAAACAGAGGGAGAAAAGAGTCGGAAAAGCCGTGCAAGTCGACACTAAGGTGGAAATCTCACCTTTGTGCCTAGATGATGCGTGCAAAGTAAGAAGACTTACAGCGAATCCCAGCTCTCTCCATGCGGGATGCAAAGCAGAATATTTAAACCTAATCTATATGGCGAAATGCAAAGCGGAAATCATCCTAGAACAGGCAATTTCTACTGATCGTGAAGAACTATAGCTAGTCAATCGAATCAAGTCCGGAGTCCGATCTTGGGAGTCACTCGGTGCCCGCCACAACGGGTCCTGCCAGCGCTGTATGTGACTCCTAACGGCACGTGGTCTCGAATCAGATCAAACTAACTTTTTTGGTGGATTTTATTAAGGTCCAATTACGTTCTATAGGAACAGATAGTCTATTAGGTGTTGGGCCTTAATAATCTACGTCACAATCAACAGAAAATCCTAAGTCTAGGGGCTCAATCCACAAAAGAAAGTGAAAAATGAAACTCAAAACCGAAAAATGACTGCGATGAAAACACGAGGAAAACGGCGGTGAGCCCCCGGGTGAACAAACACCCGGAAATTAGGCCCGAATGTCTAAGTCCAAGTCCAAGTCCTAGTGTACCTGTATTATTACAAATTAATGAATATCACTCTCTCACAATAAAAATAAAAACTAGCTAAGCACTCTCTCTCACTCTCCTTGCTCTCTCCTGCCGGCTTGGCTTAAGAAAAGCCGGCTCCACGTCCCAAGGTTGCGTCGGGTCACCTAAGCCACCCGCCTCGCTCCGCGGTCCCTCGCAAGAAGACAAAAGAGAAGGTCAGATAGTTCACAAAGATATATCAAAAATGTGAGAGAAGGAAAACAAAGCTATGGTAAACAAACACACAAACAATAAAAATGAACTACAAGCTGTTGCTCCCCGGCAACGGCGCCATTTGATTAATGCAAAATTGAGTGCGGTTATATTGACTCACAAGGCGAGTCAACAGTCGGTGTTTGACCACACAAAATCCTGTATTTAATCAACAATTAACCCACACTAAAAATCAACAATTAGAAATAAATGTGGAGTTAAAATTTATTTTTAACTCTGCACAAATGATGTATATGGGCAAGTATGCAGAGAGTTCGAACACAGGGAGCAAGCAGTGTAGTCCTAGCAAGAGCTAAGTGTGTGAGAGTGTGAGTGTCTACACTAAGCAAGCAAGCAAATAAATTTTTGTGGTTTTTAAATTTTTAATTAAATTTTTTTTATTTAATTTTTAATTTTGTATTTTAATTTTTGATTTTCTGATTTTTATATTTTATATTTTATATTTTTGTATTTTCTTTTTTTCAATATTGGAAACTAAAGGAAATATAATACAAGGAAAAGTAAAATATTTATAAAAATGCACAAAAATACTCAAAAATTCAGAAAATAAATGTTTTTGGTATTTTTAGGGTTTTTTACTGTTTTTGAGATTTTTGGGGATTTTTCAAGATGTTTTTGGTATTTTTAAAAGCTGAAATAAGACAGAACAGTGCAAAATAGGCTGGCTGTGATAAAAATGGGATTCAAAAATAGAAACCAGTAGCAAAAATATTTCACACTATTTTTCTAATAAAAAGAACAAGATAAGGAAGAAACAGAAGCTGAGTTTGCAATTTTTAGGTTTTTCTACTATTTTATATATTTTTTTGAAGTTTTTGAGTGTTTTTAATTTTTTTAGTGTTTTTCTTTTGAGATTTTTAATGATTTTTGGACTGACACTAAAGTAGCATAAAATAGACACTAGGTGAATTTTTTGGAATTTTTAGAGGTGTTTTGATATTTTTTTGGTATTTTCTAAGCTAGACAGTGCACAAAATAGGTGTTTTTGATTTTTAATAAATACAAAATTAAAGTAAAATCAAAAACTAAAATATGGGCGTTAAAGTACACCTATCCAGAAACCTAATCCTATTTTTGTGAGATTTTTGGGATTAAAATGATATTTTAAACAATTAAAACAAGGGTCCCAACATTAAACAGTACTGGCAAGGGCATAAATGCAATTTAAGAAACATCCAGGGACAACAATGCAATTTTCCACAAAAATATACCCGTTATATTTAACTTCTGGGATCAAAACGTAAATACAAGACCCGACTGGGCACGCCTACAAATTACCCACCAGGGCGCGTGACTTGCACGCGCCTGGGAGGGACTGAAACGCAATTTCACAAAAGTTTGGGGGTTAACATGCAAAATAGCCAGAAATATTACACGTGCTCTGAAAGTTTTAGGGCTAAAACGAAATAAACAAAAGACCAAGGATACCTCTGCAAAATGCCCACACCTCACGTGAACTGGTCACGTGAGGTGACGTGGCGAGGGACCTAACTGCAAATAAAGAAAACCTAGGGGTCTCCTTGCAAATTTTACAAAATATTTAAACTACAGACGAAAGTTTATAGACTAATAAATAAATACAAAAATCGCGAGGGTTGGGATGCAAAATACCCTCGCTCCGGGGCTCTGATGAGGACGCGTGGCACACATCCAACGGCTGGGACGACGGGAGACGATCCAACGGCTGGGCGCGCTTCACTTATCCACGTGGCAAGCTCTGGACGGCCGATGACGCTTCGAGGATCAGCGGCCGAGATTAGATCCTCCTGAGGTAATCTGACGGTCGAGGCCGAGGAAGATCCAACGGCCGCTGCTCAATCTGGAGCTCCTCCTCGATCGGACGGCTGGGAAGAGGGTTGCAAGAACTGGGAAGAACGCCGGCGAAGGCGAGCTTCCCCGACCTCAATCTCCCTCCGCCGGTGACGAATGTGCTTCAAAATGACCGTGGAGGCTCCTGGGACGGTCCTCTATCTCCTGGGGGCGTTCAAAATCCACGGGGAAGCCCGTGGTGCTCTCGGGCAGCGGGCGGAGCTGGGAGGCTGCTGCTGCTCCGGCGAGCTCCAAAACTCGCCTCCAGGCGCTCGTGAAGTGGCTTGGACCTGCAAACAAAGTCAAGGGGTCCAGGGCAAAATGCCTGGACCCTCGAATGCCCTTGGGGATGGTCGAATCGAAATGGAGATGCACGGCCGGAGGTGCGCTCCGGCCAAGGTGCTTGATTGAGCGATTTAAGCGATGGATCTTGGAATTTTTTTGGGGGTTTTTAAAGCCTAAGCTACCAGGAAGAAAATGCAATAAAGAAAAACACGGGTGGAGGCCCTCGATGGCCGGAGCCAGAGGAAAAAGGGGTACCTCGACGCCGGCACTTGGCGGAGGTGGTGGAGGCTCCCTCGACCTCAGACGCCCTGGCTGAAAGGCTCGCGGCGAAGCTGTCACCTCCGGCGAGCGATTGGAGCACAAGAGAGGCGGAGAGGGGTGGACCAAGGGGGCTTAAATTTGATTTGAAAATGGAGGGGCGGTTTTATTTGGTTGACTCAGTGGCTGAGAAGCTCCAAAGATCGAGATTTCTGGGGTGATTCAGCGATCCACGCCCCCATGTAATCACTTGGCGGGATAGAGGGATGAACGAGGAGGGATTTTGCAGAAGGAATCAAATCGAAATGGTGCAAGTCCGCTCCTCGAAAAAATGGAGAAGTTGGGTCAAAGATAGGGCTGTCAGAGGGTACAGGGTGGTAGGCCACCTAGTTGACCGAGGTCAACTAGGGTTTGCACCTGGTTGGTCCACGTGGACCAACCAGGAAAAACCCTGTAAAAATCATTTATTAATTCAATAAAAAATAGTAAATGGCCGAATTAAATAAAAGTTATAAAATAAAAAAAATTCAAAATTTTATGTAGTATTTTATTCTGATTTTTATTTATTTTTATGACATATATTTTTACAAGTCACCTTTGTAACCCTATATAGGTATAATACCTATGTTCTTTTGATATTTTATTTTATTTTATGTATTTTTAATCTTATTATTTTTATTTAGTATTTTATAAAATTATAACATACTTTTATATGCATAAGTATATTTTTATTTTATTTTTATGAGATGTTTTGTATATTTAATAAAATACAAATGTATTCTATACAGGTATAAGTATATACAGTATACCTATGTATTGAATATATACAATTATTTTATTTTCTATTTTCCTTTACATTTTATTTCAATTTTAACGCACATATACAGTATAAGTAATATTTACAAAATTATAAAAATATGAAAAATGAATAAATAATGAATAAAGAATAAATTGAATATTTTATTCAGTACAAGTGTACAATAAGGGTCCAAAAGTCAACTTTCAGACCGTAGCTCCGCCAAATGCGAAACCACCACCATTGGATAGATTATTTTATTCTATATACAATTAAAGGTGAGTACACTGCATTTGGAGTTGTCGTTTGTGAGATACGGGTCTGGGAAGTTGGGCTTTTGGATTCTTATTCAGACCATATCTTTTTATCTGTACCTTCTTTTTCTGTGAAATCAATTTTGTCCTTTTCTTTATGAAATTATCTACAACTTTCATGTACAAGGTTTCTTTATTTGATGTACAAAAAGTGGAACCAAAAATAGGTCCAAAAATAAATAAAGAATGAATAAAAGTATAGGTATTTTTGCTGTGATTCTGACCTTATCTCCCCCTACTTTATTCCTTGTCGACCTATTCATCACGATGCCTAGGTCTCGGGGATTTTAGGTCATAAAATATTTACAATATTTTATTCTTTTTCTTTTCTTTATTTATTCTATAATTTTGGCCTTAATTACAGTGTTTTATATACTATTGAAATGCATATGCATGGATGCTAAGATGATGGTTTTAATGCTATTTACAGGCATTTGCTAGGGTTTTTGGTGCCAAAATGATAGAATAAAGATGATGAAATGTGGATTCATCAGGTACCGACATCCTGGAGGGTGTGTGTTGACTACCGCCGCTTAAATGCAGCAACCAAGAAGGACCACTTTCCCTTGCCATTTATTGATCAAGTCTTGGAGAGATTAGCAGGCAAGGAGTTCTTCTGCTTCCTGGACGGGTACTCCGGGTACAACTAAGTGGCGATCGCCCCTGAGGATCAAGAGAAGACTACCTTCACTTGTCCGTTCGGCACCTACGCCTTCAAGAGGATGCCCTTTGGATTATGCAATGCACCCGCAACCTTCCAAAGATGCATGCTAGCAGTCTTCGCCGAAATGGTAGGCAGTTTTCTCGAGGTGTTCATGGATGATTTCTCCGTCTATGGTGATAATTTCGATTCTTGCCTCGAGCACCTAGACAGAGTGCTTCAGAAATGCCGGGAAGTCAATTTAGTGCTCTCATGGGAAAAGAGCCACTTTATGGTCACAGAGGGTATTGTGTTGGGCCATGTCGTTTCCAAACGTGGCATGGAAGTCGACCCAGCCAAGGTGGATGTCATTTCAAACCTGCAGCCACCTCAGTCAGTAAAGAATGTGAGGTCATTCCTGGGGCATGTGGGATTTTACAGACGATTTATCAAGGACTTCAGCCGCATTGCCCGACCTCTGACAGAACTTTTGTGCAAGGAGACAGAATTTATTGTTGATCAGCCAGTCCTCCTTGCCTTCAATCAATTGAAGGAGCTTATCACTCAGGCTCCAATCTTGCAGCCTCCAGACTGGACTCTTCCATTTGAAATAATGACCGATGCGTCAGATTTTGCCGTCGGAGCTGTTCTAGGGCAGAGGAAAGATAAGGCGCCCTATGCCATTCACTATGCCAGCAGAACATTAGATGAAGCTCAAAGAAATTATACAGTAACAGAGAAAGAACTGCTGGCTGTGGTTTTCGCCTTAGAGAAGTTCAGATCCTATTTGTTGGGGTCAAAGGTCACAATTTTCACAGACCACTCTGCTATTCGGTACCTACAGCAGAAGAAGGATGCCAAGCCCAGACTGATTCGTTGGATCCTTCTCCTCCAGGAATTCGATCTGGAAATTAAGGACAAACCTGGAGTTCAGAACGTGGTAGCAGATCACCTCTCCAGAATAGAGCAGCATGACTCTCCTTTGAGCAACGCACCTATCACAGAGACCTTCCCTGACGAAGCTATCTTAGCCGTGGATGCTCTCCCTTGGTATGCTGACATTGTAAATTACCTCGCCTCTGGGGTAATACCTTCGGATTGGACGAAGAATCAGAAGAACAAATTCATGTCGACCATCCGCTTTTACCAGTGGGAAGATCCCCTTCTATTCAGGGAAGGAGCAGATTGTATTTGGCGCAGGTGCATTCCTCAGACGGAGCAATCTAGTGTCCTCGAGCATTGTCATTCGCTCGAACCTGGTGGGCACCATTCTGGAGATCGTACGGCAGCGAAAGTATTGCAGTGTGGCCTCTGGTGGCCCACTTTATTTAAGGATGCAACAGAATTTGTTAAAAGATGTCTTGATTGTCAGCGACTGAAAGGAACACACTGCCAAAGACTCAATGCCTCTGAAAATCATTCAGATAGCAGATGTTTTCGATGCATGGGGCATTGACTTCATGGGACCTTTCCCTAACAGTCAAGGTTTTGAGCACATCCTTCTTGCCGTAGATTACGTGAGTCGTTGGGTTGAAGCTATCCCCGCCCGAGCCGCCGACAGCAAAACAGTTTGCCAGTTTCTGAAGAAGAACATCATTTCGCGGTTTGGGATACCGAAGATTCTCATATCCGACGGGGGTAGTCATTTCATCAACAAAGAGGTCAAGAAGTTAACGAAGGAGTACGGCATCGATCACCGCGTCGCATCTCCTTATCATCCGCAGACCAATGGCATGGCGGAGTTATCCAATAGAGAAATCAAGACCATATTGCAGAAACTTGTTAGGCCAAACAGAAAAGACTGGTCTCAACTCTTGGACTCAGCTCTTTGGGCTTACCGTACGGCCTACAAGTCTCCCTTGGGCATGTCGCCCTACCGTCTTGTATATGGAAAACCATGTCATCTGCCCGTGGAATTAATTCACAAATCCTTTTGGGCAATTAGTAATTGTAACTTGGACTCACGAAAAGGTGGTCAGAAGAGAAAGGACGATCTGAACAGGCTCTTGGAATTCCGAGACTGCGCATACGATAACACCTTGATGTACAAAGAGAAGGTGAAACGCTGGCATGACCGGCACATCAGACGAAAGACCTTCGATGTTGGGCAGAAAGTGTGGTTGTTTGATGCAAAGTTGCGGATATTCCCAGGTAAATTAAAAAGTAAGTGGACAGGGCCATTTCGAGTATGTGAAGTGTGTGACAACGGAAGCATTGCTATATCAGAATTGTCCCCTGATGCACAGCCCTTCGTCGTCAACGGCCAACTACTGAAGCCTTACTTGGAACCAGATTCATTCTTGGCCGTTGTTGACTCTATTCAGTTAGTGCACCCCGATGATATCTCTACACCTCCTGCAGCACCAAAAGATTCAGACGATGTACTCCAACCATTATTGCTCTGATTTTCTTCTTTTCTTCTTTTCTTCTTTTCCTTATCTATTTTCTTTTTCTATCTAAAAGGTGCCGCCTTTGTAGACAGTTTTCTATACTTAGAACGTACTTGGTCCTAAGTATAGGGGGGTGTGCACCTAGGGTTCTTGATTTCTGTTCGATCCTCTCCATTGTCTCCTCTTCTTGTCTATACTTAGGAGTATCTTACCCTAAGTATAGGGGGAGACAATCTGAGTACGATCAGTGTATTCTCACCCTTGACCCTCCCCGCTTTGTAAACAGTCTGCTATACAAAGGATTCTTTGATCCTAAGTATAGGGGGGACGGTCAACTTCTCATTCATTCATTTCGTTCGTATTTATTCTTTAGATCTGTCTATACGCAGTACGAGTTATGTCTTTGCTTTTTCCTTTCGATCTATGAGGACATAGCTCAAGCTAAGTATAGGGGGGTCGTATATACTGTGTATATACTAAAAGCCACAACTCATACTGAAAAATAAAATATTACTACAACACAAAATAAAATGTAAAAAGTAGCTTTATAATAATAAAAGACGATTGTGAGTTCCTCAGACTCATTGTAATTATACTGACTAGTAAGTCAGAAAAGTGTTTTACGAAACGTTTTTTTGAAAAATCTTGTGAAAGTTGTTTGAAAATAGCATGAACAAGTATTCAACGATTGAAAAAAATTAGTTTGTGTGTAAAACTTATTTTCTTTGAGTGAAAGCAAAATATGTGGAAATTAGTGTGCAAATGATTGTGAAAAGCTGATTGTCAAAAAAAATTGTTTTGAAAAATCTATCTATGTTGTGTAAAACATTTGTAAAAGGATTTTCAAATGCGTGTACATGTTACAAAAATTATTTTGGACTAGAGTTTTCGAAAACCCTTGTGAAAATGTTTCTCGAGTAAGTCTGAGGAATTTGCACAAAAATCTTTCATTTGTAAATAAGGAATAAGCCAAATAAAGTTTATAAGAACAGAACCATACTATACGTCAAATACAATTTTTTCTTCTTTTGTACCTACTGATTAATAAATCAGATACCTATACAGTATGATTTGAAAAATAGTGTGACCAGTTTTGGAAAATTTGATGTGAAATGATTTCAAATGCGTGAAACGGTGTTGATTGCAAAATTTTTCTTTGTGTGAAAGAAAGGATTTGAAAAACCTATGTGCAAATGTTTTGAAAAATGCTTGTTAAAAGTATTGTGAAAATTGTATATATCTACATATAGTGTGAAAAATCTTTGCAGAAATAGTTTTCAAATGTGTGTAAAGGATTGCAAAAATTATCGTGTACTATAGTTTGCAAAATTATTTTCAAAAAGCTATTAATAACACCATTGCAGATACTAGTAAATCAGAAACAAGATACATACAATTCTTTCTATACATACCCAAATAAACTATTTCATTCATACCTGTAAAGTCGCTAAAAAATTTCCTAAATTTTGAAAACAAAGCAGCACGCCTGTGTAAATAAATGTACATACTCTTTAAACATTTTCAGTTCGTACTTCCTGTGCAGAGATTCTTTTTGTAAAAACATTCTTTGATCCTTCCAAATTTTTTGTGAAAAATTGCATCATTCATTGCACGTAGCATAAGCATACCATTCATATTCTTTTTGAGTGAAGCTTGATGATTGAATCAGTCTAAGAAAATCTCAAATTGGAGCTCGGTCAGACCTTACCGCACCTAATTGCACTGGAACCTTATGGGAACTAGGTTTAAGGTACTTCAGGTCTATTCAGACTTAATTCTTTGAGAAATCAGGGCTGGGTTCAAGTCACCTCAGTGGACTAACTAAGACTTTTCGAGACACACGTATGACTCTTGCCGACCGTGATCTAACTTGGACACCTGCACCTTTCACTTGGCTCAACCCAGTTGGAGTGGTGAGGGGGTTGGATTTGCCAGTCTGAGACGCACACGGGTGGAAACATTCGTCCTCGTCTAGGGAGGGAAGTGCACCCCAACCAGATTCAATAGCAATGAGGTCTAAAGACAGGAGATTGTGGGTTGCGATAAAGCTTCAAAAGAGGGATAGTCTACTGGCTCAAGAGGAAAAACTCCTTATGTAAATGCTGCTGTGAATAGTATGTTGAAAAAAAAAATGAGGATGATGATCAGGCCTGTACAAAAATAAAACGCCTGCAAAGTATGAACAAAGTCAATAAGCAAGCTTGAGCTCCAAAGACAAACATGTAAGCCTGCAGCTGGATGACTTGACTACACTGGTCTTGCATCCCAGGATAGGTAGCTACACTGGCTACCGTCCATTCTTCTCTTCACCCCCCCTCTTGAGCTGGTTGCCACTTGAACTTAGAAGGGAATACCCTGCTCCTCGAGGAAAGAGCTGTTGGATAGGGGAATCATTGGGTTGTCATTCTGGAGAAGTCAGTTCCTTTATCATTTCAGTTGGGGAGAGCCACTAACACTTACACCGTACAAGTCAGCTTCATAGTTATAAGAGTTTGCGTATGATGTAGACTAGTTCTGACCCGGCTATTGAGGTGGGTTGAACCGAGTTCTGTGATCACCGAAGGCTGTTGTACTTTAGAGCTGGTTCCCGACTAGGTTCCACACACCTTCACACCCAAGGTCTGACAGGAGCTCCAAATTCAGATTTTGTAAGGACATGCATTGCACTGAAAGCACCCCAATTCACTCTATCTTTCTTGCATTTTCCTTTTTCTTTTCTTTATTCATTTTGCGCTTATTGCATAAGTGTTTGCTAGGGACTAGCAAAGGCAAGTATAGGGGGGTGATGAATCTCCATTTCATCACCTTTATTCTATCATTTTGGCCTCAAAAACCCCGGCAAATGCATGTAAACAGCATTAATTTGTACATAATAGCATTCATTATTCATTGTATTAATTGTACATTAAATAAGGTTTTTAATGCCAAAATTATAGAGTAAAGAGAAGAAAAGAAAAAGGAATAAAATTTTGTAAATATTTTATGACCCTAACCCCGAGACCAAGGCCAGCATGGTATTGGTCGACAAGGAATAAAGTAGGGGGAGATAAGGGCTGATATACAATAAATACCTCATTTATTTATTCATCCCTTTATGCATTTTTGACACCTATTTTATGCATAATTATTTATTCATCAAATAAAGAAACTTTGTTCATAAAAGTTGTATATAATAATGTAAATAAAAATACAAAATTGAGTTTGTGTAAAAATAATACCCAGTGTACATTTTATACACATAATAAAAAGCCAAAATCTCAACTTCACAGACCCACATTCTGCAAATAAAAACTCCAAATCACCCAAACTCACCTTTAATTGTATATAGCATTTCATAAACTATTTTATAAAATTGGTTTCATAATTTTTGGAGTCCATCTGTGGCAGTTAGGTTTTTGGCCCTTCTTGTACATAATACCTGATTAAAATATTCATTTTATTCAATATTCATTATTTTTATAAACTCATATTTTTAGAATTTTGTAGATAATGTATATAATTCCTGTACAAATTGACATTAGAATAATACCAAAAATAATTTGGAAAATAAAATAAAACTATGTAATATATATGGGCAAGATACCTATATGGAGTATGCACACAAATAAAAGGGGAAAACATTCTTTAATTATTCAAATCTCTTATATTTTTGTAATAATGTATATAGTATATGTGTCCTATTAAAAATACAAATCCTTAATAAAAACACATAAAATTAATTAAATAAATACAATGTGTATAATATATAGGTAAAGTACCTATATATATACTTACAAATACATAGACCGATTTATTTAAAAATACAAATAAACTTATAAAAATCAAACAAAAATACCTTTATACTCACAAAAATAAGTTATAAATTTATAAAATAAGCCAAGAAAATAATAAAAGAAAATAAATAAATTAAAAATAAAATATCCAAAAATACATGTAAATACATACATATACACATTACTAAAATA
This sequence comes from Ottelia alismoides, assembly GCA_037367405.1. Taxonomy (NCBI): domain Eukaryota; kingdom Viridiplantae; phylum Streptophyta; class Magnoliopsida; order Alismatales; family Hydrocharitaceae; genus Ottelia; species Ottelia alismoides. Next base: position 273,888 of record JAZKJV010007236.1, on the reverse strand, counting down.
AAACTACAATAAAACACCTCGAAAAATTCAATAAAAATCAGGAATAAATACTACATGAAATAATACACATTTTTTATTTTATAAGCAAAAATTAATAAAATCATTTCGGATGTCAAATAAATCAATCTTCCTTCAGACTTGCTATTTTGTCTCGTAGCGGCTTACGTGGCCCAATGAGACGCCGGCCAACGTTGACCCCCTGGTCAACTGTCCCATCCCACGCCTGGCAGCTCTGAACAGTCCACTCCCCCGATTTCCTCCCTTTTTCCCGGGCACACCATCCATCAATCGACAACGCTTCCTTCACAAGATTTGTTCCCTAATCTTCCATGATGCCCGCCGAAATCACAGATCAACCAAATGCTCTCTAGATCATGAAATAATCGCCGGTCAATAAGGCTACTCGCCAATGTTTATAAATAAAAAGCTCCACTTCCTTCCTCGAATTTGGCCACTTTCATTCCAACCTAACGCCTAGATCTTGTGCCTGGATTGTTCCTCGTGACAGGGGGAGTAGCCCAGCATCGAGACTCGGCCGGAGGGAGGAGAATTTTGACGCGGCGGAGCTCCGGCGTCCGCCCTGCTCCCTGGAGGCCCCCAGGTATAAGAGCTGTCCTTTTAATGCGTTCTTAGTTAGTTTTCAATGTTGGCATTTCATTTCAGTAGTTAGCTTAGTTGTTAGTTGATCACATTAGCGTAAAAATCAAAAATCGAAGTTCGCCGGAGCTCCGCTCCGGCGACTTCTTCATTGTAAACCTCACTGTATCCGACCGCCCCGATCATCCCATCTCGTTCCTCGTCGCCTTCTCCATCTCTCACACCCATCAGATCAACCCAAGACCCTTGGTCTTGGCGAATCCGGGTTCCAACTCCGCCGTTCGCCGGAGCCCTTCCGCCCACCTCCATCTTGCACCGCAGCTTCATAACCCCGGGTCGAGGAGATAGCCCTCTCGCCCGCGGTTCTTTCTGTGCAGGTACCACGAGGAATCGAGCCCTTCTGGGCTTGCTTTGACCAGGAAGAGGTTCCTGGGGGCCCCCTTTCTTCTCCGACCTCGCTCCACCGACTCAGGCCCCCAGGAGCCATGAGACCACCGTCAGACGACGCGGAAGCCTCCCAGCTACGATCAGAACGCTCCAGATGCGCGGGAGGTGCCCGGAGGAGCCCGAGCTACCCGATCGAAGCTCGCCGAGGGCGAGTTCCTTCCCAGTTCTTCCAGGTGCCTTCTGCACTGTTGGATCGAGAGGGCTGGCCCAGATTGCACGCCAACCGTTCGATGAAGAAGCACGCCCACCGTCAGATCAGCCGGGACGTTCTAATCCCAGCCCTTCATCGCCGAATCGAAGTCCGCCGTCAGATGATTGCCACGTGTATAAGTGGCACTCCCAGCGCCGCAGGATGCAAGGCCTTCTTTAGGGGTAAATTTCATACCATACCCCTTACTTTTTGTATTTAGAATTTACACCCAAAAATAAAGTATTACGTTGTAAATAAGTCGTAAAAATTGCAGTGGACCCCCCTGATGTTTACATATTTACATTTGAGTCCCTCCGTGCCTCACGTGCGGCAACCACGTGAGGCGCGTGACATTTTGCATCTAACCCCTGCCGGGTTCTTGTATTTATGAAATGGTCCTGAAAATAAAAGTTAAAGTGTATTTTTGTTGTAATTTTTGCATGTATGCCCCTGCCAACTATTTTATTTGCAAAAATACCCCTGCCAGGCCATGTAATTCTTGAAGGCTTTGTCTATTTATTTTGTGCTCCATACTTAATCGAAAAATCTTGAGAAAATAGACTTAAGCTCCTGTTTGGTCATGCTTGAACGCCATATTTTTAGTTTTGCATTTTGTTGCATTTTTGCATTTATTAAAAATCAAAAACTTGTCTTTAAGTCCCTGTCTAACTCATAAAATCCCAAAAAAATATGAAAATGCCCTGAAAAATTCCAAAAAAATTATATGTAGTGTATTTTGTCCTATATTAGTGTCAGACCAAAAATCCCTAAAAATCTCAAAAAGAAAACCTTAAAAATTCGAAAATACCCAAAAACTTCAAAAAAATATAAAAAATCAAAGAAAAATCAGAAAAATATAAACTCAGGCCCTACTTATGCTATATTTTATTATTGTTATTAGAAAATTAAAGGGGAACATTTTTGAGGCTGTTAGCTATTTTTAATCTCTATTTTTTTGTGACGACCAGTACCTAGTCCACTGTTGATATTATGTAGCTATTTTAAAATGCTAAAAATATTTGCAAAAATACCCAAAAAATTATAAAAACAGTAAAAAGCCATGAAAATCCCAAAAAGATCCTTTTCCTGAATTTTTGACTCTTTTTTTTGTATTTTTGTGAAAATTATAACACCCCTTTTATGTATATATACCTATATCTATATATCCAAAAAAGAAAAAAAAGAAAAAAATTATATATATTATATATATATATATCTAGTAATATGTAGTCTCTTTAATCTTAATATGATATAAAAAAAAAGATATATATATGTATATATTATATTATATTTAGATACACCTATATATATATATATTACATGTATTATAAGCTATATGCTTAACCTCTATGTATATATATATAATAAATTTGTATTATATAAATATACATATATCTATATACATAATACTTAAGTATTATATTTTAATAATAATAATAAAAAAAAACCCACACAAGGATGACTGGGATTGACGCGTAGGCTATTGCATTTTGTGTTGCTCTCTGTGGTTCGACCTCTACATATTTGTCACTATACATTTTCTGGTAGAGTAAATAAAAATTAATTCACATTTATTTTGAGCTTGATTGTTGTATTCTTTGGATTGTGGGTTAATTGCTGATTAACACCGGTCTTCCATGAGTGGTCGCCTCGGCGACAACACTTCTATTTTTTTATGGTGACCCTCGTGGGAAACCCCCTGTTATCAAGTCTCCATTCGCCTCCGCCAAATTTGCTAGTATACCCTTCATCATCAAGTGCGCCAGTGGACAACAAGTTCATGCGCACTCCGGGGACGTGCCTTACATCGTTCAGGCTGAGTTTGGTATTGTTTGGCATCTCCAAAACCACTGTCCCGCGACCAGCAATAGGGCAACTTTGATCATTGCCCATTCTCACCACGCCAAAGTCACCAGGCGTGTACGAAGAGAAGAGCTCCTTCCTAGGTGTGATGTGGAAGGAAGCACCGGAATCCACCACCCAAGTGGACTCTTAAACTGAGATATTGGCTGATCCAACGTCCCACATGATAACAGCTTCTTCTTGGCTAGCCACGGCTGAAGAGCTAGCCTCACCGATCTCCCGTGCATCTTCTCTTCTAGGTTCTTTGCAGAACCTCTTGATGTGTCCTCTCTTCCTGCAGTTGAAGCATGTGATGTCTTTGCGGGGCCTCGACATCGAGCGTCCTCGAGACCTGGCTCTCCCTTGAGAACCATCACCACGGCTCTTATTGCGGCCTTTCCTTTCATTCACCAAGACTTGTGAATGATCCTCGCCGTGCTCCTTCCTCCTCAGCTCCTCGTTCATCATACTATCCTTCACGGTGTTGAGGGAGAGCGTTCCACTCGACGTGGAATTGCTTAGGGAAACCACCAGCGTTTCCCATGAATCAGGTAGTGAGCTCAAGAGGAGAAGCGCATGCATCTCATCATCGATGTCCATCTTCAGGCTGGAAAGTCGGTTTACACAATCTTGGAACCGACTAAGATGCTCGCTGACGGAGGAGCCCTGTTGGTACTTCAGATATTACTGAACATGTGATATAAGACAAGCACTTACTGACCGTTGTTTGGATATTACTGACTTCACAACAAGCACTTACTTGTCCATTGTGTATATATTACTGAATTATGCACCATGTAATAAAATGAATGTAAATTACTAACTGTTGTTTGGATATTACTGATCTCACAACAACCATTTACGTGCGTATTGTGTCGATATTACTGAGTTCTATTCAAAGTAGTAATACATATAGAAATTACTGACCATTTGTTATGGTTTTACTGACATCACAACAAGCACTTACTTGTCCATTGTGTATATGTTACTGAATTCTGCAACATGTAATACAATGAATGTAAATTACTGACCGTTGTTTTGGATATTACTGATCTCGCAACAACCATTTACTTGACTATTATATATATATATATTACTGACATGAGCATTTGGATCTCGAATTTCTGTAAGAAATCATCTATTCGATTGTTTTCTTTCCAAAACGATCTTCCTATTTTATAGGACGAGATATAATAGGAATAACACTTATTGTTAAATCGCTTTGCATATTAATCTCCTTCCAAAAACAACATCCTTCGAAATAGGTAACCATTCAATTGGTAATACACGTGTATGGCCAATAAATGGTGCGCACCGAAACGCTAATGCGCCCTGTGCGCATTGGATAAAAATCCTATATATATATATATGTCCACGCTGAATAAACTATTGGGTAAATTACAAAAAAGGGATTGAGCTTTACATAGATTCCCAAACTAGAGACTGATCTTTATTTTGTAACAAATAGGAAATCAAATTTTAACTTAACGGTTCAGTCCCCAACTCCGTCAATGGGTGCCTTAATCCATAACTTTACTTAATGAAATTGCCCCTCCGGCCTCTTCTCCTTCCCCTTGATATGACCAAGAGCAACCTCCGCCCTTCCCCCATGCATGCACTCCACATACGTCAGCGACAACCCGACGAAGGCACTGCCGGACGCCGTCCCCACACGCTCCATCCTCCTCAACGGTCCTTCACAAGAAAGCCGGGGCGACACAACCATATCCGATGAAAAACTATAACAAATCAGAGTCCGCTATGTCTTTCAGGCCTACAGAAAAGTTCATTAACTGCTCGGATCGAAATTACTTTTACAATTGTTGCTCTACAAGAACACAACATTCTTGGTATAAACAATTTGGCAACCAAACTTCTTTAGAAAGAGGATCATGATGTTTGTGTTTATGTATAGAAAATGGCATCAACCTCTGCAACACACTCCGGAGGTTAGCACAATCGCACAATGTCGACCTTGAGTTCAGCCAGATACATTAGTGAGCAAATCCAGCAAAGCTCCAGGTAGAACAAAATCAAAGACATGAGTTCCATGCACCGCCAAAAAAGAGGAAACCTTTCTGTTTTTTACTAATTTATTTGCCAAAAAAGAGGAACACAAATGTGATACAAACTGTGGAAGTGGTCTGCGACTAATAAATGGAGATCACTTTGCATTTACAGAGGGGAACGAGAGGTTGAAGGCTCTGGCTGCACAAATTCACAAACGTGGCAGCAGTTTTCAAGCAAATAAACATGTAAAAAACTCTCCCTCTCTTTTTTCTCTCATGTACTCTATTTTTCCTCTGACCTAGAACTCAAAAAATTTGAGTTATGCCTATAATGATGTACCTTGCTATTGGGTCATGAGTGCCAAAACACTTCTGGATGGCGTCGACAAACTTGGTGTAGTTCCAGTTCTTGATCACGTTGTAAGGACCGTCGTGGATCTCCACCTCAAACGTGTACCCACCGTCGTTTATGAGGAATACGATGCTCCGCTGCCTGCACCTGATCCACCGTCCGACAGTGCCTCCGTCGGGTTGTCGCTGACGTAGGTGGGCCGCGTGCATGGGGAAGGGGAGGGCAGAGGTTGCTCTTGGTCATAGCAAGGGGAAGGAGAAGCGGCCGGAGGGGCAATTTCGTCAAGTAAATTAATGGATTAAGGCGTCCATTGACGGAGTTGGGGACTGAACTGTTAAGTTAAAATTTGATCCTCTATTTGTTACAAAATAAAAATCAGTCCCTAATTTAAAAATCTATGTAAAGCTCAGTCTCTTTTTTGTAATTTACCCTAAACCATTAGCCATAAGATGTGGCCCTGAAACCTCCATCAAGCCCGATCCCATCTCTATCTATCAATCTCGCACATAGTCAAAGAACAACAGCCCTCCACAAGATATCACCAACTAAGCTCGAACAGCACAGTAATTCTGCTCTTGTCCAATATTATTGCACGCGTATCCGGAGAAAGGGGATCCAAATCGGTGGTGATGGCGGAGATAGTCGTGCTGAACGTGCTCCAAGCTCTGGCAGCAGCCACAGAGCTGGGGTCGGCGTTAAGCCGGCGAATCCTCTCCGACCACCAGCAGTCCCTCGTAGACGGAGTGAACGACAAGATCGACAGGATCAAGAGCGACCTGGAGTGCATCCACTCCATCCTGAGGTTCGCTGACCGGGAGGCGGTGAGCGATCCGTTACTGGGAGACTGGGTGGAGAAAGTGAGGGACGTATCCTACAAGGTGGAGGATGTTCTGGATAATCACATGTATGCTATGTCCAATCGCGGCGAAAGAGGCGGGGTATTTGATGTGATCAAGAGGTACAGGCACAAGCTCCGGATGCTGGAGACGTACAGCAGAACTGCAGCTCAGCTGGACAGGATCCAGCCCCGCATGCAACAGATCATGGAGACCTACAGCAGACTCGTGGAGAAGGCACTTGGGCCCTTGCTGCAGAGCGACTCGGCATCCTCTTCTATCGGGCAACAGCAGCATACCATCTCCACTCACACCATGTCAGTAATTATTACATATCTCCATTATAATTTATCCAAGGATCGATCTTTAGTATATTTTTAGCCTCCAATCATGATAGGAGGTGCCCAGAGCAGATCCTTTACCCACATCAGGGCCTCGGAGTGGTCTGTTCTGTTTTTTTTTGAAATGATTCCAAAAATCTAACCGTATAGATTGAATCTGAGATATATATTCTACATACTTACCAAATTTATCTTAAATCCAATCATTTTGCTGTTTCTTCTTGACAGCCAATAGAAATGTCATCAATTAACAAACATAAAATCCATTTAAAAAAAAGGACCGGGCCTTTGACCGTCAAGATGAAATCACAAATTACATCGGATTTGAGAAAATTTTGGTAGGTATATAAAACAATAATTGTAGATTCTATCCAGGGCCGTCTCTGAGCCTCGTCTCAGGGTGCAAAGGCCTAAGGCCCCGTAATTTTGGGGGCACATCTCTAAATTAGCTACATATTGATGAATACCCATTCATCACTCTTTATTCTTATATTTTAGCTACAAAAACCTTTGCAAATGCATGTAGATATGTGTAAATAGGAATAATTAGCAAAAGCATGCATTGTGTAAAAACCTATAATTAGCATGTTTTTGTGCAAAAATAAAAGAATAAAGATTAAAAAGAAAAAGAGGGAAATATTTAGAATAAATATTGAGCAACCTAACCCAAGGGAGGGCTCAGCATGGGCCTGACCGCATAAAAGCCAAGTAGAGGGAGATAGGGGCTCATGTGTATATATTTATGTAAATAAAATAAAAATGTTTTCCTCACCCAAAAATATGCTTGTAAATACTTGTATATATTTATAAAATATAAAAACAAAATAAAAAGTTAAAAATCAAAAAGATCAAAAATACCCTTTCACCATGTACATAGACCATGCTTCTACATTTATTTAACCTTGTAAATAAATAAAGGTATTTCTCCAAACTTTTTGTAAATATTCTATGCTTATATTGTAAATAAATAAAATGAAAAGAATCAAAATCAAAATAAAAATAGAAAAATTAAAAATACAAAAATATGCTTGTAAATACTTGTATATATTTATAAAATATAAAAACAAAATAAAAAGTTAAAAATCAAAAAGATCAAAAATACCCTTTCACCATGTACATAGACCATGCTTCTACATTTATTTAACCTTGTAAATAAATAAAGGTATTTCTCCAAACTTTTTGTAAATATTCTATGCTATATATTGTAAATAAATAAAATGAAAAGAATCAAAACCAAAATAAAAATAGAAAAATTAAAAGTACAAAAATACATTGTACATATACCTTGTATATAGTTGAACATAACTATTTATTTTACCTATGTATATAAATAATAAAAATAAAATAAAAATACCCTTTTATTCCTTATTTTATACTATAAATAAATAAAATATAAAATAAGGATAAAATTGTACAAAAATAATAATTAAAAATCAAAAATTAAAAGCCTCCATATTGTATATATACCTATATATAGCTATATATTGTAAATACCTTATTATTATTTCCAAAAATTAATTAAAAATCACCAAAAAATAGAAAAAAATAAAATAAATATTTTTTGTGTTTTAAGTTTTTGGAAATTCGATCATTTTCTAGCCCAAATAAATCAGTCAAAAATAATAAGCTTGGCGGGCTCTGATTGGTCCACGGGGGATTGTTGACCCCGGTCAACTCTCCCCCCAGGACCACCAGAGCCGGGTCCTCCTCGCCCGACCCGTTTTCTCCAATTTCTTCACGGTTGACCCGATCGACATTCACCTTAACCCCGGGCTCCGATTAACATCTGATCATCTAGGATCCTCGCCCGGGGTGGGTTTGACGGATCTGAAGCCCGAGCATCTCGCCCGACCATCATCTTCTCGGATCCAGCACCATATATAACGTCGTCTCCGGCGACCTAATTCTTTCATCTTTGATCTTCCCCTCGGTGCCTGTGAGCTCCTCCAGCGTCCCTGAGTGACAGCCGTGGCCCCTTGGAGTTGCAGCGAGGCCCGGGCAGCCGGGAGTCACTGATCCAGTGCTTTTTGCCGCCGTGCGCCGCCGCGAGCGCGCTGAGCCTCGGGGAACTCGACGGCCCCTTGAGACAACGACCGGGAGCTCCACCAGCTCCAGCCTAGTCAAATGCGCCCATCAGGTAGTTCTTTTAGCCCGTAGATTAGCGTAGGTTTCGTTTTTTGCGATTTTCAGTAGTATAGCTCCGCCGCCTCCGCCAGCCGTTTCCGTCTACCCATTTGACCATCCGACCACGCCACCACCTTCGCCTAACTCCTATCCACCTTTTCCGCCCCTTCATTCCCCCTGTCTCGCCTCGGAGCAGGGTATAGGCTTTCCTCCCTCCGCCGCTCGTCGGAGAGCCTCCATCTCGCTACACCAGTCACCTTCCGCCCGCTCTGACGGGTCGAGGCACTTTGCCCTCGACCCAGCTTCTTTCCTGTGCAGGTTTTGAGGCCAATCGACCTCATCTGGAGGTCGGAACTTCTGGGCACAGCAGCTCCAGTTCTTTCACGTCGCCGGAGCTCTCTGGAGCTCCTCGCCTCCATCGGAGCAGAGCATCGGGTGCGGAGCTTCACGACGAAGCTTTCCCGCACCTTAGGAACATCAGACAAGGACCATCGCGCGCACAGAGGGCCGGCGAAAGTCGCCGGCGACTAGTTCTTGCAGCATCCTCGTCCGCCGTCAGATCGACTTCGGTGCTCCAGATTAGATCGTGTCCATCCATCCTCGGAGCAGCATCCACCGCCAGATCTCCCTGGGGTCGATCTTCACCGTTGAGCAGCGAGGTTAAGTCACGACGCCTCTCAGTTATCCGATCAAGCACGTGGCTGCACCTCGTCCATCCGATCCGAGCCCGGACTTCTTCGAAGACCCACGTTGCAGCATCTCCGTCTGATCATCCACGTGGACACATACCAGCCGTCGGATCGACTCGAGGGTTTGCTCTGGTGTGCGGCGCACCATCTCATCCATCCAACCTGCCACGCGTCGTGCATCCGACCCTCGACTTTAATAAAAGGGGTAATTTGTCCTTAGGCCCCTCTACTTTATGCATTTAGTTTTTAATCCTGTAAATATTTAGCGTAGTTCTTTTATTTTTGTACATTTTGCACTGAGGCCCTTAACTTTTATGTGATTTGCATTTATACCCCTGCTTATCGTGGACACGTGCATCGTCACGTGGTATTTTGGTACATTTGCGTTTTTGACCCTGTGGTTCTGGCTGGTTACGTTTTGCATTTATAGAAATAGGAATTGCAATTAGGTCCCCCCAGGCCTGAGTCACGTGTATCGTGCGTGGCCCGGGGGGTAATTTGCATTTCTAGCCCTAATCTTTCCATGCTTATTCCTCCAGGGACCCAAAACTTTGTTTTAATTGCAGAAAGGTCCCTGTGCACTGTTGCTTTTCTTTATTTTTGAATAAAATATCAAATCACCTCCAAATTTGACGAAAATTTGACACATGGCTCCTGCCATGGTGTAGGATTTTTGTGAATTTTTGAGGACATTTTTGATTTCGTTTGTTATTTTTAAAAATTCAAAAACCATCATTTTTATTACTGTCTAGGTTTAAAAATCACAAAAAAATATAAAAACACCTCTAAAAATTCTACAAAAATTAGGTACTGTTTAGTTTAGTTTGTTTGATTTTCTAGCCAATTTTGGCTATTTTTCATTGCTTAAAAACCTTAAAAACTTAAAAATCCTTAAAAACCCATAAAAATTCTAATAAATACATTAAAAATCTAAAAACAATAAATCTGGTACCTAAATTTTCCTTATTTCATCTATTTTATAGGAAAATTACCTCCAGGCCTTTTTGAGGTCCTTAGGTATTTTATCTAGGGACCTTAGGCTTGACTGGACAGTACCCCTTGTTTTTGTTACTATTTGATTTTTAGAAATTAAAATAAATATCAGAAAAATCCCAAAAATTCACCAAAAACATAAAAAAATATAAAACACATAAAAATATTTTTGTTTTAATTTTTGGTTGATTTTTGTTGCATGAAATAAATTGTTGAAGTGTGCTTGTTTTTATCTTTCTTATTTTTCTTTATATATTAAAAATCCAAAAAAATATAAAAATAATTAAAAACCACTAAAAACTTTTTCCTCTTTTATTTTATTCATCTTTACTACTTTGTAGGCCTTTGGCCAATCCGTGCTCCTTGAGTTCGACCCTGGGTGCTATACCAGGTTAAACACATAGTGGGACCGCTTCCTTGCTTCGATTGATTTGATTTGTTTCGAGTGGTTCATTTTTCTTGATCGACACATCCGAGTGATTGAGGTCGCAACGCCCATCAATTCAGTACCTTTACCTTAGTTGCTCGGACATTTTGTGTTATCAGAATGGCGCCGTTGCCGGGGAGCACGGCTTAGTAGTTTTTCTTTTCTTTTCATTTTGATTTTCGCGGCTTTTCGCGGCTCTTTCAGAGCTCGCGGCTCTTCGCGGCTTTTGTTTATATTTTCTTTTTAGTTCATTTTGCTTTATTTTCTTTTTCTTTTATTTTTATTTTTGTTTTATTTTGTGTGTTTATTTTATTTTACATTTTTGCATATATACCCTGTTATTTCTATTTTCAGTTCTTTTTCCTTTGTTATTTGATTTTATTGGTTCTGACCACTCTGTTTCTCTTGCGAGGGCCCGAGGACCGAGGCGGCGACTTTCGAGGAGCCGGTGCAACCGAGGAACTTGGAGGCGGCTTCCTTCTCTACGAAGCCGCAAGAGAGAGCGAGAGGGAGAGAGTTGAGTGGGTGAGGTTAGATTAGGTCTTTTATTTTCCATTATTATTGTAATAATACAGGACCATTCTCTGGACTTAGACTCTTCTACCGTAGCGGGTCTGTTTCGCCGAGCACCGGTGTGCTCGGGGGACCCTTAGGACCTTCGCGATTTTTCGCGGTTTTCTTTTTTTTTATTTTTATCTTTTCCGATTTTTTGCGGTTTTTGCTCGAGCCCCTAGACTTAGGAATTTCTGGTGACTGTGCCATACTTAGTAGGATCCACACACCTAACTGCTTATCTGTTCCTATAGATCGTTAATTGGACCTACTTAAAAATCATTAATAAAAATATCTGATTCACTTATCTTCGTAGCCTACGTGTCGCAGCCCGTCCTGTAAAGCGCTTACTCCTACCTCCAATTTGTCGGACAGAGGAGGGACGGGCCAAGACCGGACTCTTTGGCTTGGAGGTCGGTGACCGGTTAGACGGTTCATCGCTAGAATTGCTCATCTAGGACTCGGCTTTACCGCTGCATCATTTAGGTTAGTTTCTTTTCAGTCTTTAAATTCTGCGCGGATCATCTTGCATGTAGAGTGCTGGAGACAGGTACGCATTTCTTACTCAGCATGCATCATTGATTTGTCGCGCATCGGCTTTTTCGTCTTCTCCCCCCTGTTTTGGACTTAATAACCAGGAGAACCGAAAAATTCGTTAGGACGTTTCTTTTTATTTGAAAAATATCTAAAAACAAAAACAATAAAATCGGGACTGCTAATCATACTTGACCTAAAAGACACCTCACGAAAAATCTGTCTTGGGGAGAGTAACCCCCTCCTTGTCTAGTTTGGATGAGCGAGAGAGTGATCCGCACATTAGGATAGAGCCTCCGATCCTTTCTTGACTGATTACCGGCTTTCAGTACGGGACAGTCGGTTGAGAAAGATCTGGATACCTATTGATCTCACATAATCGCTCTGATAGACTGGATGATCACCTAAAATAAAATTGACAAGATAATTGACCGATCCCTTCGGTCTTCAGCTCTGTGTGTGTAGGTGAATTGGGGGTTTGCTTGTTCATCTTGTTTGATTGCCAGATCCCTTCGATCCTTTCTCATCGCCCTCCCTCACCTCCCTTCATTTTTTTCTTCGTCTTTATCCCTGGATGATGGATCCCCCTCACTTCGAGCCGACTATTACGGCTTTTTCTCCATCCTCTGACCATCACTCCAGTCCACCTTCTAGGGAGGTCAGATCTCCGACCAACCTCCCGCTCCCTCCCTCCCTTTCATCTCATTACTCTGGGCATGCTGTGTTAGACGTCCGAGGATATCAGACAGAGCAGATGCGAGACCCGGACGATACTGTTGCTGAGTTGAGAGCGTACTCCGTTGGCGACCAGAGAGAGCAGGGGAGACTAGCAGACAGATCCTATTCCAGAAGGATGGAGGAGCAGACAGCACATGGAGCTCAGTCAGCTTCTACACTAGGTCCATTCGTCTTGGATTTGGATTACATTCAGCGACTGCCGACATTTTCAGGAGAGGCGCACGAGGAGCCTTATCTTCACCTGTCAGCTTTCGAGGAGTTTTGCAGAGCACAGAGATATTCAGACGTCACTGCAGAGGAGCTGATGAGCAGGACCTTCCCATTCACGCTTCACGACAGAGCCATGAGGTGGCACCGACGATTGGGAAGGACATTCGAGACGTGGGGAGAGCTACGCCGAGAGTTTCTATAGAGATACTTCCCTCCACGTAGAGCAGAGTTTATGCGGTCTTTGATCATGGACTTTTCAGTTGACCCCCAGGAGCCATTGCACGAGGCATGGCCGAGGTTTCTTGACCTCTTGAGGAGATTCCCTGAGCACGGACTTCCACTTACAGACTTGATAGAGATCTCCATGCGGGGGATGACCGCAGAGCAGATAGCACTGGTGATTACCACATGTGGCGGTTCACACCGCAGTTCCGACATTCACTTCCTGGATACCATCTCGAGGTTACTTTCACAGAGATCTTCTTCGCGAGATGCCGTGGTCGGGACAACACATGTGGACGATGTTGTACCAGTGCGGTGTGTCACTTTACATGGTGATTCAGCTTCTACGCACCAGCCCGAGGATTTAGATGATGCCGCACCATTGACAGAGGAGATGACTGTGATAGCAGAGGTTCGGACCCAGAGTCTACTTGAGTTCCCGTTGGCCTTCCAGTTGGAGTTCGAGTCAGCCCCAGAGTTCCCTGTTGACGAGTCTTGGATATCAGATCTTCTGATACTCCAGGAGCCGGAGGAGCCCCAGCTTTTGCAGCCGTTGATTCAGACACTTCAGATTCCAGTCCCGGAGGAGTCAGTCTCCTTTCTGCAGAGACACTTCTCGGATGCAGACAGTCACCAGGACTCAGCCCAGCAGCCACAGCTTGAGGAGGGACAACACTTTGAGAGTACAGACACAGAGAGTCCAGTCTTCGAGCCTTTTGTCCTCCACTTTGTTGAGACAGATACATTTCCTGAGGACCAGCTGACATACAGCATAGCCGCAGAGCGAGGATCAGCCGCAGACACTTTGCCAGCTTCCGCGGCGCTGACTAGTACCTTCTCCTGCTTCCAGATTGCCGAGACTTACACTTCAGATGATGATGCAGCCTGGTGCACTGAGTGGATACTTGAGAGCAGCGCAGATGCCCATCTAGATCCTGATCCTCCTCTAGTAACTTCTGATCTGGGATCTCTCCCCGAGGGTTATCTGCGGGAGGATGCCGCACTCGATGAGTACTCGGTTTCACCTACTGAGAGTGTTTCCGATCTGGCGGAACACGAAACCGAGTCTTTAGATCATTCTGATTCTGATTCTTCTCACCTCGACGACCCTCGCGAGGATGAGCCCATCCTGGAGATATTCGATGATCTGCCTGATCTTCTTCCATTCTATTCATCGGATATCAGTCTGTTTAGAGAGTCTCCTGATCTTGATTGGCCATACCTGCTTGAGACACTGATTGACGTGGAGGATTCTATTACCGATCCATCCTTCTCCACGTTTGATTTCTTCGGCTCTATACTCTCACTCCAGTCTGAACCAGAGCCGATGATTTCTTTTATGCTACCGGATCCCGATCACTTCTTTCCATATCATTGGCCGGTAGCAGACACCCGCCTGATTGTATACATGGGTGTCTTACTTTACACTGCTGAGTTCGTCGTTGTTCTCACACCGAGACTGCGACGACAGTACGTCATTCGCCTTACCGATGCCGTCCTGAACCTTGATACTGCGTTGTCCTAGCCTTTGCGCCCAGCTAGGGGCGTAAAACCTAGCGCTTGTTGAGAGGCACCTCAACATTGTATTCTTTTGTATATACGTGTTTCGTCTTATGTTGATCCTTCTTTCTTCCGTTCTTGTTTTCACCCCAGGTCTCGCTTAGGATTATCTTTGCTATACCTAGGATATTGCTCATCCTAAGTATAGGGGAGGTGAAAACACCGGGTTATTCTTCGTTCTGTTCCATCACTTCTGTTTTGTTGCCTAGACTTAAGGTTCTCCACCTTAAGTATAGGGGGAGTGATGTCCTTCATCTTGTATATAGTCGTGGTTTTCTTCGTGTCTTGCTACCCCTGTTTTGCTGCCTCTACTTAGGGATATTTCACCCTAAGTATAGGGGGGGGGGGTAGACCCTGTACATTCTACACTCAGGTTTTCCCTTAGTATACAGCCTGCTATACTTAGGATTACTTGATCCTAAGTATAGGGGGGAGACCTGAGTCCCTCTTGACTTTTCATTCTTCTTTTTGTATAGCTTTCCTCTTCACTTCCCTATACCTAGCACGAGTTATGTCTTCTTCATCGCTCTTGACTCTGAGGACATCGTTCAAGCTAAGTATAGGGGGTTGTGTATATATTTCATATATACTTTAGCCATAACTCGTACTTTGTGTGAGTGTGTTAATAAAGAAAATGGCTAAAAACCACAAAAATTAAAAATTTTTCATGTACATAATCTTCTTTTATTTGCACATACATAGCTAGTGTACAAATTATTTTTGTAAAAATGATTTCAAAAATCTTTTGTGTAAAGCTTGTGTAAATATTTTTGTATCAAAATTATGTATATAGTACAAAATTTTTCCAAAATGTTTTGAAAATCAAAAAGTTTGCAAAAATCTTGTGTAAATGTGTGTAAATATCTTTTTGCAAAACTTGCACTTCATGCATCATTCATACATGATTTCAAAACATTTTTTCAAAAATTTTGCATGTTTGTAAAATTTGTGTAAATAAGCATCTTTCTGTACATATGTATATAGTTTTTCTGGATGATAGTTGACATTTAAACTAGCCTGGAATCAAATTGAGAAATGGAGCTTGATTAAGATCTTAATCCACCTAATTTCTAAGAGGAACCTTATAGGGCTTAGGTTTAAGGCTTTTCAGGTCCATGGTGACTTAATCCTTTAAGTTCACTAGGCTATGATCACATGTCATCTCAATGAGCCTAAGTAGAGCACTTAACAACAACACATGACTCATATAGATTATGGCTTTACTTGGACACCAACACTATGCACCGAGCTCTCTACGGATGAAGTGGTGAGGAGGCAGTCTTCCTTGGCTTGGGGTAGCATATGAGGGTAGTACTTCTAGGCGGAACCTCTCTTCTTCTTATAGTGAAGGAAGTGCGTCTCAACTTGGTCTGGTTGCCATGAGGTCTAACGACGGGAGTTGTGGGTTGCAATAAAGCTTCAAAAGAGGGATAGTCTACTGGCTCAAGAGGAAAAACTCCTTGTATATATGCTGCACATGTATATGTTGTACAGATGCACTTGAAAAAAATGTGCAAAAAGAAAAGAACTCCAAAAAAGTGGTGGGTCTGAGAGAAAATGATAATCCCACCGGAGTATGTATATAGAGTGCAATAAGCAAAGCTTGGTTTCATGATCCACCTGTTGTAGCTTGCAGTAGGGAGACTTGGCTACACTGGTCAAGCTCCCAAGGGTACTTGGCTACACTGGCCTTGACCCATTCTCTTCTTCCCCCTCTTCTTGAGCCGGTTGTACTTGAACTTAGAAGGGAATACCCCGCTCCTCGAGGAAAGAGTGGCCAGATTGAGGTCATAGAGTTACCTTGTTAGGGAGGGTTGTCAAGTTGCCACTTCTAAGGTGGAGAGCTTAGACTTCACATTCACAGGACAAGAAAAGATTCATGGTCTTCAGGGTTTGTGATTGAGGACTTGTTCTGATCTGGAGCATTGAGGAGTCTTGGTTATAGATTAGTGGAACTTAGAGGCTGTTATGTTTTAAGCTTAAGTCTAAATAAGGTTCCGACACATCAATAATCTAAAGATCTGATCGAGCTCCATACCCCAATTTAATGAAGGCAAGTTTAATAATCATCCTTGATCCATGTACATCCTCTTTTTCTTTTTCTTTCTTCCTTTTTCACTTCTTTTTCAAATAAGTGTTTGCTAAGGGACTAGCAAAGTTAAGTATAGGGGGTGATGAATACCCATTCATCACTCTTTATTCTTATATTTTAGCTACAAAAACCTTTGCAAATGCATGTAGATATGTGTAAATAGGAATAATTAGCAAAAGCATGCATTGTGTAAAAACCTATAATTAGCATGTTTTTGTGCAAAAATAAAAGAATAAAGATTAAAAAGAAAAAGAGGGAAATATTTAGAATAAATATTGAGCAACCTAACCCAAGGGAGGGCTCAGCATGGGCCTGACCGCATAAAAGCCAAGTAGAGGGAGATAGGGGCTCATGTGTATATATTTATGTAACTAAATAAAAATGTTTTCCTCACCCAAAAATATGCTTGTAAATACTTGTATATATTTATAAAATATAAAAACAAAATAAAAAGTTAAAAATCAAAAAGATCAAAAATACCCTTTCACCATGTACATAGACCATGCTTCTACATTTATTTAACCTTGTAAATAAATAAAGGTATTTCTCCAAACTTTTTGTAAATATTCTATGCTTATATTGTAAATAAATAAAATGAAAAGAATCAAAACCAAAATAAAAATAGAAAAATTAAAAATACAAAAATATGCTTGTAAATACTTGTATATATTTATAAAATATAAAAACAAAATAAAAGTTAAAAATCAAAAAGATCAAAAATACCCTTTCATCATGTACATAGACCATGCTTCTACATTTATTTAACCTTGTAAATAAATAAAGGTATTTCTCCAAACTTTTTGTAAATGTTCTATGCTATATATTGTAAATAAATAAAATGAAAAGAATCAAAACCAAAATAAAAATAGAAAAATTAAAAATACAAAAATACATTGTACATATACCTTGTATATAGTTAAACATAACTATTTATTTTACCTATGTATATAAATAATAAAAATAAAATAAAAATGCCCTTTTATTACTTATTTTATACTATAAATAAATAAAATATAAAATAAGGATAAAATTGTACAAAAATAATAATTAAAAATCAAAAATCAAAAGCCTCCATATTGTATATATACCTATATATAGCTATATATTGTAAATACCTTATTTTTATTTCCAAAAATTAATTAAAAATCACCAAAAAATAGAAAAAAATAAATAAATATTTTTTGTGTTTTAAGTTTTTGGAAATTCGATCATTTTCTAGCCCAAATAAACCAGTCAAAAATAATAAGCTTGGCGGGCTCTGATTGGTCCACAGGGGATTGTTGACCCCCGATCAACTCTCCCCCCAGGACCACCAGAGCCGGGTCCTCCTCGCCCGACCTGTTTTCTCCAATTTCTTCACGGTCGACCCGATCGACATTCACCTTAACCCCGGGCTCCGATTAACATCTGATCATCTAGGATCCTCGCCCGGGGTGGGTTTGACGGATCTGAAGCCCGAGCATCTCGCCCGACCATCATCTTCTCGGATCCAGCACCATATATAACGTCGTCTCCGGCGACCTAATTCTTTCATCTTTGATCTTCCCCTCGGTGCCTGTGAGCTCCTCCAGCGTCCCTGAGTGACAGCCGTGGCCCCTTGGAGTTGCAGCAAGGCCCGGGCAGCCGGGAGTCACTGATCCGGTGGTTTTTGCCGCCGTGCGCCGCCGCGAGCGCGCTGAGCCTCGGGGAACTCGACGGCCCCTTGAGGCAACGACCGGGAGCTCCACCAGCTCCAGCCTAGTCGAATGCGCCCATCAGGTAGTTCTTTTAGCCCGTAGATTAGCGTAGGTTTCGTTTTTTGCGATTTTCAGTAGTGTAGCTCCGCCGCCTCCGCCAGCCGTTTCCGTCTACCCATTTGACCATCCGACCACGCCACCACCTTCGCCTAACTCCTATCCACCTTTTCCGCCCCTTCACTCCCCTTGTCTCGCCTCAGAGCAGGGTATAGGCTTTCCTCCCTCCGCCGCTCGCCGGAGAGCCTCCATCTCGCTACACCAGTCACCTTCTGCCCGCTCTGACGGGTCGAGGCACTTTGCCATCGACCCAGCTTCTTTCCTGTGCAGGTTTTGAGGCCAATCGACCTCATCTGGAGGTCGGAACTTCTGGGCACAACAGCTCCAGTTCTTTCACGTCGCCGGAGCTCTCTGGAGCTCCTCGCCTCCATCGGAGCAGAGCATCGGGTGCGGAGCTTCACGGCGAAGCTTTCCCGCACCTCAGGAGCATCAGACAAGGACCATCGCGCGCACGGAGGGCCGGCGAAAGTCGCCGGCGACTAGTTCTTGCAGCATCCTCGTCCGCCGTCAGATCGACTTCGGTGCTCCAGATTAGATCGTGTCCATCCATCCTCGGAGCAGCATCCACCGCCAGATCTCCCTGGGGTCGATCTTCACTGTTGAGCAGCGAGGTTAAGTCACGACGCCTCTCAGCCATCCGATCAAGCACGTGGCTGCACCTCGTCCATCCGATCCGAGCCCGGACTTCTTCGAAGACCCACGTTGCAGCATCTCCGTCCGATCATCCACGTGGACACATACCAGCCGTCGGATCGACTCGAGGGTTTGCTCTGGTGTGCGGCGCACCATCTCATCCATCCAACCTGCCACGCGTCGTGCATCCGACCCTCGACTTTAATAAAAGGGGTAATTTGTCCTTAGGCCCCTCTACTTTATGCATTTAGTTTTTAATCCTGTAAATATTTAGCGTAGTTCTTTTATTTTTGTAAATTTTGCACTGAGGCCCTTAACTTTTATGTGATTTGCATTTATACCCCTGCTTATCGTGGACACGTGCATCGTCACGTGGTATTTTGGTACATTTGCGTTTTTGACCCTGTGGTTCTGGCTGGTTACGTTTTGCATTTATAGAAATAGGAATTGCAATTAGGTCCCCCCAGGCCTGAGTCACGTGTATCGTGTGTGGCCCGGGGGGTAATTTGCATTTCTAGCCCTAATCTTTCCAAGCTTATTCCTCCAGGGACCCAAAACTTTGTTTTAATTGCAGAAAGGTCCCTATGCATTGTTGCTTTTCTTTATTTTTGAATAAAATATCAAATCACCTCGAAATTTGACGAAAATTTGACACATGGCTCCTGCCATGGTGTAGGATTTTTGTGAATTTTTGAGGACATTTTTGATTTCGTTTGTTATTTTTAAAAATTCAAAAACCATCATTTTTGTTACTGTCTAGGTTTAAAAATCACAAAAAAAATATAAAAACACCTCTAAAAATTCTACAAAAATTAGGTACTATTTAGTTTAGTTTGTTTGATTTTCTAGCCAATTTTGGCTATTTTTCATTGCTTAAAAACCTTAAAAACTTAAAAACCCTTAAAAACCCATAAAAATCTAATAAATACATTAAAAATCCAAAAACAATAAATCTGGTACCTAAATTTTCCTCATTTCATCTATTTTATAGGAAAATTACCTCCAGGCCTTTTTGAGGTCCTTAGGTATTTTATCTAGGGACCTTAGGCTTGACTGGACAGTACCCCTTGTTTTTGTTACTGTTGGATTTTTAGAAATTAAAATAAATATCAGAAAAATCCCAAAAAATCACCAAAAACATAAAAAAATATAAAACACATAAAAATATTTTTGTTTTAATTTTTGGTTGATTTTTGTTGCATGAAATAAATTGTTGAAGTGTGCTTGTTTTTGTCTTTCTTATTTTTCTTTATATATTAAAAATCCAAAAAAATATAAAAATAATTAAAAACCACTAAAAACTTTTTCCTCTTTTATTTTATTCATTTTTACTACTTCGTAGGCCTTCGGCCAATTCGTGCTCCTTGAGTTCGACCCTGGGTGCTATACCAGGTTAAACACATAGCAGGACCGCTTCCTTGCTTCGATTGATTTGATTTGTTTCAAGTGGTTCATTTTTCTTGATCGACACATCCGAGTGATTGAGGTCGCAACGACCATCAATTCAGTACCTTTACCTTAGTTGCTCGAACATTCGTGTCATCACATATAGTTGGTTTTTATTATTTTTATTTCAAATACTAGGGATGAAAACTGATCGGATGCAGATCAGATATGCCTATTTCTATATCCATATTTGCTTCGTCTCTATCGAATACGAATACAGATACGAATATGATTCGGATATGTATTAAGGAAATCATATCCTTAAAAATATGGATACAGATACGAATCAGATATTTATCGAATTCGAATATGAATCGAATAAAGAGTGAACCTGAATACAGATTAAATAAAGAGCTAATCCAAATATAAACCAATGAAAGAGTGAATCCAAATATGGATCCAATAAACATGGAATCCAAATACGGGTCTATTAATGATCACGTACGAATACGAATTGATATTTAATCAAAGTTTATAATGATTTTAAAAATTGATAATGAAATACAAATAAGTTGCATCGTGACCAAAGGGATCGTAGAGGTGACATGCATTTTTAACCAGAAGCAATAAGGGGGATATAGTTTCGTAAGAATAATTTAAGGTTGAATTGTGAATATTCATCAAATAATATTTTTAGGCAACTTATTTTATTTTCCGTAAAACTAAATCTTTATTATATAATTTAGGTTTCAAAATTAATGCTAGTTGTGATTGAGAAGTTATTTTATTAACATATATATGTTTGGATCTTGGACTGCTAATAGAACCTATTAGCTTGGCCTGATTACCACTGCCAAATAAAAAAACTGATAACTTGATTATTTTTTCCATAACTATTATTTTATTGTCTGTTTAAATCATGTATTATTTTTATTATAATTAATTATTTAGTGCTTCTTGCTTGAATATTATTATTCTCTAACCTTATTTTTTCGGCCCATATGATATGGAAAATAGACATTAAGAGATGAAACTCTTAATTTTTGAAATAATTTTGTTATTGTAGTCAATAGATATATGTGCTTCTATGCTTGAATGTTCTCAAAAATCCTAACTTAAAAAAACAATGTCGTACATTTTTTTCTAGCTATTGCCCATAGCTTTTGTTTGTATTTACATTCCATGAGTTGCATTATATCCATAGATGTCTATTTCGATTGTAGAAATTATTTTTATAATTTTAGTTCATTACTTATTGTTTGATGCTCTTGATCATAAACATACATAGTTCTTTGTAAAATTTAAAGAACTTTGTTTATAAGAAATTTACATATTAAAAAATTAAATTATTTTTTATAGGGGCCTTTTTCTTCTCTTTTGCCTAGGGCCCATGAAATGTCAGGGACGGCACTGATTCTATTTGTACAGTTGGATTTTGAGATTCGATTTCACAAAAAAAAGGAACCACATCAGACTCTGTTGTAGAATGGGTTAAGCAGAGGATCCGATCTCTCAGGGCCTGCCGTCTCGTGTTTTTTTTGAACAAAATCATATGGAAATTGAATCTATGAATAAATATGGGTTTTTGTACTTGTCAAATTTCATTCAATTTTGATATTTGTAGATCATTCTAAAAGATCATGTTCAAATGTTATGGAATTGTTTCCCCCTTGATGCAGGTTCAGAGAAGATAGCGTCTTCTATTCGTTGACGGAGAGAGGAATAACTCAAAAAGATTTGGTGCAAGGATGGATAATCAGTGAGCCTCCAGAGTACACAAATGTTTCATCTAGCTCCTGGGATCCACGGTGGATGGCTATCGCCATTTGGGGGATGGGAGGTCTGGGCAAGACCACCCTCGTCCGCGACATCTACCGCAATCCAGAGCTCAGAAAGCAGTTTGATTGTTTTGCATGGGTGACTGTCTCTAGAACCTACAAAATAGCAGACTTACTGCGAAACATGTTGATGGAACTGGAGAAGGATGATAGACACGGAGATACTTTGAAGAATCTTCAGGTGAATCCCAAGTTCGCCGATGTTAATGTGATGAATGAAGAACAACTAATTCTGTGGATTCACGAATTACTACATCAGAAGAGATACTTGATCGTCTTGGATGATATATGGCAAGAGGATGTTTGGAGCAGAATTGAACATTTGTTCCGTAAAGATCATGACCGTCGTAGTAGGATATTAGTCACGACAAGATACGAGAAGGTCGCGATGTCTTTAGCAAGAAACGATCGAATTATGCTGCTTGCTCCTTTAGATGAAGCAGATGCATGGCACCTTTTCTGCATGAAGGCTTTCTGGCAAGACGTGGAGCGAAAATGTCCAGGAAACTTGGAAGTTTCTGCGAGACGAATCGTGGAACAGTGCGGAGGCTTGCCATTGGCAATACTTGTGGCAGCAGGCATGATGTCTACCAAAGGTATGGATGCATTGGTATGGGAGAAATCATGCATCACAATAGGTTCCAATCTGGCCAAAAGTCCGGAGCTTAGCATATTGATGCATAGCTATTATGATATGCCCTCTTGCTTGAAGCAGTGCTTCATATATTCCAGTGTCTTCCCCGAGGATTACATATTTTATAAAGATATGATAATCAGACTGTGGGTGGCTGAAGGGTTCATTGAGAGGGACCTCTCTATGGCGCTGGAAGAAGTGGCAGAAGTTTATCTTGGAGAACTCATCCAACGAAGTATGATTCAAGTAGATGAACAGGTGGAGACAGGAGAAGTATTACGTATCAGAATCCATGATGTTCTCTGAATGATAGGTTTAAAAATTTCCGCTGAACACAAATCCTATATAACTGTTCACGAGGAGCAAAATTTTAGCGACGCACGCCGTCTTTCAGTTCTTGCCGATAAAAAGCAGATCGATTCGCCACTACTGCGATCTCTTTTCTTCTTTAGTTCGGCTAATCAGCTGTCGTTATTTAAGTTCAAGTTGCTAAGGGTCTTGCTCTTGAATAGTTGCGCAATTAAAAATATTCCAGAGGAGGTCTTCGACTTGTTCAACCTGCGGTACCTTGACATAAACACTGAAATGGAGATAGATCAATTTCCGAAAAAGGTAGAAAGGCTGCAGCACTTGCAATCATTGGTATTTGTGGACACAAAGGTGAAGCGACTACCTCGTAGTATAATAAAGCTGAAGAATCTACGTCACTTGATCCTTAATGTGATCTTTAATGCTGGAAACATCCAAGGTTTTCAAGCTCCAACTGGAATATGGGATCTGAATAATCTACAGACGTTGAGGACAGTCGAGGCCAGCAAAGATTTGGTCGAGCATATCGGCAAATTAACAAATCTCAGAACCTTATGGATGTCTGATGTAAAGCACACACATGAAGAAGCTTTATGCAAGTCGCTGAAAACAATGGGGCACCTCCAGGAGTTGGTGCTGACAGTGCAACATGGCGATCTGCTTAATCTGGATTGTCTGGAATCTCCACCACCCCATCTCCAGTTTCTTGCTGTGTATGGTCGACTAGCAAGCATCCCTGCTTTGCATCCATCCTCGAGCAATCTAAGGCGTCTCTATCTTGTTCACTCCAAGCAGCAAGATTGTGTTTTTCTAGATTTTCTGAGTAAGCTCCCTAATTTGACAGCACTTGATCTAAATGATGCGTATGAAGGACGGACGCTGAACTTCGCACCGAATTGCTTCCCCAGTCTCAGGGTTCTGTACGTACGAAACATGCCTCGTTTGTCATCAATTATGATCAGAAAAACCGCATTGCCGTCTCTTTGCAAGCTAGACATATGGTCCTGTAGATTTTTGACGAAGCCATCGCCTCAGATTGAAAATCTAAACAGGTTAGAGGAGTTATCCTTGCAGGGTTTGAGTGAAGAAGTGACGCAAGATCTTAAGGAGAAGTGTAGCCGTAGCAATAATGTGAGGCTGATTTTGACAGAATAATTAACTGGGATTTGTTTTGCATCAGCTCTATACTCAGCCTTGGATGAGCTGGCTCAATTGCCTCAATGTTCACCATTTAAAGCTTCTGATCACATTATGCTCATGCTTTCTTGTGTAATGATTATTTTTCTTGATAGTTTAATTGTTAATGGTAGCTACAATAAAATTGAGCTATAATGATTACTTTTTCAAAATTCGTCACTAAATCACTCGTTATTAAATTTATAAAAATATTATTCGTCGCAAAATATTTTTTTATATTTGAAATTAGCAAGCATATCATATTTGTCGCTATATCATTAGTGATGGTTCATATAACGACGCTTTTCCGTTGTTATCACTACAAGAAAAATGAGTTGTGGTCACGGAATGTGGCTACGGAAATTTGTGGCCGTGATAATTCCATGGCCACTAGTTTCGCGTAGCTACAATATGTGGTCAAAGTCTTCATACTAGAGTTGTGGCCACGACAAGTTCTGTGGTCACTTGTAGAGGCCACAACATATTCGTGGTTAGAGAACTCTTGCGACGAGACTTGTAGCTACGGCTACTGGTCACGTTGTGTTGTGGACAGAGCGCAATTCTGTGGCCACAAACCTCACATCCGTAGGCATAGTTCTGTAGCCACAACTTGTTTTCCTTGTAGTGTATATGCCAAAGTTTTAGCTAATTATCAATAAATTTTTAGTTCAAAATTTAGCGATAATTAGCTAAAATTTTGAAAAATAGTAACAAATAAGCATTGTTATATGTATCATTGCTAGTGATATAGCGACAGATATGATATTTGCCACAAATTTTAAGTAAAAAAATCATTTATGACGAATAATATCATTGTTATATATTTAATAACGATCCATTTAATGATAGATTTTGGAAAAAACACTACAAGAAAAATGAATTATGGCTACGGAAACTTGTGGCCACGATAATTCCGTGGCCACTAGTTTCTCGTAGCTACAATATGTGGCCAAAGTCTTCATACAAGAGTTGTGACCATAATAAGTTCTGTGGCCACTTGTAGTGGCCAGGACATATTCGTTGTTAGAGAACTCTCACGACAAAACTTGTAGCTAGGGCTACTGACCACAATGTGTTGTGACCAAAACCCAATTCTGTGGCCACAAACCCCACATCCTGAGCACAGTTCTATAGTCACAACTTATTTTCTTTGTAGTGAAGTGTCGTTATAATCCAATTTTGTTGTAACATCTTTCTTGGATGATAGTACTGATGTATTTTATTACAAATGATGCAGGAATGTGGTAAAACCTCCTTTTACGCACGAGTGTATGTTGGTTATCAATATGAAAATTCAATCCCCATTCTATATATGCATATAAGTATAAATATTTGGTAGGGTATATCTAAGAAATTTTATAGAACAAAAAAATAATAGATATATTGGAAATTTGTGATGTTTGATCAATATGATTCCATCGTATAGCTTCTCATTTATTATGGCTTGGGCCCTTTATGGCGGATATTGGCGTGCAGACTCCTTTTTTCTATATTTTCAGACAGAGAAAATTGATATATGATCTATTCGAAGCTGCCACATGTATGCGAATGATGCATAATTAACTAGGAAGTTGATCATCTGATGTGGAGGATTCTACAATAGGGTCAGCTTTGATAGCTATTTTTTTGCAAAAAACTTTATGAAAAATCCAACCGTATAGATTTAATCTATGCAAATTGTTCTAAAGACCTAACAAATTTCATCGCGATCCAATGTTCTTAACTATTTATCGTAAAGGTAAAAAGAAAAGGTATATTAGATACGTTAATTTCTTAAATACCGCTTATGTTGACTTTTCTCTTGAAATATTTGTTCTGCTTACCTCCCCTCGTTGTGAATCGTGAAAGCATGCACAAATAAAATCAATCAAGCAAGCGTGAAATACACGATTTTATAAGGTTCATATGTAACTGGGATATGTCCTTAGACGACAAGGATGTGTTTTCACCACGTGGAGAAATAAGAAATATAGAGAGACCTGACCTAGGGACATACAATATTCGATGTCAAATCTTATTTGAATAGCTATGAAAGAGGACTTATGTGTGTTGGATGTGCACCAACACATAACAAAGCTCGATGATAATGCAGAAGTATAAAGAAAACATAAATGAAAAGAAATAGTTTCAAGATTTCTCCCTCAATAAATTTTATAAATTTTTTTGAATGTATAAAAAGATAAAGAAAGATGCAATGAAGGTAGTTAGTGAAGTGAAGATAAGTACTTGAGAGTATTTATATGTAAATATCAAATTAAGAGCACAATAAACGACCAAATTTGTATGCATTGTTGCCAACACCTGAAGTTCTGGTTGACTTGGACATTGAATCGGGCGAATTTAAATCCAACCTTAAATATCCCTCTAAGAATGTTGTTGAATAAGAAAACAACAATATCGGTGCCATGATTATATTCGAATTTATTGTTAATCATGATTAAATACAAATAGATAAGTAGACTTAATCATGCATCGACATTTATGAAGTTAATGACAATGGTTTGCATGTGGTGTATACATAAGAACGTACAGGTGAATCTAACGTGAAAGCTGAAAATTTGGAGTTCTATTAAAAAGTTTAGGATATGCTTTACCTTTGATATCTGTAACCTAAGCAAACATTCTATCAATAGAATAAAGTGATACCGGTACAAGTGTTAAAAGATATTTTTTTTTTAAAATACGAAAACATATGCTAGTAGAAATACATATATAGATATTGATTATGTTGGAAAAATGTAATTACCATATAACTGAAAATGGAGGATATGAAATCGTTGTTGTTCAGATAAGAGTAATAGTAGAAGTCCTATTTAGATGATCTTAAATGCCAACATATGAACAAGTGTATACGATAATAATATTATGACAAAGTTCGTCTATGCCAATGAATAATTTGAATATTTTTGCCATATATTACAATGTAAAACTTATAACGACAAATATTATTTTTTTTTGCTAAGTTATTTTTTATTATTGTAAATCACAATCAATATTACATTCGTTGCTAAAGGTTCATACAATGATGCTTATTCAATTTTTTTCTTTAAACTTTGTATTAACCATTACTAATTTAATAAAGCTTAGAAATAAAAAATTCATTGGTTAACCTTTGTTATAAAATTCTTTACTAGCAAAATATTAACAAATATAACATTCATCGTGAATTTTTGCTTCTAGTGTCATTCAATATACAATCATGACACATTACAAAGAAACTGTTGGGAGACAGGCGACAAGCTGCGCCGCCAATCCCTTTTGGATGGCAAATCCAATTCTTCGAAACACAACATCCATAGACATGGGAACCATAACATCACTATGCATAGTTTTCTGGACCCTCTTAAGGAGCTCTACAGCTTCAGACGCCAAGAACCCAAATGTATGAAACCCGAAAGGGATAAAGACATGTCGATTGTCAATGCGGAGGCAGCTTTCTGTGCAGCGTATCATGCGGTATAATTACTTTTTATCAGACCAAGTAATGGAGACACTCCAGTTAAATCAACACATGCATGTTTTCCTCCAGCCCAATCAAAAATTAAAACATCCGCTGGTCTGAGTGTGGATCTCCTCTTGTGTGGATCAGACAAAAAATTCACACGTGCTTCTTTCTTTGACGCAACCTCAGCCTTCTTGAGAACATCATAGAGGACATCTCTGACAATATCATGTATATATTTAAAACCTGGGAGTTCACTACAATGAACGACATGCTCCCCAAAGGAGTCTAGGCAAGATTTGTGGCATACTGGACATGCCTCATCTGCTAGGAATAGAGGAATCATAAGGCGATATCTGAGAATAGTATGATACTCAATAGGTGACATATGCATTCCAAGACCATCAATAGGAATAGCTAGAAGAAAATCTTGAGCATGGTCAGATTGCAAGCATCGAAAATTTGCCTTTTGTCTAGCCATAATGTCAAATTCAACATCAATTTCTTTGACAATTTCGCTAAAAAAGGGAACTCGCTAAAGCATTCTGGGCTTTAGGGGGACAGTACCTCGTTAGCAAAACATGTAAGATCTAGTTTGACACATAGACCCTCCAAGGCATCTAAAAACAGAATCAATATCACATACCCCACTGTCTCGTAAAATGTGGTCTTGAAGTACCCAAGATTGAGCTCTAGAGGCCACAAAAGCATATGAAGAAGCCTCAATAGCGGAGTGCAGTCCTAAGCCACCGAGCTTGATTGGTAGGGATGCCACCCGCCATTGAAGGTCGCCAAAGAAAGGATCTCCACAAACCACAATGTTTTTAATAGCTTCACGAAGTCCTCTGTCAAAAAAAGCTGCAGCTTGCTCCATGCATGTGGGTTGACATGTCCTTAAGCCAAACATGAGCTTGGCTGAACCCATACAAGATCGTAGTAAAAGAAGTTTACTCTGTGGGCCATCCAACTGGGGGAGTAATTTCATTAATTCAACAGCTTTGGTAGCTCTCCTCTCCAAGCAGTTTCAGTATTAACAGATATTAGCTATTCATTTCAGTATGTCCAAAATTTGATGTAGTATGAATCAGATACCGATATATTTACATATCAGTTTTCATCCTTGTTATCATTACTTTTGTCCATATATACTTTCCTCTTCTATTTCATCCCGACATCCACATTAGTTCATGCATATCATCTCTCTCATTTAGCCAACTCCACTCTTCCTCGTCAACGTCCACTCGAGTTCACATGTCAACGTATACAAATAAATTTACCGTATAATGTAAATAATGTTTCATTTTAACGCACATATAATAATATAATAATTAGATTTGTGAAAATTTTGTATAACAATCCAATTCAAAGTCCGAAATGAATAAGAATACGGAAGCCGATAATCATAATAAAGATAACTAATTGTTGTGATCTCTCACCTTCCTTCACACCTTGCATGGATTGAAATCAATGCACGTGCATTTAAGGGCTAAAATTAGTGTCATGCATGGTGTTTATAATGGACATGCACCATTATTGACATGCGTTTTGGAGCATAACTTATGAGACAATTATGTGGCTAATAATTGTTTCATTCATGATTGAACTTATGGAGAGGACGTACATGAGATAGTGGGCTACGTCCGTTTTTTGTGTCTTTTCATTTTCCCCCCGCAATGTATATATATAGTTGTGATTGCTCAAATAAAATAGTTTGAGCTTTTGCATCCCTCTTCTTGTGAATTGCTTGTTTCCACTAACATTCCCACACACCAATACTCTACTCATCGATCCAGCAAGTCAAAGAGGTTTCTAGCCTAACGTGGGGCTTAGAAACCTAGTGGCTTCCTTTTCAACTGGTATCAGAGCCGGGATCGCTACGTCGTGGTGTTGATAGGAGGAGATGGATTCAAGCACGAGCAACCAATTGATGTCGACGGCTATGGTGAAGCTGAATTCCACCAACTACTCCATCTGGAAGCCACGAATGGAGGATCTCTTATTTGTAAGAGATTTATACGACCCCATCGAAGGAGACGAGAAGAGGTCAGATGGCAAATCGGATGAAGAATGGGCCAAGCTTAATCGCAAGGCCGTGGCGTTCATTCGCCAATGGGTGGAGGACTCCGTCTTCCACCATGTCTCGACAGAGACAAATGCAAGCAACCTGTGGACGAAGCTTACAGCCTTGTACGAGCCAAGGACGGCTCAAAACAAGGCATTCCTCATCCGAAAATTGGTGAATCTGAAGTACCAACAGGGCTCCTCCGTCAGCGAGCATTTATTCAGCGTGGATATATATATATATATATATATATATATATATATATATAGGATTTTTATCCAATGCGCACAGGGCGCATTAGCGTTTCGGTGCGCACCATTTATTGGCCATACACGTGTATTACCAATTGAATGGTTACCTATTTCGAAGGATGTTGTTTTTGGAAGGAGATTAATATGCAAAGCGATTTAACAATAAGTGTTATTCCTATTATATCTCGTCCTATAAAATAGGAAGATCGTTTTGGAAAGAAAACAATCGAATAGATGATTTCTTACAGAAATTCGAGATCCAAATGCTCATGTCAGTAATATATATATAATAGTCAAGTAAATGGTTGTTGCGAGATCAGTAATATCCAAAACAACGGTCAGTAATTTACATTCATTGTATTACATGTTGCAGAATTCAGTAACATATACACAATGGACAAGTAAGTGCTTGTTGTGATGTCAGTAAAACCATAACAAATGGTCAGTAATTTCTATATGTATTACTACTTTGAATAGAACTCGGTAATATCGACACAATACGCACGTAAATGGTTGTTGTGAGATCAGTAATATCCAAACAACGGTTAGTAATTTACATTCATTTTATTACATGGTGCATAATTCAGTAATATATACACAATGGACAAGTAAGTGCTTGTTGTGAAGTCAGTAATATCCAAACAACGGTCAGTAAGTGCTTGTCTTATATCACATGTTCAGTAATATGTGTACGATTCTCAAGTAATAGCTACTATGAGATCAGTAATAACAAAGTAATGGTCAGTAAGTCATGGGCATTGCTCAAGTAAGAAAGTAACTATTTGTCAATGCAATGCACATTACATAGACACTGGTATTACTAACCATTTGTTATGCTATTACTGATTGCACAACACACATTTACCTGACCATTTTATATATATTACTAGATTCTGTACAATGTAACTATTTGGATGTAAATTACTGATCATTTTTTTGATATTACTGATCTCACAATACGCATTTACTTGACCGAATTATATTCATTACTATCATAGCGTTTGGATCCTTAATCATCCGCGTGGAATCATTTATTTGAATTGTTTCTTTCCAAAACCGTCTTCCAATTTTTAAGGACGTTGTATAATAGGAAATATAGGATTTTTTTTAAACACGTCGTAGCCTATAATTAGAAATATAATCATTGTAAATACACGTGTATGGCCTAAAATGAGTGCACATTGAAACGCTAATGAGCCCTGTGCGCAGTGGATAAGCCCTCTATATATATATATATCGCGTGTTTTTAGTGAAAAACTTACTGATGGTTCGGGGAAGTCTACATGGATTGGTCCGCAGCAGTATCCGTTCTTTTTTGGCATGCATAGTATTTTACCACTATTTTGAAAACCGCACAGGTCAATCGTACAACGATTGTTCCGATTAATCGGTTCTTGTCAGTTTGATTCAAAAGTTCAAATTTTAATCAGTGATTAAATTTATTATTTTTAATTATGTTCAACTGAAATCAAACCGTGTTTCCATGATAGTGAATAGTTTATTCAGCGTGACATATATATCGCGTGTTTTTAGTGGAAAACTTATTGATGGGTTCCGGGAAGTCAACATGGATTGGTCTGCAGCAGTAACAAGCCCAGGTCATCGGTTTGGTTAACCGATTCTTATCGATTCGGTTCAAAAGTTCAAATTTTAATCATCGGTTCAATCATAATTAAATCATATTTAAATGTCAATTTATTCAAAGTTATGCTAGTAGAGGTAGTAGAACCCATGACCTTTAGTTGTTTATCTCAAACACCTAACCAACTACTCTGAAAATCATAAACAGGTACATGTACAAGTGCAAGTCGAACCACATGACACTTCACGTGCTTTCTTTCTTTTTTACATGATACCCATGTAAATCACTCCTTCATCTAAAATGAAGAATGACTAATTTGCATAATAAATCCTTCAGTACGATTAGGTTGGATCATATAGGCTGGTGCATGGTTGAATGTCCAACGAGTTAGATTGAGGACTCAACCGCACAGTCAAAGTGATTATCAAGAAAGGATCTCCAGTCTGAGAAGGAGATGGAAATCCTTACTCCAAAGGCTAACATCCGATCGACTTCTTAAAGTAGATCCTCTGCATAGGAATAGAGATTCAGAGTGTCAGATGAGTTAAGTCAAAGAGCTGACTTAGCGAGATCGAGATAATGAAGACCTATGTATATATTGTCACCTATAGGCATGTATCCTCATATTAGAGATAGATGTGTTACTATATATATATATGGGTATGTGTATGTGCACGCGCACGTGCGTGTACGTGTACGTGTACGTGTGCGTGCGCGTGTGTGTAGAGAACCTTTAGGTTGATGACCTTAAGGTCTATACACCGATGCATTAGTGTGCATACAAGGGCATGCGAGTAATACGATCTCTTAAAGGAATCATACATGTTCACTACTGAATAGGAAGACATGAGCTCACTCATGATATATTGGGATAAATCAAATTTCAATGTTAGTCATTTAGTTTAGAAAATGATACATGATTTGAAGATATGATATATGCTTTTGGAAAGCTTATGATCGATACAGATTCCCAATTATTGAATAAGAAACTTAGCAAAGTCAAAATAGGATCAATAATTCATGTTTAATTAAAATTCCAATACAGATGATGCACGAGTTTGGGAATATTCGAAGGTAATGTGATCTTAATTGATTGTATATTTTGGCGCTTCCATTTCGAGGGAATGATGAAACATTTTTGGATTTTAGCGACTCTGCTTACTGAACTAGTTCTCCAATCTTAGTCCAAAGTTTGGACATTGATCTGAATTGGATTCTAATGCAATGAGAAGATTTGGTATCATGGTTGACATGCTCAAACATCTCTGAGTTATCCTCTAGATCTGGAAATGGGATTAGATCTCATATTCTAAGTCACTATACGAGGATTATACAGTCGTCATGTCATTACCTCCAAGTATTCGAGGAGAAGACGCACTATCTTTAAAAGAGTTCACCATCTACATCATTGTTGTGGAGACATGTAATGCTCATGCAATGACACATCGATGAGCAATCAGATGCGGAGATGCATACAAGCATGACCCACATGCATAGGTTGATAAGTGACGAGATCTTGTGATGTAGACCACGCGGAGGCATAATTGTATAATGGGCGATGACTTATCAAGTCATGGGGATGATAATGTGAATGGTGGTGTAATGGACATTACACGACAATGTAGGTTGGTGGTCTTACATACTTGTTACATGCAAGTAACAAGTTGTAAATTTTGTCCTATATAAATGGTCGTAATGAGATTATGACAATTAAATGGCATTATAACCAATGAAGGAGAAGGTCTCTTGCCTCTTGTGGAAATACGGGTGTGGGTGAAGATACTCCATAGGCCACAACCTAGAGAGTTCTCTTGGATAAGTTTGTGCCAGGCTGTGTTTTTGTACATCATCGAGTGTTCTTGAGATTCTTGTTCTTGTTTGTTCAGTTTTAGTTGAAACAATCACAATTGATCATGATCGACCACAAGTGCTTGCAACCGATTGTGTTAGCATGCAAGAGATCAAGGTAGATCATGGATGCTTGTGAAACATCATGGATGTTGGCCGATGATTGTGGACGATCATTGGTGCTCGCTAAGAATGAATGATCCAACTTTTTTTCATCAGACGTACAAATCATGGTGGATTACATTGATACATGATCAATTGGATTCGACAACATGATTGCAACTTGATTGTGTTGAAGCATCACTTTTGCATGGAAAGTTGGTTAGGTTTAAGGAATGCTAACACCACATGAACAAGATCTCTTGGAAAATAGTTTGAGAAATTAACCCCATGACATATCTGCAATCAATATACTAAAGGGAAAAAAATTTGTGGAGTTGTTCAAAAAAGTAAAAAAGAAGCATCAATAAGAAGTTACATAAAATAGGAATGGCGTAGTCAAGTAACTATATGCTTAGAGCACACAGATATACGCACATGTTACCGTATTTTATACTTGCATTTACTGAAGTGGCCAGCTTTTCTAGCACTATCCAGGCTCAAGATCACGACCTTGAGGAGATACAGGAGCGCAAAAGAGTTGCACAGATCTGTTTGCAAAGATTAGTCCACAAGTACAAGAAAACTTAATCTCCTCATTATATAACTGTCATGGTGAATTCCATCACAGAAGACGATATCACCACTTACAAAGACCAGAAAAAGGAAACGTCTGTACAACCATTCCCTCAAATGAAAATCATATTCTTCTATGAGAAACTACTCATTCCTACTGACATCAAGCAAGGCTACTGAGCTCCACTTGCTGAACCTCTATTCTTTCTAAAATGTGTGCATTTTCCTGACCCGGAGAGATTCTAGGGCCTTCGCTGCCTGTGCGTCCCGGTTTTATTCTTGCAAGGGCTAATGTTACCTCCTCTATTGGTGGCCGTTTTCTTGGATTCTTGTGTAAACACTTGTAAGCAAGGTTGGCTAGGAGAGCAACCTCACCAAGGTCGCAGTTGCCAACGAGCTTCTTGTCAATTATCTCATCCCAACTAGCGTCACCCTCTTCTCCAATAACTGCCTGAAATTGATTGCAGAATATATCAAAAGATCGCATAATAGACGCTTGGATGTAATGATAAGAAGCAATAGCTCAGGATAGCATACTTGTATTTCTAACGATATATGGTAGAGTATCAAGTCTAATATTCCTTCTAACAAAGAGTATCCTATGTAACAAGTGAAACATGGCTATCTAACAAAGAGCTTCCTGTGTAACAACGGAAAAAATGGCTATCTATCGAGCAAGCATGTTTTATTATGAAAATGATACCTTAATGTCCTAACTAAGAATAAGTAGTGCAAAGAAAGATGAAAATATTGAATTACTTACAAGATTGATGTACTCAGTTAGACCTTGCTGAGGATTGATGGCTGTAATCAGTTCGAACAATATAATGCCAAAACTGTACACATCGCTACTCTTTGTGAATTGATTTGTTGACATGTAACTCGGATCCATGTAGCCAAAGGTACCTTTCAAGGTTGACTTCCCTCCATCAAAAACATATTCCTTCGAAAGCCCAAAATCTGCAACCTGTCAAAAGAGCTAAAATATTATTATTAAAATTAGTAAAAGAGAGCAAGTGAAGCCCAATAAGATACCAAGAACACTAAGAATTATGTGGTTTATGGGGGCACAGAGTCAATCCTCCGTGAGAGAAGACCTAAATAATATGAAGACTCCATTACTAAGTACTAGAGGGGGGCTCATGTAGACCCACCAACTCATGTAAGCTCCAATGCCAAGCAATTTGAGACTAAACAAGAGACCAACTACCCAGTTGGATCTCGGAGAGATCCAATTACCCATCTAACTTCATGCAACAAGAATTCACAAACGAATTCAGGAAGGAACAAATTATGATGATTTAGTAGAAACTTTGAGGCACAATAGTGTCCAACATCTGGTAAAAAAATCAGGATGCCAAAGGATGAGCATCCAACATGGGATATGAAAAAAGAACAATCTTTCAGCATCCAAAGGACAACGGTAATCATTTTCTCACATTAATTTGATATTGCTGACTCTAAACTTAGCTTTAAAAGAGAAAAAATGAACCATAATATTAACGTCAAACTTGATTTAAAAAAAAAAACTTCCACGACTTTCGACCTCCCTTACACCTTCAACATTATCTACCTACTCACCCCTACCAGCTTGGACATAGATTGCTGTAAATGTATACATCCTTGCAACTTTAAATGTGTTTTTGTTGTTTCTCGCAAGAGATGCATACATTAAGAAATTTATTATTTGATGCACGGCATCTAATAGTATAAGACATGTTTACATAAGACAATAACCAAAATTCCAGATAACGTGAAACAAATTTAGATGATGAGAGATTCTTTTCCGCGCAAGCTGCTGCCTCCTTTTCCTAGCACCTGCTGCTTTCCCTGTCCCATGAAAGGTGTCATCCCCCTCCCTGGTAACTCTATACCTGCCTTTTTAACTTGTAGTCAATTTTTGTCTTGCCGCACTCAAGACTAGTCTCCAATACGATGCATCCTTCCCTTTGTGGTTTGATAAGCATCTGTTCTAGCATATCTTCACTTTTCTGAAACCTTGGCTTATAACCTAGCCCTGAAAGTCCTAGAGACTTCTAGCTTAACCCCTCTACATAGTCCTAGCTCTTGACTTTCCCTACTGTAACCTCCCCATGTCACATCCATTCTGGTATTCTACATTACAGGAGATAGAATTTAAACAGAACAGACCTTGCAGCAAAAGGATGTTAGTTAGGAGTTA
The DNA here is from genome assembly GCA_037367405.1 of Ottelia alismoides. Taxonomy (NCBI): domain Eukaryota; kingdom Viridiplantae; phylum Streptophyta; class Magnoliopsida; order Alismatales; family Hydrocharitaceae; genus Ottelia; species Ottelia alismoides. Next base: position 237,322 of record JAZKJV010007236.1, on the reverse strand, counting down.
TTATGCTAGTTCCTCCAGCAGTTGGCACTTAGTATATAATGGAATCATGGCCAAGCAAGGAGCCACAGCCGCAGGTACAGTGCTGGAGGCGGACAGGAGCATGATTGAACTTTTTTCCTTGAATAACTGACTACCGGACAAGGTTGAATTGTAACAACGGCAAGCTAGTATAGGAGTTGCTTTCTGGAGCGACGGAGTGGAAATGAAGATCTCATACCCTTTCCTCTCCTTCCCTAGCTACATACAGTGACTAGCAAACATAACAAGATTTCACTGTAATCTATCATAGGGAGGTAAATTCCTGGATATTATGACAGGAAAAGAAGTTCACAATTTAAGGTTGCATTTTTTTGTGCTTTATAGCATAAAGAGGGGGCTTTCATTACTAACCAAAGCCACATTTTCAACAGGCAGATTCGGTTTTTAATTTAAAAAAGCTGTTCAGGAGAGAACTTCGCTTTGCATGAATCAATGCCGCCTCTTCAAGTGATGGTTTTTAAGATCAAAGCTGATGGAGCATGGAGGGGGAGAAAGTATTCTCGTCTGGAGACGAAGGAAATGTATGAGCGTTGGTTTCCTGACCCTGAGGCGCTCAAAATGGAGCGGAGCCTTGTTCTCGCTCTGAGAAAGTCGGTGAGTTTTGTGGTGACTGTGATCATCATGCGTAGGAGTACCATGACCCAGTTCGATGCTTTGCTTGTGGTAAGGTTGACCATCGGAGGTGGACTCCCTGGAGCTAAATCTTGGCGACCCCGAATGCCTAAAACAGAGCAGAAAAGGGATAGGATGGAATATGTCCCGGCAGGTGTATGCAAGATGGATGGTAGTTGGCTATGGGTATGGGGACCATGTCCGACATAGGGGACACCATTGGAGGTGCATTCATGGGAAACATTGTCCAAGCCAGGGAGCTATTGGTATGCCCAGGGGGGCTTTTTGAAGAAGAGCAACATAAGCTTTTTGCGTTCAGTCATGCTGCAGTGTCAAAACTTCGGGATGGAGGTTTGGACCCCTTGGTCCCTCAACTTCTATGCGTGGGTACTTCCTGTTCTGTATCGCTCCTTGAAGGTGGTCAGTGAGGCAATGCAAAGTATTGGTATCTGCGATGGACTTTCGTGAGGCCAATCCACAGAAGATTTGGTGACCGATGTTGGCGCTAAGGGCCCATTTCCATTGGTGCTGATATCTGGATTGAGGGTACATCCTTCCAAGTGGAAGTCGAGAAATGGAGTCGAGGGTTAGCTGACCCTCTGACCCTGCATCTTGAGGTTGTACATCATGCGCCACCCAATGGAAAGGTGCATCAATCGGAGACTTCGGCGGTGGAGGATGCATCAATGGTGGTTGGGGATGCACCACTGGTGATGGTAGTCGAAAGGACGCAGAAATCTGGGAAGATGGAAGCTGAAGCTTCAATGGTTTCTAGCACTGAAGATTCAAAAATAAGGTCCGAGGGACCTTTGGAACCCCTGATGGTATCCTCCTTGGAATTTAGGGCCTCACCGCCTTTGCTCTTTGAGTACCAAAACCTGAGAATTTCGTCTCCATATGCTCCATCTTTTAGAAAAGAGGTGGTTTGAGTCAGACTCCCATTTTGGGATCTATAAATGTTGCTATTAAACTCGGGTTTGATCCCCTGCATCTTCTCCATTCAGAAAAGCATCAAAACATGTTATGGAACCCTCAAATGGTTCTGGAGAATCGGTCTAGAACCCGACTCTGACTCATGGACTTTGATAGAGTGCCACGCAAAACCTGAAACGATCTTAAGACCCGAAGCCTTCACACATCTCTGTTGTTGGCGATACCCCTACTACAACTTCGCGTCTAGAGAAAACACGAGTGGTTGGAGAACCTGAGATGATTGTTGGCCCTTCTGCCCCCATTTCCTTTTCTTCTCCCTCAGACGCTGCAATGATGCAATCGTCGCAACAAAAAGTTGGTGATTTAGGAGCGTTAAATAAGATGATCCGAGGGAAGCATGTGGGATTTCTTTCTCCTGCACTGGGAAAGATCTAAAAAAGGAACACTTGGTGCCTGCGGAGACTCCTAGTCAGAGTACAGATCATCGAGATGAGCAGTGGAATGGCGAGGCAGGACTGCTCCATCAAGAGGATAGACTCATGGGAGGGTCATTGATTTGTTGATTTCAGATGTGCAAAGATGTACATCCGAAAAAGATGAGAATTAACAAGAGGAATTACGAAGGGTTGTGCAAGTGGAGGACCACGGCTACAAGGAGCTGGTTGAATGTTTGGGGGATGTGTCATCGAGGGGTTAGTTTGGTCTCCAACTGAATGTTTTCACTTGGAGTGTGAGAGGCCCGAGGAGATCGGAGAATCGGAAGGCAGTTAGGGATCTCTTCATAGAGTCAAGGGTAGAGTAGCCAAGCTTCATGCAATGAAAGTCTCCCTTGGGGTGGATGTTGTATGGCAGGAGGTCAGTGGCACACGTCTTTCTTCTTTCAGAACAGTTGTCCCCCATGGTGCATCAGGAGGGCTACTACTGGGCTGGAACGGTGATAAGTTTATATTCGAGGAGGCTGAAGTGTGGGGTCATCATTTGTTTTTTATACTCTTGCAACAAAATACCGCAAATAGATGTATTCTTTTCACCAATATGTATGGGATGGCAAAGGCATGCACAGAGAGCACTTGGAGGATCTCTGTTTCATTTGTGAGAGATTCCAGTTGGAGGCTTAGATCATTGAAGGGATTCCTACTTGACTTTGTGCCTGGAGGATATATCGCAAAAGAGAGGTGGCCTAAATGCTGGGTAAAGTGGGCTGTCTTTGTTGAATACTGATCTTCAACTAGAGATCATAGATGACGTTGGTTGTCCCTATATATGGAGGAATTCCCGATCAAGATCTCGTATTGACCGATTTTTTATGTCCGTGAAGGCGATGCAATTGCTCCCCATGTCACGTGCGAGACCACTATGCATGCACATTCTGATAATATGCTGTTGCTTTTGGATTCTGGTGAAGCGGGGCAGACCATGGCCCTTCCTTTTAGGATTAAGTATTGGTGGCTTTTGGAGGAGGGATTCCGGGGAATGGTGGAGCTTTGGAGGGGTTGCCATCCAGTTGGGTCAACCACTTTTTGTATGACATCTAAGTTGGGGAACTCAGGAAACATCTGATGGAACATAACAAAATATACAGGCCCAGCCTCATAGCAGAAGAAACATTGCGTAAGAAAAAGTGATCAGATTGGATAAGCTCAAGGACAGTCGCGAGTTGACAACATAGGACATTGAGGAAAGAATTAACCAACTTCAGGTCATTATTACGGAGAATCAAAAAGTGGAAGTGGAGTGGAGATAAGATCGCGACGGTACTGGCTCAAAAAGGGAGCCATGAACACTCATTTATTCTATTCCATGGCCAACAAAAGGCATAGAAGAAATAGAAGTTTCATTCATTCCCTCACGAGGGTTGCAGTTGCATGGCGAGAGAGGGGTGGGTAGTGCCTTAAAAGAGCACTTCGCTCGTTGAGTAGAGTAACTAGTCAAGAGGGTTGAGGATAGTGCAGTAGGGGGGTGGCAAAGTTACCACAGAGTCAGACTGATACTTTGCTAGCAGATCTTGGGATGCAATAAATAAAGATGGTAGTTTTTCACCTAAATGCAGATGGAGCTCCTTGTTTGGATGGGTTTCGTGCATTGTTTTAGATAGAGGTTTGTGAGGTTGTGAAGGACGATCGCATGCAGTTCTCCAGAAATTCAGTTCAAGCAACTTCAGTTTTGAGCTCCTTACTCCTTTTCTTGTTGCCCAAACAGGAGGTGACTGCACGTGTAGAGGATTTTAGTTCGATAGCTCTTTCCAATGCTGAGTATCTCATTGTAGCTAAGGTTCTAGCAAATCGTTTGCTTAGTGTTTTGGGCAAAATTATCTCCCTGGAGATGACTTTTGTTCCATGCATGCTGATGGCCGAAGGGCTTGTCCTTGCTTTTGAGATGGCTGATGGGCTCGTATCTCATCATAGGCCTGTAAACCATAGACATGTGCATAGAATGACGTTAGTAGAGATGAAAATGCTAAGGTGGACGTGTAGTGATACACATAAAGATCAGATTCAGAATGATATGATCAGAAGAAAAGTTGGTGTAGCTCCGATAGAGGATAAGATGAGAGAAAACTCGGTTTCGTCATTTGCAAAGGTCAGTTGATGCATTAATTAGAAGATGCGAGTTTTGGGATGTTGAGCCGGCTATGAGATGGCGAGGAAGGCCCAAGAAGTGTTGAAAATGTGGATCTTAGTTTTTTGGATCTACGCTCGAAAAGGACTCGAGATAGATCTGAATGGAGGCAAAGAATCCATGTAAATGGCCCTACTTTATGTGGGAAAAAGCTTTGTTGTTGTTGTATATGGTTGAATTGACTGGCACTTTATATGGACATCATTCCACGAAGGAGCTTTTCCAGAGACCAGCATTGCATGGACGAAAAGGTGTATCATGACATCATTGACATGATTCTTGTGAATGGGCACATGGAGGGAGGATTTTTTCAGCCACAAACGGAGGTTCAGCTAGGGTGGCCATTGAGACCTCTTCTGTTTATGGTGGTTGCGGATGTAGTTATGGTAATAATAAGATTGATGTATGATGGTGGCTTTTGTTAGGGCTTTAATAGTGGTGATGTATCGATTCACATCCTTCAGTATGCTAGTGACACGGTCTTGTTCATACAGGGCACGGTGGAGCATGCAAGGGGAGCATCATATATCATGGACATCTTTGGTGATATCTCTGGCATATAGATTAACAAAGAAGTCGGCTTTTGTCCCCTTTGGGTTTTCTCATATTGAGGTTCAGGAGTTCGTTTTGGAGCTTCATAGTCCAAGTGCTCGATTACAAACTCGTGCCTCTCGTTGGTTAAAGATGGGCTTTGCTCTTCAGATTACATCTCATGTTGAATAGGTTTGAGAAAAGGTTGGCAAGTTGGAAGGATGTTGTTCTCTCCAGAGATGGAAAGCTGGTCCTCCTTATCCACGTCCTCTTGACTATCCAAGTTTTTTGCTATTCACTAGGCTGCTCTCAATAGGAGTGGGAACGAAGGTTAAATTGAAGACGAGATGCTTGATAAGGCTGAAAAAATGGGAGCCTTGAAGTTTTGAAGATTGAATACGTGATTACAGCTCTTTTAGCCAAATGGATCGTCAGACTTTCGGAAAAAATGAGAACTTAGTGTGTTGCTTGATGCAGAATATATATTGTTTTGGTGTTACAATGGTGGTCTTGCTGTTCTTCTACCTTTTCTCTTTGAAGGTATTTCCAATTCTTCCAAAGATGGTGAGTCAGTTGAGGTTAGTGGTTGGTAGTGGTGATTTGTTCCCCTTTTGGATGGATGATTGGACTCTTGGAGAGTGATTTCCTAGATTATATGCTCTTCTAGTGATCGTAATACCTTGGTGGCACATGCATGGTAGGTAGGAACTTGAGCCCTCCCTTTTGTGGTTGATTTTTCCGAGCAGAGACAGAAGCTCCTTTGCATGCCCAATGAGTAAGAGGACGTGGATTGCCCCTTTGTTGGAGGGACCACTAGCCTCGATGAACAACCTCTTTCCGTCAAAAAGGCATATAGGGAATTTTCAGTATCACATGAGTTGTTACATGAGGAACTACGGCGAGACTGCATGATGATTTGGAAGAATAGGATTCCTCAATGAGTCAAGGTATTTCTTTGCTTGGTGAGGCATGATTGTCTCCTTACGAAGGTGTGTAGAGACAAGATTCTTTAGACGACAGACTTGGTATGTCCAAGATGCGGCGACGACAGACTTGGTATGGATCATCTCTTTTTCAGATGTAGGCAATCAACGACTTTTTGGGAGCGCACTGCAATTTCTTCACTTAGGACGGAAGATGGTGTTGCATTTTGGAACTTCATTCGGACGTATTGTTGCAATTGTCATGATGATTGTATGGTACTTTTTGCACATCTTTGGGCCTTGAAATGAACTTATTTTTGCAATCAATGTTTTGAATGTTTTTATTCACAAAATGTACTAGAACAAGCAAGGCCTTCCATCTAGCCTGATCATGCGTACTCTAATGTTTTAAATTTTATAGATTTGTGACGGAACTTAGTTCGGGATTGTACCCTCTTTTTTAAAAAAAAAGGAGATCAAAGATGCATCTGGAACTTCCAACTTGTACTTTTAGTAAAAAAAACCATGTTTTAAAAAGATGAAAATCAAAGGGAAGTTCTACAAAGCAGACGTGAGACCTGCTATGCTCTATGGATCTGAATGTTGGCCTGTGAACCATAAACATGTGCAGAGAATGTCATTTGCAGAAATGAAAATGCTAAGGTCGATGTGTAGACATACACGTAAAGATCGGATTCGAAATGATTGCAATCAGAACGAAAGTGGGTGTAGCTCCGATCGAGGATAAGTTGCAAGAAAACCGCTTAAGGTGGTTTGATCATTTGCAAAGGAGGCCGGGTGATGCACCAGTTAGTCGACGCGAGTGTTGGGATGTTGAACCGGCTAAGAGAAGACTAGGAAGGCCCAAGAAGTGTTGGAATGAGACTATCCGAAGGGATCTTAATTTTTTGGATCTAAGCCAGAGAATGACGCAAGATAGATCTAAATGGAGGCGAAAAATCCATGTAGCCGACCCTACTTAATGTGGAAAAGGCTTTGTTGTTGTTAAAAAGACATATGGCCTATGTTATACAGCGAAGTCAACTATCACCACCTTACATGGCAATTTCTTTCCACCTGGAGAGGTACTCAGAAGATTCCAATTCAAATCTCACAAGTACCATTTACTCAGAAAAAAAGAGAGAAACAATTAACCATAAGGAAAACAAAAACACGATCAAGCAAATATCAATTATAGAAGATTTCCAATGGGGATACGAAAAAGACGTACTTTTACAGCTTAACTTTTAAGTGCTCAATGGATATGAGAATAAACAGAGTGACATAATAAGTAACTAGGGGTTAACAGATAACAATATAATGTCCTAACTGACATTTTCCAACAATGTGGAACTAAGCAAAGCAGGCAAACACATCTGCAGATTCATTCATAATTATTTGTGTATCTTTAATGGATACACGATAAGATTTCACTAGCAAGCAGGAAATTTTCAGGAATTTCATATGTAAATCTTCTGGAACAAAAGGAGTTTTACTGGATAGGTATTAGATACTGAATTTGGAACCTTGATTTTTTATTTTTTTCGAAAAGACAGTTAGACACTGAGTTTGAAACCTAATCAGTGCCAATGACCTTACAATATTAAGCTCATCACTGTCATGTAGGAAAATGTACTGCATGGCTAGGAAATACCCCCAGAAGATGCCAAAAATTGACATGGTAAGAAAACCTGAGATTCCCCATCTGTGCATAAGATATATGCTTAAATGGCAATTAATTTTGTCCAAACACAAAAGAAGGATGGGCTATCACAAGTTATAAAGCTTGTTTTTACCTTAGCCCTCATAGATCGATCCAGAAGAATGTTCTCAGATTTTAGATCTCGGTGTATAACCGGAGGACTTGCCTGTTTCAAATTCAGATTCCAATCAGCTTAAAATAGGTGAGCATGCTAAATATATAAATAATAATAATAATGTCGTGATGCAATATACACCTTCATGGAGGTATTCAATGCCATGAGAGATATCAAGAGCAATCTGTAACCTTTTGTCCCAGCTCAATGTATGAGATCCTTCATCTGCGGGACCAAACATAAAATTTCTTTCAAAATCCATCATGAATACTGATTTTATTTTCAAATGTGTAGGGGTGCACAATGGTCTGGCGGTAGTGCAGTGCGCCTACCACCCAAAAGACCAGGGTTCAAATCCCCCTTTGCCGGGGTTGAGTTAGGTAGTTGACAGCCAGCGGAAAAAATAGTCGAATCTTTCAACATGAATTTGAGCAAGAATCCATGTAGCCAACCCTACTTATAGTGGGAGACGGCTTTGACATTTATGTGGGAAAAGGCTTTGTTGTTGTTGTAGGGGTGCACAAAGATCGGATAAAATATGTAATTCAATCCAATCTAGTGTTATTGGATTGGACTGATTTGGTCTTATCATCGTAATGGATTGGATCGGATTTGAGATTTTCTCAAATCTGATAAACTACATAATGATTCTTACCATTGCTAGAATCCGATCTAATCTGTTAACATATACATACATACATACATATATATATATAATTCAGACAATTGCCAAAATCCAATCCGATCTAATCCGTTAATTAATACATAACCATATGCACTATACGCGTATGTATGTGTGTATACACTATATCCATGATTTTTTTATTTAATATGGTGTCACTTATTTATACCTATGCAGAAGCTTTGATAAGAATAGGATAATATATTAGCAACTCTTTCCTATTCACATGACATATTCCTCCCAATCTCCTTAATCAAGCATCATTTTAATTGTTCTTTAACATTCAATGTCACACTACGAATAAAATAAATGTGAATTTAGAATTAATAAAAAACAAAACATTTATTACTATAATTCCTTCTTTACATACATCTGGATTATCAAAACAGAATCCAAATGTTTATAAACTATTACAATATTATTGTGTTAAATCTTTTCCTCCTTTTCTGTGTATGCCTAATAGGGCATCTCCGTAGCCCAATCGGACAACTTTTTTTTGAAAAGCAAGAGGGTGTGATCTTGATGTGAGTCACACCCAAATTTCAATTAACAAAAATGTTAAAAATTACATATTCCGTGTCTCTAAAAGTGTCTTAAAATGAAAAAGCATGTTCTCAACATAACAACATTCATGATGAAGAACAACCCCATTGCAGGAAAGCCAAATCACCCAAAGAGCAATGATAGGTCTAAAGCAACCATCACAGGCTAAAGTGCAAACCAAAAAAAGTAGAGGTCCAGAACTCATATGAATTCACACACCACAACCAAGGCAAGCCCACTCGGGTCCACAATTCAATAGAACTATGATATGAAAAAAATAAATGATCGCCATCCTCCTGACATAAACTGCAAAGGGGACACAGAAACATCTGATCGCGACCATCTAGCTCTGAGTGTCTGATTGGTTAACATGTCCCTTTTCTTGCCAAAGAAACATCTTCAACATGGAGGCATTGGAGAATACTATATAAGTCTATATGGATGTGTGTATGCTAGCTCTTGTCCCATGTGTGCAGCAATGATTTGTATGCCTTCTTCACAGAGGATCTCCCTCCACCCATTGCCATCCCTTCTAGTGGAGGGACCATCTACGCCCCCTAGATCACCCATCAAATCAAGGTGTCCAATGTGTGCCACAAGGGATTTATATGCCTTCTTCATAAAGGATCTCCCTTTGCCTATTGACATCCATTTCATTAGAGCGACCATCTATGCCCATTTGTGTATGCTTGCTCTTGTCCAATGTGTGTAGCAAGGGATTTGTATGCCTTCTTCATAGAGAAGCTCGATTGAGAGGATGGACACCATGTGTCGTTCTCCCAAACCCCTTCAACATGAATTTCCCGGTCGTTAGCAAGAGCAAACAACCCTGCGTATCGGACAACCAAATGTCCTCATGTCCAGGCATCCTTCTAAAATCTAAAATGAGTACTGTCGCCTAACATAGGTTTCATCAACCGCCTTGCATGTGGTAGTAATTCACAAGTCCCCCCTCCATAGAACCGATGGGTGCATAATCGCATACCGAGTCCATATGCATGCAACACCATAAATTCTACGCATTAGTTTGACTAATAAATCATTCTAGGGTCCCCAAGTACGAGTAACCCACTTCATAAGAAGCATATGGTTCAATTTCATTAGCCACTTATAAGTTAATGGAAGGCCTAAATATTGCATAGCGAGATTGGTCCATGGACTAGTTTGGATGGTACCACATTCGACGATCTCCTCTTGAGATATTAGACCAAATGGAACAAAAGACGATTTATTCATGATGATAGTAAGACCAAAGATGACACTAAAGAGGTCCAATGTAGTTGACATGCCATGAGTCTCAAACGCCCATGCCCCCTCAATGAAAAATATCGTGTCATCAGCTTATTGTGGTAGAGGGATGGAGATATCACTATGGATGTATCCAACTGTGAACCCTATAGAGACCGATTTCTTTCAGAGAATGACTAGTATCTGCACTATCACAAAATTAGCGATGCAAGAGGGCATCCGTGTCTATTCTCCTTTGGGTTTGAAAGCATCCACCTCCTGGTTTGTCGTTCACATAAAAGGATGTGGTTATTATGCATTGTTTCATCCATGTGATCCACGAGTCCGTAAAACCCTTCTTTTCTAGCATAGTCCAAAAAAATCTCCCATCGTATGTTCTAGTACATCATAGTAAAATCAATCTTGCAAATTAACCCCTTCATTTGGCGCTTCTTCCAATATATTGCCATTTCATTTGCCAAGACCAAACTATCCATCATAAACTAGTCTGTGATAAAAGCAAACTACAAGGAGATATAATGTTGTGAAGTACCTGGCGGAGTCGATTAGCAAGTACCTTCACCATTATGAGATATATCCCATTAGAGAGAGCAACGGGTCTAAGATTTTCCACATGTGTGGCCACCTCACACTTAGGCAACAAGAAAATGAGAACTATGTTCCGTAAGTTCAATGCCCATGTTACCCTTCTTAAATTCATCAAAGACGTCCAATATCATCCTTGACCACATCCCAAAATAATTTATAGAAGGCCACATGATGTCCATCTGGTCTTGGCGATCCATTCGTATTAAGATGCATCAGAGCATCTTGCACCTTCAGACACTGATCTGAGTTGTAAGGTCATGGAATTGGGATGTCGAAATCCTATCCACATCCCTCCCCCTCCATAACCACGAGCCAAGTGGGCTATGTCAGTTAAGCTGGCAGAAGCAGTTTGAGTAAGGAGCCAATTTCTTCATTTCTTAGAACTGTTACATCACCAATCTCAAGAGAGTAAATATAATTATGTTGTCTTTAAACTAGCCATATTGTAAAAAGCCTTAGTATTCGCATCCCCTTCTTTCAGCCACCATTGCCTAGATTATTGCTTCCATTTCAATTCAGAAGTCTTATCCTCAACAAATATAATTGCTAGTTGTTGAATCCACTTGTCTAGTTCTTCGGGCAATAAAGTTCTCATGTCCTCTATCATGTTCAATCACCAGATGCAGCCAAAGCATTATTTCCCCTTTATATTCAGTCGTATAAGTAGCTTTTTTAAACTCTATAAGCCGTTTTTCAAGCGACATTAGCCTCAAATATAATTTCTTAGCCGTTGAACCATGTACCTCGCAAAATCTCCAGAACATGACCACAATGTTTGAGAAGTCGTTTTCAAGTGTCCTCGACTTTTCAAATTTGAAATGGAAGGACGATGAGGGACATCCTTACCCAAGTTCCATAGATGGGGTGTATGGTCAGAGTGAGCATGTGGGAGTGCTTTCACCCATTGTAGTTGGAAATTTTGTAAAGCCTCAGTCAATACCAAGAATCAACCGATATACGAGAAAGAAGGCATATTTCTCCATGTGAAGCAGCCATTTTTAGCATTAATAAACTCTAGGTTCAATTCTCCCACCAAGTTAGCAAATCCAATGGAGCCTTGATTTGGCTACCGCTTCCACGAGGTAAAGTCATATGTATAGAGAGTTACATCGAAACACCCCTAATAATCTAGGTGGACTCCAAGAAGTTCATTTATAATATGTTGAATCTCCTGCCATAGATTAGTTCCAAGACCATTATCCACTAGACCATAGATACTGGATCATTGTGATCAGTGCCATTTTAAAAGCGGACCGAGAGAGCATAATGCCCATCCAATACTTGTTGCAAGGTCCATCGATCACCATCCCATCCAATAAGCAACCATCCCTGAGCTACCATCCGATCTAACGGCCCGAACGCAGGTGAGAATTGATCATGTTATGGAGTTCCAGGAGTTGTTCAGTCCACATCTGGATTTTAGTTTGTTGTATCATCAATATTTCTGATCTATTGTCCGAAAGAAAGTTCGCAATAAACCTCCTTTGCCTACACCGCTAACCCCTCTAATGATACAGATCAGGATCTTCAAGGAGTAACCGTTGCGTTCCCCTTTCTGTGAATCATCGATATTTGTTGCTAGCTTGTCAATAAATGTCATCTCTGATGACGTAAATTTGACCCAATCATCAGCCAATCCTAGGAGTTCCATACTTGACTCCAAGAGGATATGTGGCAGAGTTTCCCATATCGGCAATAGCAACACTTCATGCTTCCTCCCTGATTGACTTTAGGACATCCTCGGAGAGAAATACTCGCCGAGGTCACCATGGCTTGCGTGTGTACGCCCCCAAATATAAAACTTCCCGAAACACTTCCAAGGAGAAAGCGGGCTACTTTACAGTTGCCTGAACCTAAGCAGGTATCTGATCTCCAGACAGTGAGCATGAGATATGTGCGACGGAGGGATCGTCAATCCCCTCCCCGAGCAGGTGATTGTTGCATCGACCCATGAGGAGAAAGAGAATAGGGCAAGGTGACCCCACATTGCTCGATGAAACTAAGATCGGTCATCGATCCCGTGGTTAGGGCTTATTCCATCATCTATAGCAGCAAGGCATCTAATTTATCCTGAGTTATCATCCATGTTAAAATTGTTGGGCCCATATAGATGCTCACTTCATTTGGATCTTCAGTATCCATGATAAAGTTTCCCTTAAACATGTCCTTAATATCAGAGCCCGTCAGTAGATCTAAGACGGAGAATCGATTGGCAAAGACCTAAATCGATGAAAGGATGTGGTCCATGTGAAGATCCGACCTAGAAGGGGTATTGCGATACAACACCTGCATATGATGGAGCGAGAGATTAAACAACTCCTTTATTGTAACCAGTGAAGACCTCCTTCCCAAGAGACCCAACAAGACAAAAATTTTCCCCATATCAGGTTCCCCTCTGGAAACTTCTGCCCTAAAAACCCTCAGTGACTCTTCAACTTCCTTCATCGACGAATCTTTAGCTTCCAAGGACGACGATTTTAATCCCAACAACATCACTAGAGAGCCTTTGTCAGGGGCTTGTAACGATTGACTGTCACAAGCATTCGTGATGTGAACTTCTTTAATCATCAGATATAAACTTCGAACTCCGACCATGGCCTCTTACGACAAGGGAATGGGTGTTATAACTCTAGTAATGGAGATCCAAACATCAACATCTCTTGTCCACGAGAAAGACCATCTGAAAGAACCTTTTGCTCAGTGCCAACCTTCAAGAGAGCATCCCTCATCGTTGTAAGAGAACGGCGGAGGAGAGGGAATCCTCTCATCCAGAGTATTCGAGGAGAAATTACATCCAAAACATAATCTCTAGGCTGAGCTCTTCTCCAATGTACTCTTCCTATCGTCTTATGGCTGTGTTCCGGCAGCTTGTCAATCTCGACCTTCGAAAGTCCCCTACCATATAACACAATCTCCACGATCAGTCACTCCAATGTCGGACATCACATTTCTTATGCAATTTTTGGCCATTCTACAAAAGCAGACAGCGCTCTCTTCTTTAATTTTTCTCAAGCAAGCGGCGATGGCAAACTTTCCCTCGATGTAGCTCTTTTGTCTATGTCAATTCCTTCCACATGAAAATCACTTTATGGGATCACGACATTCAAAGTACGGAGACCTACGCTGCCACACCTCAGACGTCTCCCAACAAACCTCAACAGCATCCCTTGATGACTACGCTCCAACCGACATTCTCCATTTTCCTCAAAATGTTTAACAATACTGCTTCGGGTGATTTTCCTTCCTCTAAATAATTTTCCACTCGTCGGTCATCTTCTTGGCTCCACGGGCTTAAAGAAGCTAGACCCAAAGAGAGGAGTTGGTGGTAACAACTATGCTACCCAATCGGGCAACTTCATTTCGTCTCTTAAGTTTTTCCTTAAGATACAGAGGACCCTAGAACTTCGTAATAAATATTCTGCTAAGTCACATTTCCGCATGTTATTGGAACAACGATCTTGGATCAGGGCCCCCCTTGAAAACCCTAACCCCACCATACATGTCCCTTCCTCTGGTGAGAAGCCACATCCTCTGCGAGGACCTGCAATAGCTATAGCAGCTAGGCACAACCACCACGAGCATTCGCAATAGCCATTGCACACCAACCGCAGCAACCCCAACGGGCAGTGCTACCAAGCTCGAAGGGGTTCCAGTGAGTCGTTCCGACAACCTTAGGTATCATAAACATACATGCCCAAGTTGGGGAGTATTTAGTGTTATACGTAAGTATGGAAATAACGAATGAATTAATTATTTTAAGGCTCTTAGGACTTTCTTATTTAGACCCTACAGGAAAAATTATATAAGAGAGATATAATAAATAAGAAAAGACAAAATAACTCTCAGCACTCCTCCTCAAGATGGAGCATAGCAATAATGCTTAGCTTGGAACAATACATTTGTAACAACCCATTAGCTAGGGCCTAGGTGAAAGCATATGTGGTCTGTTTCCTTGAACTGATGCAGGAAGTAGAAATAAAGCCCTTATATCATATCTCATGTGTAATGGTAATCTACCTCAACGTGTTTGATCCTCTTATGGAAAGATGGATTGTTGGTATCAGAGTATGCGCCCATAAGTGGGCAATTGGATCCCTCCAAGGTCCAATTACCACTTGCAACTATGTTAGTCCTGCATCATCTATTAGTGGGACTTGGTCATTATGGTGTGGCTATATAAAAAGCCTACAACTTCTGCATTCATTGAGAAAACATAATATACACATCATCCCTCTGAGGACATTCTCCCATGGTTTTACCCCGCTCCTTGCGGAGTAGGGTTCCACATTATACCCGGTGTTCTTCATGTTCTTTATTCTTAATCTCTGATTACGCTTCCATACTATCATGTTCTACATGGTATAAGAGAAGGTTCTAATCTTGGATTTATTCTTGAAGACTATTAGTTTTTATCTTCATATGCGTGATCGATTCAAAGTTCTGAAGATCATCATCAATAATTTAGGGTTTCTGCTGAAGCCCTAGCTTCGAGAGAAGTCAATCTCAAGGAGCACACGATCTACATGCCATCATCAACTGCATGCCCTCCTGGGAGCCCATGCGGTGCTACCGCCTCCTTCTCCATACATATGGGAAGTAGCCCTAGGAGATATAGCCCATATGCAACTATGTTAGTCCCACGTCATCTGTTAATGGGACATGGTCATTATAGTGGGGCTATATAAGAAGCCACACACCTTCTATATTCATTGAGAAAATATAATAGACACATCATCCCTCTAAGACATTCTCCTGTGGTTTCATCCCGCTCCTTATGGATTATGGTTCCACATTATACCCAGCGTTCATCATGTTCTTTATTCTTAATCTATGATTACGCTTCCACATCGTCATTTTCTACATGGCAGAAGAGAAGGTTCAAATATTGGATTTATTCTTGAAGATTATTATTTTCGTCTTCATGTTCATGATCAATTCAAAGTTCTGAAGATCTTCATCAACAATTTTGGGATGTTGAAGCCCTGATTCCGAGATAAGTCAATCTCCAAGACCACATGATCCTAGTACCATCGTCAAATGCATGCCCTCCTAGGAGCCCCTGCAGTGCTACTACCTCTTTCTCCATACATATGGGAAGTAACCCTAGGCGATATAGTCTCTCTACAACTATGTTAGTTCCACACCGTCTATTAACAGGAGTTAGTCATTATGGTGGGGTTATATATGAAGCCCCACACCTTTTGTATTCATTGAGACCATAACAGACACATCATCCCTCCGAGACATTCACTCACGGTTTCATCCCGCTCCTTATGGATTAGGGTTCCACATTATACCAGGTGTTCTTCATGTTCTTTATTCTTAATCTCTGATTACGCTTTCACGTCATCATTTTCTGCATGATATAAGAGAAAGATCGAATCTTGAAGATTATTATTTTGATCTTCATATCAGTGATCGATTCAAAGTTCTGAAGATCGTCATCAACAAATACGGTTTCTGCAGATGCCTTAATTCCAAAATAAGTCAACCTCCAGGAGCACATGATCCCTGCATCATCGTCAATTGCATGCCTCCTGGGAACCCCTGCAGTGCTACTACCTCCTCCATACATATAGGAAGTAACCTTAGGTGATCTAGCCCCTCTGCAACTATGTTAGTCCCACATATTAATGAGACTTGGTCATTATGGCAGGGCTATATAAGAAGCCCCACACCTTCTGTATTCATTGAGAAAACATAATAGACACATCATTCCTCTGAGGTATTCTCTCGTGGATTAATCACACTCCTTATGGATTAGGGTTCCACATTATACCCAGTGTTCTTCATGTTCTTTATTCTTAATCTTTGATTACGCATCCACATCGTCATTTTCTCATGGTATAAGAGAAGGTTAGGATCTTGGATTTATTCTTGAAGATTATAATTTTTATCTTCATGTTCGTGATCGATTCAAAATTCTGAAGATCGTCAATAATTTAGGGTTCCTACTGAAGCCCTAATTCCGAGATAAGTCAAACTCATGGAGCACATGATCCCTGCATCATCGTCAATTACATGCCCTCTTGGGAGACTCTGAGACACTACCACCTCCTTCTCCATACGTATTGGAAGTAACCTTGGGTGATATAGCCCCTCGAGAAGGCAAGAAGATGATTGCACACGATGAATCCATATCCAGGAGGGCCATTATACATGACTCCAGATCATCTCTACATTTGTCAGATCCTCCTTCTCCAAGCCACGACTGATGTCCTGCCAATCGCCAACACCACTCTATCTCCATGTGCTAAGAAGCACTAGCCGATCTTTACTCACGCAGGCGGCGTGAAGCCCCATCTCTAATCACCTTGTGCAGCTACAGGCAATGCTCCATGCCAATCATCATCCAAACAAAGCTACTGGTGGTGTTACTATCCACTACCATCCCCTTGTGTGACTCCTCTCGTGCACAACTCCTCGACGCGTCATGTTCCATGTCCTCCTTGCGCGAATATGATCCTCCTCGTGTGAAGCCCTCGCGCCGCCAACTCATAGATGGCGGTAGCATCCAAATCAATGCATGATGTTCTAGTCGACATGCATCTCCAGGCCCCTTCAGGCTTTCCTTCCAGGCAGCAACAATGAACGCTTAGCAAGAACAACCCTAATCAATGACATAAGAGATAACAAAAAGGGCTTTCCTGATGGGGAACACTATGTAACATCCGATTTCCAATCAAACCCGAACCCGACCCGATTAGGGTCCGTTTAACCCAATAAAGTTATCTGACCATATTAGATAACCTAAATCGACCAATTGACCATGAATCAAAAGTCGTTCGGACGAAAACGACCAAAAATTGGTCATTTCGTAATGTGCGCCGCGAAAAAAAAAGCCGCGACGTAAATTTGGAAACCGCAAAACGAACCGAGACCGTCATTAGATCCGATTTGACAAGACAAGACCAACGAAATTGACCGTTCGTCAATCGGAGGTCGTTTGATAATTTTAATTCGTAAAATTTAACCCCGAATTGAAACCTATCCGAAAAGTTTGGGCATTAAAACCTGATCGGAAGTATATCAATATTATACTCATATTGATCATCATTCCGATACGGTCAAAACGAGACATCATGCGTCGAAATCCGACACCTGATGTGCGAATACGGTCCATTTTAAGAATGATAAATAAAGTGTGTTTTCTTTTGTAAAAAATAATAAAATAAAATATGTATGTTAAAAAACGTACAGTGTAATTCAAAAAAATAAAATTTAAACATAAATATAAATATAGCTAAAATTAATATACATTATAAGATTAACAATGAGGTTATTTATGACATCATGATGATGATGTCATTATTTGTAAAACAAAGAGAGAGAAGAGGAAGGTTCCAAGAAGGAACCTCCCTCACCCTATATAAGGAACCCAACGTCACCTCCCTTCTTCCACTTCCAACGTCATAAGGCTTCCACCCCTTTTATATTTATTGTCCCTCTTCTCTTTCTCTCTTGCCCAACGAAGGAGACCCAATTTCTGAAATTTCTGTTCTCTCTTGCCTGGAACTGCAATCCAGGTTCCTAACAAGAGGCATTTCTACTCCAATTGAAGCCAACTCTGGAGACAATTGCTGCAACCAAGGAGTTGCTGTTCTCTGCTCCAAAATTTCAGCCTTTGCATGCAATTAGATCTCCATTTTGGAGATCTAATTAGGTACAAATCCCTAACCCTCTTTTGTTGCCATGCATGAGAAACCCCACTGTCCTCTTGCTGATTTCATGAACAACTTGATCATTTTTTTTGTATTAAGATTGGGGCTAGTTGTGTAAATACAAATAATCACCGTAAATTGGATAAATCAAAATTCTCTCATATCTGTTAGGCCGATTTTTCTCTTTGGTTGATGATCTGTCACCTTATGTTTGAAGTCTTGAGTGTTGTCGTCGATCTATTACTGAAAAAAAAAGGATTATGCATGAGGCAAATGTTTGATCTGGAGAATTAAGAAATTTATATTGAAATGATCGTTGGATTTCTTCCGTTTATTTCTATTGATTAGTTGAGAATGTTGAGTTCTAATATATTAGATAGTAGAATTACTGGAAATCTGGTTCAGTTAAAAAAATGGATCATAATCCGGT
The DNA here is from genome assembly GCA_037367405.1 of Ottelia alismoides. Taxonomy (NCBI): domain Eukaryota; kingdom Viridiplantae; phylum Streptophyta; class Magnoliopsida; order Alismatales; family Hydrocharitaceae; genus Ottelia; species Ottelia alismoides. The sequence goes on along the minus strand of JAZKJV010007236.1, from coordinate 218,696 downwards.
TGGTGTTGATTTGTTCTTAATAGCTATCTCTGGATTTTTATCCTTCAGCTTTTTATTCTTATATATATATATGTATATATTATCCTTCAATCTCTTATTCACGTACATATCCAGGAAGATAAAGGTTAGCTCTTATATGTTAAAAAAAACCGACATAGATAAATGCCGATATTGCATTCATTACAACTCCATACCCATCTTCTTGCTGCCATACATGCATATATGCTTAATCTTTTGTACAATCCACAACAATTTCTTTTGTTGTCATGCATAAAAGCTCATATAATACGATCCAAAATTCAATTTTCTATTCAGAAATATCTGGCTTCAACTGAACTTCTGATTATAAGTTTATATACTATAGGAAATCTGGAAATGTATGAAATCTGGAAATTTGCATATTCAGATTTTAATGTTTAAATCATTAAGTTAGTTTTCTATTATACAAATGATTACATAAATTTGTATGGTGAGATATTTGGACTCATTTAAAAAAAAATTATTCAACTATAATTGTGGGAAATTTGTTGTCTATGAAACTTCCAGACAGGTTGTAAGAAGAGAAACATGATATGAGAATTAGAAAATCTTCAAAAATAGAGAGGTGGGAGCATTGGGAGGTTCTTTCGGAAAAATGAGAAACTTTGAAGCTACTTTTAAAGAAGACATCTTGTTAAGTACATGGAATAAATCCAGTACTTTTGAGAAATGAATTGTCAGTAATTGTAGCTAATAACAAGCATAAACATCAATCATATATTACAAGATTTACAATATATATATAATATATAATATAATATAAGAGGATTACAAACAACATGAAAGGCCAAAACTCGAATACTAGGGAATTTTTACTGGCACTTCTAGTACAACCTGAACCAGGCATAAATCTGATCTAACCAAATAACCGAATATCTGATGTAGACCCCTATTTGGACAGAGGTTCTAATTCGGTGGAAGGAGGTTGAAAATTCAAGGCATATGTATGCTTATAGGTAGGTGTTGCAGTGAATGATGATCCAGTAATCGAACATGACAAATGCAAACTAAACTTTTATCTTTGCCCTTGAACAAAATATTATGTGCTTTGATATTGATAAATATTTCATAATAACTGTAAGAGAAAATTGATTTATTATAAATAAAATCATTCATTTTTGTAAATATCAATGAATTCATTTTTGTAAATATCAATGACTTGAGAGAATATATATAAATATACTGCAGATCCTATAACTTCGAACTTTATCAATAACACACAACTATGATCAATATAGTATAAATTTTGGTGTACAATATATTTTATGATCACGTTTCTCTGCATCCGTATCTCGAGCAACAAATTTTATATGAATCAATCATGCTTCTAATATCAACTTCTGTAGGAAGTTTGATTCTGTTTGAACATCCTTGATTTGGTGACTCCCTCTGTCAGAGTCTATTTCATGAATATTTGACTAATCTAAGTTGTGGTCAGAAAGTGCATTACTTTGTAGAATACTTTCATTCGGAATTCTATAGCAATCTTTACAAGTATATTCGTTTTAGAACTTATACTTGTTCAAGGATCATCGGTACATTACATGAGGATGCCAATAATAATTCTTGAGTTTAGACAAATCAGTCCATATACAAGCATTTCAGAGATCATAGTCAGTTGCGCGAAATATAGAAAAAATCCATATGGGTAAATTTGTTCTTAATCCTGATAAAAGAAATTGTATGTTGGGTCGCACCTGTTTCAGATGATAAGTCAAGTAGGGAGAAAATGTTGGTGAATTGGTGATGTTTAATATTTATAAATGCCGGTCATAGTGACTTTTACACTTGACCGTGCGAGAGCGCGGTGACCCTCAACTGGGCGGAGGAAAGGAAGCCTAGTTAGGGCAGCGGCCGCCAAGTGCGCGGGTCTAGGATCCCAGTCTCTTACACGGTTTTTACGCGAGCTCGCAGTGTTTTTACGCCTCGTTGAGATCCCGACTTTAGACCATTCCGCTGACCCTCTGTTTTAGGATACCCAGGCGGGAGATCCTCGGTTTTTCAGTTTTACGGACGAGCTCGGTTGTCCGTTACCGGTCGGGCTGTTTTTCTAGAGTGACTTTTCTAGGAAGTCCCTCTCACCCGTCTCAGTGGCGTAGTTTGGGAGTAGACCTATCCCTCTATTGGACCATCCTTCCAATTAGGGGGCGAGACGGAAGAGCCCTTTTGTTGGCTTCTTCACCGCTTGAGTTTTCTTTCGCCAACAGACTTGGCGATTCTACATCCAGATCATCCATATCTACATCTATATCTACATCATTGAGAGTTACATCTGAGAGAGTTACTGTAAAGGTTTGGAGAAATTACAATTGAAAATTGAGATGATTGGGAGTGACTATAATCTGTTTCGAAATCCCTATAAAGATCACAGTTTAAGTTGAGTAAATGGAAGTGACTATAATCTGAATTCGAAATCTTAATAAGCTAGTGGACGTGTTGGGAACTTAGTTAGGATGCATTATACTACACTGCATGCCTACGGAGGCACCCCAACCCTAAGACTTTCCTCAAGTCTTAGAGTCATAGTGTGAGATTTCACACGGACCAAGACCACAGACTATCCACTAGACTTAAGAATTTAATAAATCATTATATCTTCTTATCTCATCTTTCCCATCATCAAAATCCACAAATATGATCTCTAAGTAATATGAGAATAAAATATACTTACTTATGATCAATTAGTTACAATATAAATATGCGTATGTGGGAAATGTTGGGTTAATGGCTAATCATGAGAGGTACTTACTAGAAATTTGGAAACCTTTTACATTTGCAAGTAGAAATAAAATTAAATTGAGTTGTTCCACCTTTCTACTTGTTACTTTTGAACATATTAAATCATTGTTTATGTTTATAAGTTTTTGGGAGGTACCAGCGCCTGCTGACGCCTCTTCTTTCCTAACATGTTTGGCAGGCAAACAGTCTGTTGTTTAGTAGCTATACATGGTTCCAGGAGACTGGGTATATACCAGACGGTATGTGGTTTTTGTTACAGTTTTTAGTTCAATTGATATTGTAAAATGCTTCTTCTTTTCAGTCAAATTTTTGGGATGTTGTATGTACTGACAGACATTGTACATGTTATAAAATCATATGGAAATTAATGAAATAAGATTTTAGTGCCAATTGTCTCTATCAATTGGTGGTTATGAATGTAAAAGTGAATGTCAGATGCCAATGATTGCAACAAAAAAAATTCCTGTTTTTCTATAAATTATGCGATCTCTAGTGAATGGAAAGCTGCGAAGGTAGCGTAAACAGGTACCCGGATCCTAAGGGGTTCACATTTTTTGGTATCAGAGCAGTGATACCCCGATACGCACATTCGTAGTATGTCAATTACGATCGCATTAAGTTCTCGAATAGAGACAGTCTCCCGACTTGTCGTGAGTCCGAGAAGGGAAATATGACATTCGACTTAAATAACCACAAATGTCACCGATTTCATTAATTTTCATATTGTATTCCAAGAAGAGAAAAAGCATTTATTATAAGTATCTCCAAATGGTACTTTTATGACTAATTATGGTTCTCATGCAGAACCATGGCATCCCGACCAGGCCAAGAGACTGACCAGCTAGCACACATACTGACTGCTCTTATCGAGCTTTCTACATTTTATTTGATTCTGGAGCGATACACATTTTCCTTTCTTCGAGGCTACTAGTTTCTTTAGGTAGAGTCGTAGAAACTCTCTCTTCTCCATATCACATCCGAGGGACAGGTGGTCAGTTGTTCATTATTTCACTGATAGTCAGGCACTTGCTCGTACTAATTGGCGGTGACGAGATGATCGCAGATTGTCTACTTCTGCAGCTTGATGAGTTCGACTTGATTTTGGGCATGGATTGGTTATCCGCTCATCATGCACTTGTTGATTGCTTTAGAAAGACGATCGTTTTCAGGATTCCAGATCTACCCGAGTTTACTTTTGAGGGTACTGTACATAACTCCACCATGGAGTACATTTCAGTATTGCGAGCTCAGTGACTGGTTGATCAGGGTTGTGATTCATACCTTGCATTTGTGCGTGAGGTATCTGATCAGGAACCGATGATTCAGGACATCCGAGTAGTATCAGAATATCCAGATGTATTTCCTGATGAGCTACCAGGATTACCTCCTGAGAGAGATTGAGTTTGAGATCACATTGCTGCCAGATACACAGCCGATCTCTAGGGCACTCTATCGTATGGCACCAGCTGAGTTGAGGGGGTTGAAGGTGCAGTTGCAGGAGTTACTTGACTTGGAATTCGTGAGGCCGAGCACTTCACCTTGGGGTGCCCCGGTTCTATTTGTCAAGAAGAAGGATGGATCCATGAGACTGTGCATCGATTACAGACAGTTGAACAAGAGAACGGTGAAGAACCGTTATCCATTGCCATGCATCGATGATTTGTTTGACCAGCTCCAGGGATCTTCGGTGTTCTTGAAGATCGATCTTCGCTCAGGCTACCATCAGCTGAGGATTCGTAAGTCAGATATTCCGAAGACAGCTTTCAGGACTCGCTATGGACACTACGAGTTTGTGGTGATGCCGTTTGGGCTCACCAATGCACCTGCGGCTTTCATGGATATGATGAACAGGATTTTCCGTCCATACTTGGACAAGTTCGTAGTAGTGTTCATCGATGATGTGCTCATCTATTCACGGAATGAATGGGATCATGCGAATGATCTACGGATTGTTTTAGACACATTGCGGGAATACAAGTTGTATGCCAAGTTGAGCAAGTGTAAGTTCTGGTTATCCCAGGTCTCATTTCTAGGGCATGTTATTTCTGGAGCAGGCATCGCAGTTGATCCTGCGAAGATAGATGCAGTTTTGTCTTGGGAGCAGCCCAAGACTGTCACGCAGATTCGGAGTTTTCTTGGACTAGCAGGCTATTACAGACGCTTTGTCAGCGGATTTTCACGCATTGTTCGCCATCTGACACGATTGACGCAGAAGGGAAACCTATTTTTTTTGGGACGATTCATGTGAGCAGGCCTTCCAGATACTGAAGGAGAAATTGACTACAGCGTCGATTCTTGCTCCTCCTTCAGGCACTCAGGATTATGCAGTCTACACAGATGCATCTGGAGAAGGTCTAGGAGCAGTGTTGATGCAGAGAGGACAGGTGATTGCTTACGCATCACGACAGTTGAGGCCGCACGAGCGGAACTACCCCACACATGATTTGGAGTTGGCGGCAGTTTTCTTCGCCTTGAAGATCTGGCGCCACTATCTTTATGGGGTAAATTTCGAGATATTTACGGATCACAAGAGTCTAAAGTATATCGTTGATCAGAAGGAGTTGAACATGAGACAACGCAGATGGCTTGAGCTACTGAAGGATTATGATTGCACGATCTCTTACCATCCCGGTAAGGGAAACATAGTGGCATCAGTTCATGTCAGCACTACAGACAGAGCTGAAGATGAGTTATACTTATCATCCGCAGACAGACGGGCAGAGTGAACGCACCATACATACATTGGAGGATTTGCTTCGCGCTTGCACTTTGGAGTGGAAAGGGTCCTGGAAGGACCATCTACCATTAGTGGAATTCACGTACAACAACAGCTATCACTCCAGTATTAGCATGGCACCATTCGAAGCCCTATTCGTGCGGAGATGCCTCACACCTTTCAGTTGGCGTGAGGTAGGAGATCATGCTCTTTACTTCGTGGATCTTCTGGAGGAGACCGCGAGAGCTGTTGATCTTGTGAGACGGAAGCTTCTGACGGCACAGAGCTGCCAGAAGAGCTATGCGGATCGTCGGAGGAGAGACATAGAGTTTCAGGTAATCTAATTACTTCCTCTTCACTTATTCAATTATAACTCATATATAATCAACTTAATCACATACTAATGACATTCCTGTAAATTATAAGTGGGAGATTGGGTATTTCTCCGTGTATCTCCCATGAAGGGAGTACAGAGATTTGATGTTCGTGGCAAACTGGCGCCGCGATATGTTGGACCTTTTGAGATTCTGGCTAGAGTGGGGAAGGTTGCATATCGAGTAGCACTTCCTCCACATCTTTCTGGTATTCACGACATTTTCCATATATCCAACCTGAGGAAGTATGCGCATGACCCTCGACACATTATCAGTTACGAGAATCTCGATGTAGAGCCGGATCTGACTTATGAGGAGAAGCCAGTTCAGATACTTGATCGTGCTGTGAAGAAGCTTCGCAGCAAAGAGATTTCATTGGTCAAGATTTTGTGGCACTGACACAGCGTCAAAGAGGCGACGTGGGAAACCGAAGCCGACATGTGGGCATGATACCCGCAGCTTTTCTGAGGTAATAATCGAAACAAGCTTTTGTAATTAAAAATATGTTAAAATATATGGCTTGTTTTCTCTTTGAGGTTTTTATGGGTTCAAAACCCTTTGAGGTTTTTATGACCATGTGAAATTCAAGATATATAATGACCTTAACTCGAGTCTCGAGGACGAGACTCCCTTTGAGGTTTTTATACACTAAATAGCCACGTGAGTTTTTTGCTAGGCCCATTGAAACCATGCAACTTATTTCTTTCCTTGGTTTTTTGGGTATTTCTTGTTGGCCTAAAATTGGGCCATGGTGCTGCCCTAACATTAGAAAAATGAATGGTCCAAAGAAGGGTTGTTGTTAAAGAAAAAGAAAAAGGGGGAAAAGGCTAAGGCTATGGAACCAATTGGGTCGTGTTTGAAAAAAGGCCCAGCAGAGTGATTTATGGATCAATTAGGGCCATAGTGTTTTTTAAAAAAAAGAGAGGATTTTTTATTGTGGAAAAAGGCTATCATACGAAAAAACCAGTGTTGCAGAAGTCGGTATTCGGGATTTCAGTCGAGGGGGTCGATGAATAGAGAATAATCGGTACTCGAGTGACGATTTGGAATTATTCGATTCTGTATTTTTTAATTATTGTTAATATAAAAATGATTTTAATACATATATTCGTATATCTTTATATATATAGTCATCAATCAACAAGAATCCAACATAAAAGTATCTATTAACAACATACATATACAGAGCTTTGACATTTTTGGTAATATCATGACAAATGCTAACGCTTGAGAATTTAAAAAAATAAAAAAAATAAAAAATTCTAGGATTTAACTACCAGTCGGTCGAATAGTCGGTCAGTCGGCCGAATAATCGGACCGACTATTCGGTTAGGCCGACTAGAGGTTATTCAGTCGGGGACCCCCCTGCACCTCATAGTCAAACCAAATAGTCGGCCTAGTCAGCCGACTATTGCAACACTAGAAAAACCCATGCAAAAAGGAAAACAAAAAAACAAAAAATGACTTACTTGAAAAAAAATGATGATTTTTTTGCTTTCTCATCTTCAGTTCTCTTCCCAATTTGATCGAGCATCTTATTTTCCAATAAATATGGGAGAAAGGAGTATTGCATAGAGTTCTCCAGTTCTGATTCAGACTCTGCCATCGAGTCACTCCATCTTCGAGTATCCAGTTTCTTCGAGTTCTCTGATGAAGAGACTCGGTTTCAGTGCAATGCAGTGAAACCAAGGAGTGCTTTGGTGGTAGTGCAGTGTGCCTACACCTTAAAGGACCCGGGTTCGAATCCCAAGGGGGACACTCTTCAGTTCTCTTCCCAATTTGATCGAGCATCTTATTTTCCAATAAATATGGGAGAAAGGAGTATTGCATAGAGTTCTCCAGTTCTGATTCAGACTATGCCATAGAGTCACTCCATCTTCGAGTATCCAGTTTCTTCGAGTTCTCCGACGAAGAGACTCAGTTTCAGTGCAATGCAGTGAAACCAAGGAGTGGTTTGGTGGTAGTGCAGTGTGCCTACACCTTAAAGGACCCGGGTTCGAATCCCAAGGGGGACGCTCCAAACCTCCAAAATTATCGGGCATACTATTAAAAAAAGACTCAGTTTCAGACTCCATTCTCCAGTGACCGTGAATTACTGTACGAGATCCTTCCAAGGTTCCTTTGAGAGAGAACACACTTCGAGGTCCCTGTGAGAGAGACCCGTCTTCAGAAATCTATATATGGATATTCACATGACGTTCTTCGTTTGGCCCTTCAGAAAGATGAAGCAGTTTTTCACATGTTGGGCAGTCTTCCAACATGTTACGGGCCAGAGTTCTCTTACGATGAGACTCATTCAGTTCAGGTTACTCTGCATAGTATAGAGCACACGCTCTCCGACGAGGAGACTCAATTCAGTTCATGTGAATTTGACAGACTCAGTACATAACACACATTCTCCGATGAGGAGACTCATTCCACTCCAGCCCTTCAGTTTCTTCTCACCAACACGACATGAGAAGCAATGTCCTCAGCAGGCAGCCGACAGAGTTTGCATTGAGTTGATATTGTTCATAGTGTCTTGTATTATGTGAGTGGGTGCTTTCTTTCGATTAGTCCAAGCTAAGAATTGCATGTTCTTGCTTGAGGGGGGGAGTTAGAGTACGCGTCCATAGGTAGGTAATTAGATCCCCCCAACATCCAATTACCATGTGCAACTTTGTTAGTCACACATCGTTTGTTAGTGGGATTTGGTTATTATGGTATGGAGCTATATTAGAAGCCATGCACCTTTTGTATTCATTGAGAAGACACAATAGACACATCAACCCTCTGAGGCATTCTCTCGGGGTTTCATCGCTCCGTATGGAGTATGGTTCCACGTTATACTCGGTGACTTCATGTTCTTTATGCTTCCACATTAATGTTTTATGTAGTTGGCAATGAAAATAGAACTACATAAGAACAGGCATGTCAGCAGCTAAGATTGTCATAATGGATTTGACCAACATCAGCTCAGTGCTCCCATGCACCATAGCTCTGTACTTTGACTTAGCATCTGCACAAGCTGTGATGACAAGATATGTCACTCTGCTAAATAACGACCTTGTACCTGGAGAATACTTCATATACCTTAGTATCATGTAAACTGCATCCATGTGAGCATGTCGTGTTGATCCATAAACTGGCTAACTTTGCTCATTGCAAAGCAGTTATCTGGCCTGGTAATAGTCGCGTAGAGGAGCATCGTAACAAGCTCCATGTATCTCCTCTTGTCTACCTCATCTATATCATCGGCATCATAGAGCTTCATGTTGGGATCAATGAGAGTAGTGGTAGGTCTACAGTCTGACATTCCTTTCTCTAAAAGGAGATATGTAATGTACTTCCTTTGTATCATCACAAGACCTCTATGATCCCTGGCAAACTCAAGTCTAATGAAGTATCATAGTTCGCCAAGGTCCTTGGTGACAAACTGTTGTCCAAGTAACTCCTTAGCCTCATTGATGCCCTACAAGTCATCTCCTATAACAATGATGCCATCAACGTAAATCTGAATAACAATAATACCTCTTTGTATCATGTGTACAAAGAGTAAGTGATCTGCAGTCGATTTCGTGAAGCCCTGCTACTTTATCAAGTTCGAGAGCTTCTGGAATCATACTGCAAGACTCTGCTTAAGGCCACAAATAGATGTATGAAGTATGCATATCTTCTGACACTCATCTTCAACATCGAACACATGTGGCCGATGCAAATAGACTTCCTCCTGCATGTCACCATACAAGAAAGCATTCTTGACATCTGTAGAGAGTGAGGAAACGTATCAGAGATACATAATATGAAAATGAAAAGAACACTTGGATTTTACATGGAACCCTACGCCATGAATAGCGTGATTAAACCACAAGAGAACCGCCTCAAAGGGATGATGTCTATATTGATCTCTCTCATATTTACCAGTGGGGTGGAGCTTCTTATATAGCCCAACCAGAATGATTGAGTCCCACTTACAGTAGATATGAGGCTAAACCAGAGGATATGGTATTTGGACCCTAGACGGATCTAATTACTCATCTATGATGATGCATACTTTAACACTTCCCTCAAGCTGGAGCATGCAATGCTCAGCTTGGACAAATAGAAAGAAATCTCTCACATAATACAAGACACTAATATATTATCAACTCAACACATACTCTCCTGACTGCCTGCTGAGCATGTTGTTTCTCATGTTGTGCGGGTGAGGAGGAACTAAAGGCCATGAGTGTGAACTGAGCTGAGTCTACTCATAGGAGAACATGTGCTCTGTATTGCATCTATCAGTCACTGAAACTGAAATTGGTCTCATCATCAGAGAACACGTATTCTGTAGAAACTGGAATGAGTTTCCATATGAAGAACCATGACCTGTAACTGCCCCATCTCTCTTAGGGCATGTTTGGTTACTTGGTTGGGCTGAGATGGTGTATCCTCCTGTGAATAGTAGCTGTTTGGAGGGTTGAGAGGGTTGGAATGAAAATTGTGATGTGATGTGGCATTGATTATGTGTTATATTAATTTTTTTAATAATTATAATGTGTTTTTATGTTAATAATTTTATTTAAGCATGGTTAAAAATATTATACCAAAGAAATTATAGGGACATTATAAGTAATCCCAATCTAGGAATGCAGGGTTGGAGCTAGAGGTATGCCAGGGTACCCCAGTGTACCCTAGCAACCAAACAGGCCCTAAAGGGACAAACTAGAGAAAGATATGGAAACATCTTCATCGGAGTCCACAAGCGCTGGAGAATGGAGCCCGAAAAAGAGTATTCTCGTCAGAGCTGGGACTCTTTCATGCTGGCTCAGAGAAGGGGATCTCTACTATGGAATCCATGTGAATCCACATGAAAACCCCGAGTCCACACTGGCTCGGAGAATGAGATCTGTACTCTGGAGTCCCTATGGATGACATGAAATCCATGAGTCCAAGACGGGGACCTCTCACATAATGATCACATATATGCGCCTTGAACTAGTAGAATCTGAAATATGCAGACTCTGAATCTAACATGTACATTTGATTCTGAACTGCAGACCTCTACAAAATATCCATTTTCTCCCATATCGGCCAAAATAGATGACATCGACAAAGTTGGGAGAAGGCATGAAAATGAGAAAAAATAATAAGCCGATCTCTCTTTCCTTTTTCTACCTTTTCTCTCTTTTTTCAACAATTTTTTTCTTGCGTACGACTTTTTCTCTTTTTTGTAAGGGCCCCTTTTAAAAAAATGGCATGGCCCAAACCGGCCCAAAAATACTGTAACCTTTTTTTTCTTCTCGATCTGGCCTCTTTTTAGAGCCACAGCCCAACTGAGCCCTGAAAATGCAGCAACCCCTTCCCCTCTTTTTTATATACACACAAACCCTTGTTTACACCGAAACAAAAGTCCCCATAAACATCTCCCTTCTATTTAGGAATCCAACTGTGGGAATCCAACTCCCATCGCCTACGATGGGAACCTAACTCCCAACACAATCTGGAGATAGGAAGACGTCGCCACCTGGAAAAGAGGCGCACAGAGGCCACGATGGGACGAGGCTGCCATTGTAGCAGAAGAGTCGCATGGAGATCTTTTTCGAAAGGGACTGTAAGGAGCCAATCGACTGCGCTAGGTTGGCGGATGCGCGAGGTTCTGTTGTACTAGAGGGCGATGCAGCCTGGAGAGAAGGCTTTGTGCACTGCATGGGGTTTGATCACCGTGGCAAGAGATGAGGCTGAATCGGGTTTTAGATCACTACCTGGGGTTTGACCTCTGTGGAAAAAATCTTGTTGGGATCTGCGGGTGGAATTTCCTTTTAAAAAAACTAGAACTTATCGTATGGATCAAACTTGTTGATGAGGTGTAGATTGTATCTATGGCTAGAGTGCTTCAAGTGGTCCTTCCTCACTCTTCCCCCTTTGCATGGGCATAAGAAGATCGCATGGATCGTAGAGTGGAGAGGTTGAATCATGTTTGTTTCCTGAAGATTTATGGTTCAAGGAACCCTAGAAGATGGATGACCTTGATTTTCTTGAACTCTCAGGGTTAGGTTGGGTTGGGTTGGGGTATCCCTGTGAATAGTAAACTGTGAGGAGGATTGGGAGGGTTGGAAGGAGGGGTACCCCAGGTTGGGATAACCCAACCCTGCCCAACCATGCAACCAAACGGAGCCTAAATACATATCTTCAAAAAGAAAACATGGTCGTATGATGTTAATCTTCAGAAGTTGAATACGAATTAGGGTTTCATCAATACCCTCAGAACTTGTAATTGGTCATGGCCTGGATGCCTGGAACACACATGATCTTCTTGCATGATTAGGGTTTCGAAAAACCCTTGAACTCAAACTTGAACAGATTATTGAACAAATATTTGAACGATAATGAACATTGAAATACAAGAACATCAACAACATAGCCTTTTCCCACATTAAGTAGGGTCCGTTAATGGATTATTTGCCTCCATTCAGATCTGTCATGGGTTATACTTGGGCTTACGTCCAAAAAACTAAGATCCCTTCGAATAGTCTCATTCCAACACTTCTTGAGCCTTCCTCGTTCTTTCTTAACCGGCACAACATCCCAAAACCCGCATCTCTTAACTGGTGCATCAACTGACCTCTTTTGCAAATGGTCAAACCAGCTTAAGCGGTTTTCCACATCTTATCTTCAATCAAAGATACACCAACTTTCTATCTGATTGCATCATTTCGAATCCGATCTTTACGTGTATGTCCACGCATCCATCTTAGCATTTTTATTTCTGCTACAGCCATTCTCTGCACATGTGTATGGTTCATAGGCCAACATTCAGATCCATAGAGAATAGCAGGTTTCACGGTTGCTTTGTAAAACTTTCCTTTGATTTCGAGGGAATTTTCTTATCACATAGAACAGTAAAGGCTCCTCTCAACTTTAGCCAACCTGCATTTATTTTATGAGTTACATCTCCATCAAGTCCTCATTGTGTTGCAAAATAGATCCCAAGCATCTAAAAGAATCTTTCTTCTGAATGTCATCATCACCAATCTTCACAACGATTCATTTACCATAGCTCCATCAAAAGCGCACTCCATATATTCAATCTTAGTCATACTTATACGAAATCCTTTAGTCTCTAATGCATGTCTCCAGACCTCAAGCATCTCATTTACTCCATCTCTAGTCTCATCAATCAACACAATATCATGAACGGATAACATACACCAAGGTATCTCATCATGAATGTGGGACTAAACCAGTGGATATTAATTGAACCCTTGAGGGAACCAATTACCTATATATGATGACACATACTCTAACAACATCAAGCTGGGAAAATGATTGGTCCCCTACCACTGCAATGGAGAGGAAGATCCTATGAGTAGAATGACGAGCCATGAAGGAATAACTATCATGATAGTCCACCCCATATGTCTGAGTGAACCCATATGTCACACATCTAGCATGTGCCTATCAACTCTGCCATATACTCTCTGCTTCATTGTAAAGACCCATTTGTAGCCAATCATTGAAGCTATTGACAGGGTAGTAATCGAACTCCATGTGCCATGAGACTGGAGTGCAGTCATATCCTTCTCCATAGCAAGATGTGAATATCTATCTCGCAGAGCTTCCTGATATGTGCATAGCACCTCTACGACGGACAGTCACATCACAAACTTCTTAAAATCCTATGAAAGACATCCAATGAAACATGGGTAGTAAGATGATACATAGCACAAGTACACCTCCTCTTCCGAAGAGTAATGGGTTGATCAATGTTCTCTGGACGAGTTGTCTCATATATAATACTCTCCTGAGGTGCTACATGCTCAACCTATAAAGTCTCATGTTGTAGAGACAAATCAACAGTGCCATCAGTAGAAACCAAGTGCTCAGAATTTACCTGGGGCAAGCTGGATGATGGGGAAGACATAAAAGCAGGAGGTACAGTAGTCAGCTTGCAAACGTAGTAACAAGGCGAAGTCTGAGCCATAAGAGGAGCAGGAGGTGGAGGAGGTGTGGTAGGAGGTGGAGGCGAAGGAGGAAGCAGAATGTAAACCCTCACCAGACTCAGATGAAGTCATCGTGTCACTTCTGAAAGAAAAGTATATGACAAACTCAAAGAAAGTGACGTTAACACTAACATACTTTCCATCCGACAGAAACAAACCACCGGTACCCTTTTTAGTTTTGAGAATAGCCTACAAAAACGTACTTGACAGATTTGGGGGAGAGCTTGTCACGACCAAGAGTTATGTGATGAACAAAACTCATAGAGCGAAAGGCGAAGTGTTAGAGAGAAAAGGTCCTTATCGAGAACTGCAATCGAAAAAAGAACCTTCTCTCCTAAGACGGAGGACTGCATAGTTGACCAGGTAGCAAGCAGTGAGCATCGCATCACCCCAAAAAGAATGAGGAGCATGACTCTGAATAAGAAGAGTCACAGTAACATCAAGAGGTCACGGTGTTTACGACTGTTCTGCTAGAAAGCATAAGCACATGAGGTCCGATGTATGATGCCAATGGACCTAAAGAATTGAGAGAGTTGGATGGTATAATATACTTAACAAAAGCATTGTCAGACCGAATATACTTTTTTTTAGGCTTCAAAAAAGGGGGAAACACTCGCTGGTGCTCGCCCCAAAAATATATATAACTATAACAGAAAAAGAGGAGAGATACTTACATAGGGGAGGTGGGGTAGAAGGGAGCAGAAGATGAATGCGAATACAAGAAAAGTAGCCGCCACAGATGGGCCGTTAAACTATGAATTACACCAATCGGAAATAAGTCTAATACCCACAATGTTGACGTTCTCACAATAGAAGCGCTAGCCCGAGAAAATAGCGCCGTTCCTGGCACGCCAAATGCACCACAGCCGCGCGATAGGAGCCAAAACATCAGGCCTGGCCCTGTCCCTGTTCGTCCAAAAATTCTCGTAAAAGTCTTCAAGATTGTCCGCACGAGCCCAAGCCACATCGTCCCAGACACCCGCAACCAAGGAGCAGCGAAAGAATAGATGGTCGGCGGTCTCGTCGTCATCACAGCAAAGAGGGCATGAAGCGCTGGTCTGAGGGAAGAACCTGGCGCAACGATCGCGAGTCAACAATCTCCATTGACGAAGTAACCATAGGAAGATGGCAATGCACTCCGGCAAGTGCAAACCCCAGATGAAGGCACAGTCACACACAAGAGGAGATGTCGTAGGAGGCGGAGAAGAGAGCAGTGCCCGGTAGGCCTTCCGAGAGGAGAAGGCCCCGTCTTTCCAACGCCAATGATCCCTCAGCATAGTAGGCGTAGCAGCAGAATTGAGAGCCTACATCATCAAAACGAAATCATCCACCCGCTGCTCAGAGAAGTTCCCAGAGAACCGAGGGCACCAACAACCGTTTATCCAACACTCCGCGATAGACCGAATATACTTAACAAAAGCAGAAAAATATTCTTTATTTCATTAACGAAAGTTTGAATAATAGAACCAGCCTCAGACTTGTTTTTCAAAAAGGAAAATCCAAGAAGATCTAGAAAAATCATCGATGAAAACTAGATAGAACATGTGCCCCAGCTGATCAAGAACAAGATTGGGACCCCATATTATGAGGCCCGCTCTCGCGAATCTGGGAAACCCGTTTACATATCAACCGTAGTATCATGTTCGCTAAGGACCACATTAGAGTACTGAAAATTAGGGAATTTTTTTCTAATGACATTCACATTAACTAACAGGCCACAGAACTATAACATGTCACACTTATATTGCATAAATTCCATAGCAGTTAACATGTAACAACAGAAATTGCATTATATACATGCATCCCAATTTTATCAGAAGAGAAATAAAAGCATAAAATATTTTGAATAAACTATAGCATATGTACCTGATAATTGTAACTGCAGAAGCTGATGTTCAACTGTCCCAATACAACGGTGCAGGTAATTTGCCTGCAATCCATGGAATAGGGAGAAAAGAACATCAACAAACGTTGAATACATCTAATTAATTAAAATTAACAGGAATTTAGTGGCTCCAAAAGAAAGCAAGTAATTTGGCCTTGACAATTAAAATTTAAAGCTACTTGCAATGAAACATGCTTTCAAGTTGTTTGGTATGTAAAACCCCAGTCTACTCATCCTACACTCATTACCCACATAATCATTTATATATAAATATCATATGGTCCATATTTAAGTCATTGCCTTTTTATTAATTATAACATAAGTTTGATTGGTCTTGAGAATGTAAATGATGAGACTCTGATATGATCATTATCTCTATTAAATGCTTATAATGATGTTTAAGAATCTTTTGGATTGATCATAGTAAGGGTATATGATGGATCTTAGCTTAATGGAAACCAAGCTCAACTACAACCAACTTCCATGTAACCAATTCAACTGCAATTCAACTTTAGCCAAACTCAATTGTGACTCAATCCAATCTCAAATGTAACTTTTCCAAATTCAACTGTAATGTAACTTTTCCAGATTCAACTGTAACTGATTCAGATGTAGCCATAAAGGATTCAGATGTATACATGGATGATTCGGACGTAGCATCGCCAAGTCTGCTGGCGAAAAATAAACAAAACTCAAGCGGTGAAGTAGCCTACAAAAGGCTCTTCTGTCTCGCCCTCTAATTGGAAGGCGGTCCAATAGAGGGATAGGTCTACTCCAAAACTACGCCATTGAGACGGGTGAGAGAGACTCTCTAGAAAAGTCGCTCTAAAAGAAAAACCGGCCCGACCGGTACGGGCTAACGAGCACGAAAAACTAAAACCAAGGGTCCTCCAGCCTAGGTACCCTAAAGAACAAGGGTCAGCGGAACCGGTCTTTAAAAGAAAACCAGTGGATCCCAGAGAGGCGTAAAAACTGCGAACGCTCGCGAGAAAACCGAGAAAAAGACTGGGATCCTAGACCCGCGCAGCAAGCGGTCGCTGCCCTAACTGGGCTTCCTAATCTCCCGCCCAGCTGAGGGTCACCGCACCCTCGCACAGTCAGGTGTAAAGGTCACCATGACTGGCAATCATTATTTATCAGTCTTCATTGAATTACTATTGTTGACTTGATTCCTCAATCTTTCTCGATCTCTGTTGTGGATGATTGTACAGATCTAGGTCTTTTGTCAACGATCATATTGATATAACAGATTCCCCATTGATTTCACTTATTTGTCCATCCCATTCTTCTTAATTTCTTCTGTGGTTTACTTTACAAATCTAGTTATTTTGTCACTAATTATCTTTGATGATATGTATAAATAGTAGATTATACTCCAGGATCAATTGTATTTCTTATCTTAAAAGAGTATATTTTTAAATTCTTAATCATAGACGAGTAGATTTTTAAATTCTATTCCCAACTATAACCATCAAGGAGAGATCACTTACTCTTTTCATAACCCTTATTTGATGGAATCACTTAGATTGGAAAGGTTGATAAGACAATAAATTTATTCGAGAAGGTGCTTCTTCGTGGCTTGAAACTTTATGGCATGATGTTTATCGTAGTTCTAACAACTTGTAGCAGATCAGGCTTAGTGGAGTAGGAACTAAGTACTACAATTCTATGGTTGAAGATCATGGCATCACTTCTTCTATGTATCATTACACGTGGATAATTTATCAATATGGTCCGGCATGTAAATTACCAGAAGCACAGAGTTTTATAGTCAGTATGCATTGTCATACAGATGATATTGAATAGGTGACGTTTCTCTACCCATGCAAGATTTATGGCAACCTAGAGATTGGAAGATGGGCAATACAAGTACTACGTGAGCTTGATCCACCGAATCATGTCAATTATGTCTTGTTATCAAGCATAAATGTTGAAAAGGCCAACGGGATAATGTGACATTATTGCAGCCAGAAATGCGAGACAAGTAGGTGAGGAAAGAACTTAATTGCAGCTGAATCAAGTATAAGATTAAAGTTTGTGCTTTCAGCGGATAATTAAACTAGTCCTTATATGGATAAGATGCATGATACCTTGTATTTATTCTTTCCGTACAATTCAATTTTTTAGATTAAGAAGGTCATATACTTCGACAACCTGAAATAATCCATATTGTTTTGCGATGTAATATGCTCTTTTATTGCATCTGACATTAAAGCCAATAGCTAAGCTAATTGTCCCATCAATTCTACTTGTCCTTTTATTGGCATCTATTCGTATGCCTTGGTATGGAAATCCCTTCATTGATGAGAACATGGAGTAATTGTGCTTGATTGTGCAGAGATCCCCTACGCATCTATGTCACTTATGTTATTCTCTATAAATCAGACTACATCATCCTAGACTACATGATGCATTTACTTGGGCAATACGTGGCTCTGATTGAAGAGTTCTCAAAATGTATTTGTCTTGATGACTAAAAACACCATCATTTTCATTACTCGTAAGAAATTTCTCTACTTAGTTGTCTTTACTGGAAATTGATATTCGTTCAGTTGAAGAACTGTGTTGATTGTGTTGCCAGTTCTTTACCAAATATGAGAAAAGAGCATAAACAAGATGGTCTATGAGTATAATTTCAAGATGAAATGGATTGGACATTTTTTATGCATAAATCTGACAGGATATTAGGCACCACATTGACCAAGAAAAGATGTTTTACTAAGAGTAATGCAATCCAAAATTCAGCTTCTGATCCACCGATCCAATCAATAACACCCCTTGTTTTGTATTTTGAATTATTGCTAAAATCTCTCTTTTTTTTTGAGCTCCCTATTTAAGCATAACTTCTGTCCTTCTAGGTACATTGTAAATGTTCTAAAATTTTGACAACCAATAATTTACTTTATTTAAGCATGTTGAAGTCCACCAGGATTGTTATCCAGTGATTCTAGAAAAGGACTTGGATGTGAGCAGAATGTAAGAGGTTTTGTTTGTAGGGTAATTAGCAAGATCAACAGTTGCAAGAACGATTCTTGCATGAATTTTGTCTAACAGAAAAGGAAGGTTGAAGAAAAATCTTACTCAAAACTTGAGTCACACACTTTACACCGCATATCGACCCAAACTCGTGAATCAAACAACAACCACATTTTCGAAATCTAAAGGAAACCCCCAATGATGGAATAAAAGATGTAAAGTACATGAATAGCAGCAAAAGAGGGTTTAGATGTACCTCTTTGGATCTTAAATTTTGGAGGAATGCTGCCATTGGTAGCAGCTCCAGCCGCTTGCTTGGAAGAAATGTAGCAGTAACTGCTGCCACAGAAACAGAAGCAGCTGCATGCAACAACTGAAGGAGGTTGCAGCAGCACAGTTGTTGCTCTTTGCAGCAGTAAGGGGGAATTGGAGCAGCTGCAGGGGCTCCAGCAGCTTCCATCTGCTTGTGGAGCACAGATGATTGCTGTTCTTGCAGCCCTTTGTGGGTTTTCTTCAATAGAATGGTAGTAGGAGCTCCCAGATGCTTGGGAGGGCTTCAACAGCTGTAGGGGAGGGCTGGAGCAGTTGAAGGCTGATGCCTGGAGCAATAATAACACCATCAATTGATGTAGCAAGCAGCAACAACTCAGAACCAAAGAAAAGGGCTGGTGCAGCAGTAATTTGAAGGGATTCCAGCAGCTGTGAACAGAAGTTGAGCAAGAAAAAGGAGGGTTGGGAGGGCTCTTACGGCTGGGGGTTGAGAGGAAGAGAGAGGGAGAGAAGTGGGGAAAAAGAGAGGAGTTTAGGTGATATAAATAAGGGAGAATGGGCCTTAATTGCTTGACAAGTGGAGGGGGGAAAAGCCAAGTGGAGAAGGACAGCAGATTATGTCTGCTTTGCTGGAAATATATATATTTATTTATTTATTTATTTATTTATTTATTTTACAATAGCCCTATTATATCTAGAAAACCGAAGTTGACCGTATACGCACCTCGATTGTTGGATTTTTGTGTATAATAGCTCGTTTTGACCGTCTCCGAACGACGATCAATATGAGTATAATATTCATATACTTCGGGTCAAAGATGAATTCTCGAAATTTCCGGGATACGGTCTTGATTGGTTATTAAATTTTACGAATTTAAAATATCAAATGACCTCCGATTGACGAACGGTCGATTTCGTTGGTCTTATTTTATCGAATCGGATTTTTGAGTGGTCTTGTTTTATTTCGCAGTTTCCGAATTTGCGTTGCGGCTTTTTCGGACACGCATTACGATGCGATCGATTTTTGATTGATTTCGCCCGAACGACTTTTAATTCACGATCAATTGATCGATTTATGTTATTTAACACCGATTAGTAACTTTATTTAGTTATACGGTCTCTAATCGGGTCGGGTTCGGGTTCGTGCAGATCTGGATGTTATAAATATAAAAACCTCAAAGGGAGTCTCATCCTCGAGACTCGAGTCAAGGTTCCTATGTATCTTGTTTGGATTTCATCTGGCCATAAAAACCTCAAAGGGTTTTGAACCCATAAAAACCTCAAAGGGAAAACAAGCCATGTTCTTTCAATATATAAAATTAATGGGCTTGTTTTGACCATTATCTGACAAAGCTGCGGTATCTTGCCCGCATGTCTGCTTCGGTTATCCCATGCCGCTTCTTTGTCACAACGTTGGTGTCATAGTATTCTGTTCTTGGGAAATTTCTTTGATGCGAGGCTTCTTTATAGTATTATCGAGTTTCTGTACCGGTCTCTCCTCATATATCAAGTCTGGCTCCACGTTAAGGTTTTCGTAGATGATGATGTGTTGAGGTCGTGTACGTACTTCCTTAGATTGGATATCTATATGGTTGATAGGTGTGGAGGAAGGACCACTCGATACACCACCTTACTTTTACGAGTAATAATTTCAAATGATCCAATATATCAACGTTAATTTGCCGTGGACAATCAAATCTATGTACTTCATTCGTAGGAGATACTCGTAGGACACACAATCTCCTATCTGTGTTTACAGATATTTCATCAGTATGAGAGGTTAAATTGAATATTGATAAGTCATATTTTGAATGGATAAAGAGAAGATGTTCACATTACTTGAAACTCTACATCTCTTCTCCGACGATATGTATAGCTTTTCTGGTGGCTCTGAGCCGTCAGAAGCCTTTACCTCATGATATCAACAATCGTAGTAGTTTTCTCTAAGAGATCTACGAGGTACAGAGCCTGTTTACCTATCTTACGCGAACTGAGAAGTATGAGGCATCTCCACCTGTATAGGGCTTCGAATGTTGCCATACCAATACTTAGAATGATGGTTGTTGTATAGAAATTATACCAACGACAGGTGGTCCTTCTAGGATCCTTTCCTCACTAGAGTATATGCATGTAATAAATTGTCAAGTGTCTAAATAATGAGTCCGCTCTGTCCGTTGGTCTGAGGATGATATGCAGAACTCATCTTCAGCTCTGTTTGTGGTGCTGACATGAACTGGTGTCAGTAGTGAGATGTAAATCTCGAGCCTCTGTCAGATATTTCCTCACGTGGTACATCATAAAGTCTTATAATGTTCTGCACATACCATCTAGCCAACCTAGATGGGGTGTAGATTATGCTGCTAGGTATGAAATGAGCTGACTTGGTCAATCTTTCAACGACCCAAAAGCATTGTGGTCACCATGGTGTCCTTGGTAGTCTAGTAACAAAATTCATTAAAGTACTCTCTCACTTTTACTTGAGAATGGGGAGATACTGTAATAATCATGGTGGTCTTCTATGCTTAACCTTGACCATCTGACATGTCAAACATCTGCTAACATGGTGTGTTGCATCACACTTCATCCCGACCCGCCAGAATGTTTGCGCAGATTACGATACATTTTCATACTGCCAGGATGAAAAGACAGTTGTGAACTGTGTGCCATATCAAGAATCTCTACGCAATTGCTCATCATAGGATACACGATGTAGCCATCCTTTCATAAAGTAGACTTAGTCTCCATAAAATTATCACTTTTGTCCTTGTTGGCACACATACATTTGTCTCAATTTCAAGGATATGTCCTATGTCCTACTACGAAATCTCAAGGATTGTCGAATCGCAGAGGTATGACAGTAGATATGGACACACTCTTATGAGGATGTCAACCTGTTAAAACTATGAGCATGTCCCATGTGTATAGCTAGTTTGCTCACTGAATGTGCATGCGCTTTCCTGTTAAGCACATTTGCGCCACGTTTCTTTTATTAGAATGTTAAGAGATTGTGTAATCTAAATCCTTCAGTAGCTTAAGCCACTTGTTGTTCATTCAACTCCTTATGATTAAAGATGTACTTCAAACTTTTATGATCTGTGAAAATTTTGAAATTCACCTCATAGAGATAGTAGTGCCCGATCTTCAAGGCGAAGATAACTATCACCGATTCCAAGTCAATGATGGGTTAATTCCGCTCATGCGGCCTCAACTGACGTATTGCATAAACAATCATGTAACCTTGCTGCATCAGAACCACTCTTAAACATTCATTTGAAGCATTTGTATTACTGTATAATCTTGAGTATCTGAAGAAAGTGCAAGAATAGACACATTTGTTAATCTTTCTTTCAATGTCCTTAAAGGCCTGCTTGTTCAGTTGTCTTGTGACCAATGCATAATTTCATCGACTCATCCTTCTTTCTGACAAAAAGAACGGGAGCACCCCGAGGTGTAGTGCATAACCTTATGAACCTATGTTATGTAACTCCTGCAACTGCATTTTCAGCTCTCTTAACTCGGCTAGTGCCATGTGTCATGGAGCCATCGAGATTGGTTGTGTATTTGGCAGTAATGTAATCTCGAACTCAATCTCTTTCTCAGGAGGTAAACCTGACAAATCATTAGAGAACATATTAGGATAATCTGACACTATCGTGATGTCCTAAGTCATCGGCTCTCCATCAGATGCCCCTCGAACGGTTGTTAGATTTGAATCATATCCCCGATCAACAAGTTTCTGAGCTTTTAATACTGAAATGTACCCCTTAAGGTAAACTCGGGTATGTTCGGAATCTTGACTACAACCGAATTCCTAAAGTAATTAACTAGGTATAATGAGTTGACAGCTAATCCACTCGCATAATTAGGTCATACTTGTCAAGTTATAGTAGCAGACAGTCTGTGATCATCTCATGACCACCAATCAACATTGGTAACCTTCTGACTACCAGCCTTATAAAAAACAACTGGTCACCCGACCTACGGATGTGACAAGGACGATCTAGGGCATATGCAACTCTACCTACTGAAGCTAGAAACTTGGAGTTCGTTTATCGCTTTAGAATTAATTAAAACATAGAAAGGTCGGTTCAGGACGTCATGGTTCTATGTAAGAACCAATATCATTAATAGTTAATGTTCATGGATATTTCTAACTATGCTTTTTCTCTTCTTGGGAACATATGGAAAATTATTTGCAATTGGTGATATCTGTGGTCATTAATTTTGAATGTCATATTTCCCTTTCAGACTCGTGACAAGTCAAAGGACTGTCGCAATCCGAGGATTTAATGTGATCAGAACAATAATACTACGAATGTATTTAGCAGGGTACCACTGCTCTGATACCAAAGTGTGAGGCCCGCTCCCGCGGATCTGGGAAACCCGTTTACATATCAACCGTAGTATCATGTTCGCTAAGGACCACATTAGAGTACTGAAAATTAGGGAATTTTTTTTAATGGCATTCACATTAACTAACAGGCCACAGAACTATAACATGTCACACTTATATTGCATAAATTCCATAGCAGTTAACATGTAACAACAGAAATTGCATTATGTACATGCATCCCAATTTTATCAAAACAGAAATAAAAGCATAAAATATTTTGAATAAACTATAGCATATGTATCTGATAATTGTAACTGCAGAAGCTGATGTTCAACTCTCCCAATACAACGGTGCAGGTAATTTGCCTGCAATCCATGGAATAGGAAGAAAAGAACATCAACAAACGTTGAGTACATCTAATTAATTAAAATTAACAGGAATTTAGTGGTTCCAAAAGAAAGCAAGTAATTTGGCCTTGACAATTAAAATTTAAAGCTACTTGCAATGAAACAGGCTTTCAAGTTGTTTGGTATGTAAAACCCCAGTCTACTCATCCTACACTCATTACCCACATAATCATTTATATATAAATATCATATGGTCCATATTTAAGTCATTGCCTTTTTATTAATTATAATATAAGTTTGATTGGTCTTGAGAATGTAAATGATGAGACTCTGATATGATCATTATCTCTATTAAATGCTTATAATGATGTTTAAGAATCTTTTGGATTGATCATAGTAAGGGTATATGATGGATCTTAGCTTAATAGAAATCAAGCTCAACTACAACCAACTTCCATGTAACCAATTCAACTGCAATTCAACTTTAGCCAAACTCAATTGTGACTCAATCCAATCTCAAATGTAACTTTTCTAAATTCAACTGTAATGTAACTTTTCCAGATTCAACTGTAACTGATTCAAATGTAGCCATAGATGATTCAGATGTATACATGGATGATTCGGAAGTAGCATCGCCAAGTCTGTTGGCGAAAAATAAACAAAACTCAAGCGGGGAAGTAGCCTACAAAAGGCTCTTCCCTCTCGCCCTCTAATTGGAAGGCGGTCCAATAGAGGGATAGGTCTACTCCAAAACTACGCCACTGAGACGGGTGAGAGAGACTCTCTACAAAAGTCGCTCTAAAAGAAAAACCGGCCCGACTGGTACGGGCTAACGAGCTCGAAAAACTAAAACCAATGGTCCTCCAGCCTAGGTACCCTAAAGAACAAGGGTCAGCGGAACTGGTCTTTAAAAGAAAACCTGTGGATCCCAGAGAGGCGTAAAAACTGCGAGCGCTCGCGAGAAAACCGAGAAAAAGACTGGGATCCTAGACCCGCGCAGCAAGCGGCCGCTGCCCTAACTGGACTTCCTAATCTCTCGCCCAGCTGAGGGTCACCGCACCCTCGCACAGTCAGGTGTAAAGGTCACCATGACTGGTAATCATTATTTATCAGTCTTCATTGAATTACTATTGTTGACTTGATTCCTCAATCTTTCTCGATCTCTGTTGTGGATGATTGTACAGATCTAGGTCTTTTGTCAACGATCATATTGATATAACAGATTCCCCGTTGATTTCACTTATTTGTCCATCCCATTCTTCTTAATTTCTTCTGTGATTTACTTTACAAATCTAGTTATTTTGTCACTAATTATCTTTGATGATATGTATAAATAGTAGATTATACTCCAGGATCAATTGTGTTTCTTATCTTAAAAGAGTATATTTTTAAATTCTTAATCATAGACGAGTAGATTTTTAAATTCTATTCCCAACTATAACCATCAAGGAGAGATCACTTACTCTTTTCATAACCCTTATTTGATGGAATCACTTAGATTGGAAAGGTTGATAAGACAATAGATTTATTCGAGAAGGTGCTTCTTCATGGTTTGAAACTTTATGGCATGATGTTTATCGTAGTTCTAACAACTTGTAGCAGATCAGGCTTAGTGGAGTAGGAACTAAGTACTACAATTCTATGGTTGAAGATCATGGCATCACTTCTTCTATGGATCATTACACGTGGATAATTTATCAATATGGTCCGGCATGTAAATTACCAGAAGCACAGAGTTTTATAGTCAGTATGCATTGTCATACAGATGATATTGAATAGGTGATGTTTCTCTACCCATGCAAGATTTATGGCAACCTAGAGATTGGAAGATGGGCAATACAAGTACTACATGAGCTTGATCCGCCGAATCATGTCAATTATGTCTTGTTATCAAGCATAAATGTTGAAAAGGCCAACAGGATAATGTGACATTATTGCAGCCAGAAATGCGAGACAAGTAGGTGAGGAAAGAACTTAATTGCAGCTGAATCAAGTATAAGATTAAAGTTTGTGCTTTCAGCGGATAATTAAACTAGTCCTTATATGGATAAGATGCATGATACCTTGTATTTATTCTTTCCGTACAATTCAATTTTTTAGATTAAGAAGGTCATATACTTCGACAACCCGAAATAATCCATATTGTTTTGCGATGTAATATGCTCTTTTATTGCATCTGACATTAAAGCCAATAGCTAAGCTAATTGTCCCATCAATTCTACTTGTCCTTTTATTGGCAACTATTCGTATGCCTTGGTATGGAAATCCCTTCATTGATGAGAACATGGAGTAATTGTGCTTGATTGTGCAGAGATCCCCTACGCATCTATGTCACTTATGTTATTCCCTATAAATCAGACTACATCATCCTAGACTACATGATGCATTTACTTGGGCAATACGTGGCTCTGATTGAAGAGTTCTCAAAATGTATTTGTCTTGATGACTAAAAACACCATCATTTTCATTACTCGTAAGAAATTTCTCTACTTAGTTGTCTTTACTGGAAATTGATATTCGTTCAGTTGAAGAACTGTGTTGATTGTGTTGCCAGTTCTTTACCAAATATGAGAAAAGAGCATAAACAAGATGGTCTATGAGTATAATTTCAAGATGAAATGGATTGGACATTTTTTTATGCATAAATCTGACAGGATATTAGGCACCACATTGACCAAGAAAAGATGTTTTACTAAGAGTAATGCAATCCAAAATTCAGCTTCTGATCCACCGATCCAATCAATAACACCCCTTGTTTTGTATTTTGAATTATTGCTAAAATCTCTCTTTTTTTTGAGCTCCCTATTTAAGCATAACTTCTGTCCTTCTAGGTACATTGTAAATGTTCTAAAATTTTGACAACCAATAATTTACTTTATTTAAGCATGTTGAAGTCCACCAGGATTGTTATCCAGTGATTCTAGAAAAGGACTTGGATGTGAGCAGAATGTAAGAGGTTTTGTTTGTAGGGTAATTAGCAAGATCAACAGTTGCAAGAACGATTCTTGCATGAATTTTGTCTAACAGAAAAGGAAGGTTGAAGAAAAATCTTACTCAAAACTTGAGTCACACACTTTACACCGCATATCGACCCAAACTCGTGAATCAAACAACAACCACATTTTCGAAATCTAAAGGAAACCCCCAATGATGGAACAAAAGATGTAAAGTACATGAATAGCAGCAAAAGAGGGTTTAGATGTACCTCTTTGGATCTTAAATTTTGGAGGAATGATGCCATTGGTAGCAGCTCCAGCCGCTTGCTTGGAAGAAATGTAGCAGTAACTGCTGCCACAGAAACAGAAGCAGCTGCATGCAACAACTGAAGGAGGTTGCAGCAGCCCTTGAGCCTTTCTTTGAAGCAGCAGCACAGTTGTTGCTCTTTGCAGCAGTAAGGGGGAATTGGAGCAACTGCAGGGGCTCCAGCAGCTTCCATCTGCTTGTGGAGCATAGATGATTGCTGTTCTTGCAGCCCTTTGTGGGTTTTCTTCAATAGAATGGTAGTAGGAGCTCCCAGATGCTTGGGAGGGCTTCAACAGCTGTAGGTGAGGGCTGGAGCAGTTGAATGCTGATGCCTGGAGCAATAATAACACCATCAATTGATGTAGCAAGCAGCAGCAACTCAGAACCAAAGAAAAGGGTTGGTGCAGCTGTAATTTGAAGGGATTCCAGCAGCTGTGAACAGAAGTTGAGCAAGAAAAAGGAGGGTTGGGAGGGCTCTTACGGCTGGGGGTTGAGAGGAAGAGAGAGGGAGAGAAGTGGGGAAAAAGAGAGGAGTTTAGGTGATATAAATAAGGGAGAATGGGCCTTAATTGCTTGACAAGTGGAGGGGGGAAAAGCCAAGTGGAGAAGGACAGCAGATTGATGTCTGCTTTGCTGGAAATATATATATATATTTATTTATTTATTTATTTATTTATTTTACAATAGCCCTATTATATCTAGAAAACCGAAGTTGACCGTATACGCACCTCGATTGTTGGATTTTTGTGTATAATAGCTCGTTTTGACCGTCTCCGAACGACGATCAATATGAGTATAATATTCATATACTTCGGGTCAAAGACGAATTCTCGAAATTTCCGGGATACGATCTTTATTGGTTATTAAATTTTACGAATTTAAAATATCAAACGACCTCCGATTGACGAAAGGTCGATTTCGTTGGTCTTATTTTATCGAATCGGATTTTTGAGTGGTCTCGGTTTATTTCGCAGTTTCCGAATTTGCGTTGCGGCTTTTCGGAAACGCATTACGATGCGATCGATTTTTGATCGATTTCGCCCGAACGACTTTTAATTCACGATCAATTGACCGATTTATGTTATTTAACACCGATTAGTAACTTTATTGAGTTATACGGTCTCTAATCGGGTTAGGTTCGGGTTCGTGCAGATCTGGATGTTATACATATATTAAAATGAACTAACTCAAATAAAGAACTACTGTTACGACTGATGATCGGGAAAATTGGAAATGTGATGCTTTCCAAGTTGGCAAGCCATGCACTGGAAAGTAGACTGAGAAGGAATCTGTGGGAGAACTCTACACAACTTCTGCAAAGGAAATGATCGGACCGAAGATGTCGCATGTACGGAGAGACTGATCAAGTGGGAATGAAAGAGTTGCCCACATAAGGAGACTAGACCAGTTTGTAGAGACCCCCTTGTGCACTGTCGCATCCAACCACGCTACCCTTGAGTATATTCTCAAGAGAAGAGTAGTCAAACATGGCACGACAATATAGATCCTTAGTAATCCGACTTATAAATAACAAGTTTATAGACAAATCTGGTGCATGAAGCACATTCTACAGACACATAAATGGTATCAATCGAATCTCTCCCAAACCTGTAATAGGGGAATGTGTCCCATATTCAATGACTATAGATTTGCTTAGGTGTACATAACTGTAGGAAGTAAACTGTGTTCTGTCTCCGCAGAGGTGATGGAGTTCATAATCCACTCTAAAATATATGTCATGTGGCAACTAGTAAGTACATAAGCTATACATAAGACACTGGCAGAAGCAGAAGCCACGATGTCAGAAGAGGCGAAAGGAGAACTAGTAGGGCTTCTAGAAAGAGTCATGAACTCTCTCATACAGAAGACAAGTCGTCGAACTTCTAATCAGCGGCAGTGGTAGTAGACTAAACCTGAATGATAACAAGGGCATACATGAGGGTAACCATGCTTCTAATAGCAAGCATCCTCAGAGTAGCCAGGATGGTGATTGTATGTACATTGTTGATGAGGACGTCCACCTCCTCTGCCTCGAATATGCATTCTATTAACTGTGACAAACCTCCTTTGTCATGAGATGTGGTCATCACAAACGAAGTCCGAGTAGTGACAACATGAGGCACCTTGATCCTGCTCAGTCGGTTATAGGTCGCATCCATGGGAGGGATAGAAACACATGTGAGAAGCTAGGTGCGGGCGACATCGTACTTTGAGTTAAGCACCGCTAGAAATACTCCTATCATTGTGGTGTTCTTGTACACCGTCTACTGCTCTATGGAAGCGTTCAGAGTCATGAAGCTGTAAAACTTCTCAAACATAACCTTGAGCCAGGAGTAGAAAGCATGAAGAGGGCAATCATCTTTCTTAGCTGTAAAAATGTCATATTGAAGTTGCAGAATCTTCGTCTCATTCCCGTTTCAGAGTATGTGGCTGCGAGGATGTCCCACATTGCCTTGGCAGTGGGATGACGGAGAATATCTTGGTTATCTCTATGGTCGTGTACCAGATAGCCACGTGCATGCATAAACATCATCTTGCTTCCAAGAAACATTCACCCCAGTCTTGTCGGCGGGCTGTATCAAAATATACTTATTGCTGCACGCCATAATATTCATGAACTGCATAGATCATACATCATAATTGGTCTCATCCATCTTGATGATGGGCGTAGGGCCTTTAAAGGCGTCGGAGGAGGATAAATCAACCTTACTTTCTGACATGATGAAACAAGAGCCTGGGAAGGACATGACTGGGGTGGAAGAATGATAAAAGATTGTCTACACAATCATATGAAAATCGATTGTGTGTGCAGACACAAGACACAACTGTTCCCATCTACTTTGACGATGTTCTAGGGTTATCCGAGTGAGTCTAGAGGTCTGAAGTCACTCGATAACACCAAAATCAGACCGTCCAAAGGTCTAGAGCAAACGTGGTGAAACTGCATGGAGGTGTTATACCATTGGAGGCAGCGAGGAAGCGACATCGAAACATGGATAGTTGTGGTGTTGTGGCTGGAGCACATGCTAGAGTGCATGGGCAGCTGGAGCCACGAGGCCGCATCGACAAGTGGAAAGGAGGGGCAGGTGGGGTAGGGATGATAGGGCTTCGGAGCTCCGGTCTAGGATCGCCACTCTGATAGCATGTGGAAATAAATGAATGAATTGATTATTCGAAGGGCTATAGGGCCTCCTATATAGAGAAGAAACCCTATAGCGCAAACTACATAAAAGAGACATAATAAATAGGAAAATACAAAATAACTCTCAACAATAAGTAACTGGATATTAGTTGCGGATCCATTTAATCTTTAACCATACAAATATTGTATACACCCGACATCAAATTATTAAGTACAAAAAAAGAAAACCTACCCGATGTGTGCTTAGATTTTCCGCTTTTCTTGTTCTACCTTTTCGTCAAGAGTGGTTTTCCACGTAAATCCTTGTGTTCATACATGTTTTGCTTATTTTCTATACATTCTTAAACTAACATCCATATTTTTTCCATTT
Source organism: Ottelia alismoides (assembly GCA_037367405.1). Taxonomy (NCBI): domain Eukaryota; kingdom Viridiplantae; phylum Streptophyta; class Magnoliopsida; order Alismatales; family Hydrocharitaceae; genus Ottelia; species Ottelia alismoides. Next base: position 188,298 of record JAZKJV010007236.1, on the reverse strand, counting down.
TCAGCAAGTAGGTTATATATTAACTATACATCTTTATTCCAATTAATCTTTCGTCTATTGTGACATAGCTTCGAGTTTGTATCAACATACATATGATTCACTTCCAATCCCTCCTTTTCCAACCTTTGCTGCAAGAATCACGCCCAACTTGTCATATTTTCTAACCATGGAAACATAAAGTTTAATGGCTCAAACACTTGCTTTTAAAGTGCCTACAAAATAAAACAACCCCCCTAAGATTTTTGAATTTATCCTGAATCAATATTGGAAAGTTCAATGCTAAATTTGTAGCAAAGTTAAGAATCCCCCCTCATGATTTCAGGGAGGTGAAACACACTCCATCCCGGAACATACCACACAAAAGCTCGACGATCAAAAAAATATACCGAACAATAAATTATATACTCTGCTAAGCATTTGACATATATATATATATATATATATATATATTGCATTTATGACAACTGAAAGAAAATGATCCTGTAGTCACTGTACAGATGAAGACGACACCTGCAAAGGAGGTAACATATGGACATACCATACAAATGACTTGCCAAACTGCCATTTCTCATGTATTCATAAAGTAGCATGTGAGATCCCTTCTCCACACAATATCCAACAAGATTAACAAGATTTCTATGATGCAGCCTACTAAGCAGGAGCACCTGCAGAATCATATAAAAATTTAGAAGGGAATAAGAAAAAAGTCACTTGCATTAACTAATAGTTTGAGGATTTATCTTTCGCAGGTCAGGAAATGCAAGGATCAGGTGTGATCAAATAGGATTTTTTACTCAGATCCAATCAACACGAAAACCTAATACAGTACATGCCACTATTTTATAATGAGTGGGTCACTATTTTATAACGATTCAAGATGATGATTCTGATTATGGTGTTTCCCCTAACGATTCTTGTCAATTTAATATATTTTCCTTGCAATAAACTTGAATTCACAACTAAAATAAAATACTCTGTACAATTCTACCATGTTTCAATATTCGGAGTGAAAAATAGAAAGCAATTACATAATAAAGCATGAAGCATATCAAAAGAAGAATGGCAAAGTAAATATTTGATATTAATTCAACGGACTATTGTAGAATATATCTGTTGCAAATTGAATTAGCAAGAAGCAGATGGACTTTGTTAAAATGACAGGGTTTTCATGTTGGCTAAAGAATGGAAAGTAAGGGTCATCACTTCTTGCTGCAGCTTGAGCTAAGACTTGTGAAGTGTAATATCTGTTTCGAGCTCTAACCAGGAATGGGTTTATCTATAGGACATACACGACAGCATACTTCACTCTTAATGCATTTATCAAACTCGAAGGGAGAAATCGCAAGAAAAGAGGAAGGTCGAGGTCATGGCATTTTTTCAAACTATGTTTGAACTTTGATGTATAGTGTGCCATGAATTATCTTTATTTTCTTCTATCTTTCTTTTCCTGGCAATAGATAAATACACGCGGAGAGGGAAGAACAAGGAGTTAAAAAAAGAAATTCAGCAGAGGAAATCCGGAGGAGTCGGTGGATGGGTCTATGAGAAGAAGGGTGGCCTTAAACCTTACGGCCCTCTGGAAATTGTTTATTTCTTTTCGGAGTGAGGTTCAGTTGCACAGATAGAGAAAAGGTGTTTGGCGCAAGACGAAGTCGTTCGGCTTAATGTGTATGGAAATGAGAGAGAGCTTAGTGGCGTGGAGCTGGAGGACCGATAGGAGGACAAGAAGAAGGTGGAGTGAGACAAAGGTTGCAAAAGACCTCATTGAGGGAGGGCAATGCAAACATTTAGGTTTTTTAATACTATAGATGATGGATGTTGAGGGAAAATAAATGGATGAAGTTGAAGTTAAAAGAAAAGGACTTTGGTAGAGGATTTCCAAAGTTGGTGGAACGATTGGTAACCAGAAGGTTGATCTTGAACCCTACGACCCTACAAAAGATACTTATTTCTTTTCGGAGGGAGGTTCACTTGAGCGAATGTGTCTTCTCAAGACAAAGTCATTCAGGCCGATGCTCACAAAGATGAGAGGGAGAGCTTAGTGGCATGGACCTAGAGGACCGCCATAAGAAGGACAAGAAGGCGGAGGTGGAGTGAGGCAGAGCTCACAACAGACCTAGTTGGGGTAGGGTGATGCAAATACTAGGTTCTTTAATACTATGGCTAATGGGTGAAGGCGTTGGAATCTCATCCGATCTCTTTTTTGTGGATGAGGAGTGGTTCATGGTAAGTGAGAGGACGACACGACGATAACAGACCATTTTTCAGGTTTGAGCCATCGAGTGCGTTCAAATGGTGTGTTTTGGCTTGATCGTAGGGTGGACAAGTTGACCTAGGAGCATGCTATGGGTCTAATTTAAGAATTTGGGCTGTTTGCGACCAGGAATGTTGTGTTTGATTTGAATGCTGATTTTTTAAATAAAATTTGTGTGGTCCCGAGGCAGGGCACTCTCATAACATTTATATAAATCACTTATAGGGACCAATTCTCGAAGAAAGCCTCGTCATGACTGATTACACTTTCCATATACAACCTTTCTTGTCTAAAGATTACACCATTGCGGGTTACCCAGATTGCCTACAAGACTGTGAATGGTTGCAAATATCCATCTCTAGAACTGGAGTAGGTAAACTTGAGAGAATTCCATAAAGCAACCACATTGGTGAGGTCCACTCAGTCAACTGCCATTCCACACCAGATCGGGATCCAAAGAAAAAGCTTTCCATGCGCCAACACAATGGTAATCCTTATGGTGGAAATCACCATAGGTGATTCTCCCTCTTTCATCTAAAAAAACATTGTCAATCTAGATAATCCTGAGAACCCTACTCAAGTCGTCTTAGATTGTATCCCTAAAATCCAGCAAGGGTGTTATGCCTTCTTCACGATAAAAGGAACCCTCTCTTCGAATCCAACAATCATACCCCTCTGAGGGGCCTTCAACTTCCCCAAGAATATTAGTCAAGTCGGGGAAGTCTTGCCACCTTTACTCTGAAAGCCCAATAAGGAAAGTAGGGGCCAGAACCATATACATGGTATTTTTTTATTGAGAGCATTATTTAGGAATTTGCCTCCGACTAAGCATCCACCACAAAAAGACCTTGGTAGGCCGCCAACACCTAAGGCCTTGGTAAACGGTTATGAAAAGGGCCTTCTTCTGTCTAATCATCCTTCTAGTTGCTGAAGGATGCACCGTCTCCCACAACCAACCTGTAACGGGGTCTAATCTCTGAAAATACTATACAAATCTCACGCCAAAAACTTGAAAGGGCATAGATAACTCCAGTTGCAATGGACAAACTTGAGTTGATCCTATAAATTGTATGCAACAAAATAACTGATCTTCCCTTCCCTATATTCTTACCACCCATTTCAATCTCAGGGACTTATTCATATCCTACCTAGTCCCCACTTCAAAGACAATATCTTTGTCTCCTAGTCAACCAAAGGATGTCATGGTACTCCTGGTTGGAGATAGAATAAAAGAAGTGCCTCAATATACATTCTGAACTCTAACGAATTCTGATCCGTACCAAACAAGTAGAGAGAAGGATGATAGGAGTGGCAACCAAAACCGACTTAAACAACACAAGACAACCTCCTCTCAAAAGGCAAGAGATCTTCCAGCCATCCATTTTTTTCAACTTCTTGTAGAGGTTTACGTTATGTCATGATGTACCGTTACGTATTTATTACTTTCCTCTTGTCCATCTATGTAATTTACCCAAGGGTTATCTCTCTATATAAGAGACCCTAGGGCTCTATGGAATAACAACGAAGTATTTTGCTCTAACATGGTATCAGAGCCAAAACCCTAACCTAGAGTTTCTTCTCCACCGCCCTCCCCGACCCCCCGCCCCCCTTCGGCCGCCGACCATCTCCTTCTTTCGGCCACCCCCTCCCGCCGCCAGCCGAGGCCCCCGCCTTCCTCTCCCGCCGCCAGCCGGGGCCCCTGCCTCCCACTCCCGCCGCCGCTAGCCGAGGCTCTCCAGCCTTCTCCTCTCCCGCCGCCGCCGACGAAGCCCTCCCTCCCGGGCTCTTCTTCTTCGGTCGGCACCTATTCATACATGGGTTCAAGTGCATAAAGTCTACATATGCACTTGAATCCAAACGAGTCTTTGTAGACACCAGTTCTTTTGTCTACCACCCCTAGGTCTTCTTCTCCGGTGACAAGTCAGAACAAAAGTTGATATGCCCTCCATAGGTGCCTTTAAAGGTTCGGCGCCAATAGTCAAAATGGACGGGACAAACTATGAGCTATGGGCAATGCAGTTCCTGAGCCTCATGAAGTCAGGTGGTAAGAAGCACATTCTTACCGAAGATGAGCCGGCAGAGAAGACGGGGATATATGCCTCCTGGGAGGCTGATGATGTATGCCAAGGTCTGGCTATCAGGGACGCTTTCGATGGAGATTGCCAATGACGTCCTCCATCAGCCCACCGCCAAGGCGATGTGGGATATTTTAACTACTACATATTCTCAAGTGCGGAACGAGACTAAGATGTTGCAGTTGCAGCATGATATTTTAACGATGAAACAAAATGGGCAGCCACTTCACTCTTTGTATACGTCACTGCGAGGGATGTTCGAGAAATTATACAGCACCATCCCGCTCACAGCCACTCCCGAGCAACAGAATACCTTTCGTAATGCTACCATGGTGGGAGTATTACTTGCAGCTCTTGATCCTGAATACGAGGCAGCCCGCTCCCAAATCCTTGCCGATGCTACTATTCCTCCTATGGAGGAAGTCTACAGGAGGCTCAGTCGTATCACTGGTTCCTCCAGCACGGGTACTCCACCTCCTTCGGCAATGGCAGTATCACGAGGGAGAGGTGGTTCGTCTTCTTTTCGTGGCCGTGGTACACGTGGCCGGGGAGGTCGTATTCCGAGGACGTGCTCGTTTTGTCATCGCACTGGTCATTCCGAGGACACATGCTATTCCAAGCATGGGTTTCCAGCTTCGGCACGTGTAGCTGAACATGTTCAGTCTCCTTCAGCATCTACTCCAGATCACAGGTTCGAGGAGCTTGTGGCGCGGCTTCGTGACATTATGCCACGGTCATCATCGGATGCTGCGAGTACCTCTGATGTTGCAGCTTCTGCATCGGTCAGTCCCTCTGTTGCTGCTAGTACCTCAGGTAGTACTTCTTCCTTTCGTCCTTGCCATGATCTATCTGGTAGGATTGTCGACTCTGGAGCCACCCATCATCTTTGCCGTGACAGAGATAAACGTGAGTCCTACAAGGATATTTCTTCGGATCGCTCTATGCTCATAGCTGATGGCACTCATTCTCCTATTGTTGGACAGGGGGAGATCTCCTTAACACCCTCCATGCACTTACAGAATGTTCTACATGCACCGGAGTTTTCCATGAATTTCTTATCAATTAGTCAGATTACGAAAGACTTGCATTGTCGTGCTATATTTGACCCATCATCTCTCATTTTTCTGGACATACTAACGGGCAGGGTGATTGGTTGTGGCTCTGAGCATAATGGTCTATATCGTCTGGTCCGGAATTCCTATGTTGGCGTCTCTCTTCACTCACAGGGATCGGTTTCTCCGTATACGTGGCACCTTCGATTTGGTCACCTTCCGCTCCAGAAAATGCGCCACTTCCTGCCTCAAATCTCTCCGAATTCATCATTTCGCTGTGAAGCTTGTCAGTTAGGGAAGCACCATCGTTCTAGCTTCCCAAGTCGTCAGAGTTGGAGCACTAGATCCTCGTTTGAGTTGTTTCATATAGACATTTGGGGTCCTAGTCGTGTCCCTGATCATCAGGGACATAGGTTTTATCTGGTCGTGGTTGATGATTTTTCTCGTGTCTATTGGACTTTTCTTCTCAAGAATAAATCTGAAGCAGGAAGTGTTATCAAAAATCTTATCAATGAAGTGCATAATGTTTTCTCTTCTAATGTTAAATATGTGCGCACGGATAATGCATTGGAATTCTGTACTCGTTCTCTTTCTCAGTTTCTTTCCTCTAATGGCATTATTCACCAAACTTCATGTGCTTACACATCACAACAGAATGGTGTCGCGGAAAGGAAACATCGTCATTTTCTTGATATTGCTCGAACATTACTTATTCAGAGTTGTGCGCCATTAGCCTTTTGGTGAGATGATATACTTACAGCATGTTATCTAGTCAATCGTATGCCTTCTTCGGTTCTTGGGGAGAAACCTCCAATTTCTGTTCTCTTTCCTTATAAGGACTTATTTTCACTTACACCTCGTGTCTTTGGTACAGTTGCCTTTGTCCACCGCTTGTCTCCAGGACTTGACAAGCTCTCTCCTAGAGCTGTTAAGTGTGTCTTTGTAGGTTACTCTCGGACACGGAAGGGTTATCGATGTTATAATCCTATTAACGACAAGTACTATGTTAGTGCAGACGTTACATTTTTTGAGCCCGTTATGTACTTCTCTCCAGCGGGTGACAGATTGGTTTCTTCTTCCACATCTTTGGATAATCATGTCTATGTTCCTCTACCTCCAAGTCTGGGTCAACCTGAGTCCACTCCGCCATCACCACCACCACCACCACCACTACCCCATCCCATCGTTCCCTAAGTTCTACACATGATGGTCGGGGCATGCTCAAGCTACAAGTCAACCATCCATCACGCCTCAGGTATGCTCCAATGTTGTTACTAATGATGGGTTAGATAATGTACCGGTGCAGGAATCTTTGCTACAGGAGGTGGATCCGCTAGTCAGTACCGTGGATAATGATATTGATATTCCTATTGCACTTCGAAAGCCGAAGAGGAAATGTGTGTTTTATCCTCTTGCGTCTCAGGTGTCTTTTCATCGTCTTACTGGTGATTTTCAGAGGTTTGCAACAGTTGTGTCTTCAGTAGAGATACCACGGACCTAACAGGAGGCCATGAGGATTGATTGCTGGAGGTTAGCTATGGAGGAAGAGATGTGTGCTTTACAGTCTAGAGGGACTTGGACCCTGGTTCCTATTCCATCTGGTGCGTCTGTGGTTAGTTGTAAATGGGTGTTCACAGTTAAATATCATGCAGATGGCCGTCTTGATCGGTACAAGGCAAGACTTGTTGCACGCGGCTTCACCCAAACCTATGGCGTTGACTACTAGGATACATTTTCACCAGTGGCTCGACACTCGACGCTTCGCATACTTTTATCCGTAGTTGTGGTACGTGACTGGCCCATTTTTTTCAACTTGATATCAAGAATGCATTTTTGTATGGAGATCTACAAGAGGAAGTCTACATGCAGCAGCCACCAGGTTTTACTGCTGAGGGGGAGACTCACATGGTGTGTAGACTTCATAAGGCGATTTATGGCCTTAAACAGAGTCCAAGGGCATGGTTCCTGAAGCTCTCTCAGCTGATTGAACGATAGGGGTTCAAAAGATCAAATGCGGACCATTCGTTGTTTATTCAAAAGACTCTCAGAGGTACAGTTGTTGTCATGATATATGTTGATGATATTCTGGTTACAGGAGACGATGCTCAGGGAGTCGAGATGACTAAAGCCCTCTTGGGCAATCAATTTGTTACGAAGGATCTCGGTACCATACGATACTTTCTGGGGATAGAATTTGCGAGAAATACACAAGGTATGGTGATGACCCAAAGGAAATATGTTACAGACTTGCTTGTTGAAACGGGAATGATTGGATACAGATCATCGAGCACTCCTATGGACCCAAGTATGAAACTGTATGACAATGATACTAAAGAGGTGGACAAAAGAAGATATAGAGAGATGGTGAGTAAGCTTTTGTACATCACCATAACTCGACCTGATATTGCTTTTGCAGTAAGCCGTGTGAGCCAATTTATGGAGCAGCCTAGGCAAGTCCATGTGGAAGCACTGTACATGATACTGAGATACCTAAAATCCTCTCCAGGCTCAGGTTTGCTATTTAGAAAGAACACAGATTTGTCCATTTCCGTTTGTGCAGACACAGACTATGCAGGGTGCCCAAAGGATCGTAAGTCTACTTCAGGGTTTGCTATCTTTATAGGAAGCTATCTGGTTTCTTGGAAAAGCAAGAAAGAAACTGTTGTGGCAAGATCTAGTGTTGAATCCGAATATAGGGCCATGGCACAAGCAAGCACAGAAATGATGTGGGTTCGAGCAGTCTTGGAAGACTTGAATGTGAATGTCTCTTTACCCATGCAGCTTCAGTGTGACAATCAAGCAGCGTTGTTCATTGCCAATAATCCAGCATTTTACGAAAGAACGAAGCATATCGAGGTAGATTGTCACTACACTAGAGACATGATCCAGAAGGGCTTGATTTCCACTTCACATGTCAATTCAGAGGACCAGACTGCTGATATATTTACCAAGCTATTGCTCAGAGGACCTTTCCAGAGATGTTCTTCCAAGCTGAGCATGATCGATATCTATGCTCCATCTTGAGGGAGAGTGTAGAGGTTTACGTTATGTCATGATGTACCGTTACATATTTCTTACTTTCCTCTTGTCCATCTATGTAATTTACCTAAGGGTTATCTCTCTATATAAGAGACCCTAGGGCTCTATGGAATAACAACGAAGTATTTTGCTCTAACACTTCTCAATTAAAGGGGATCAATCCGATTAGCGCAACCCACTACAGGACAAGAGGAGTAATATGTACGTCTGCATATCCGCTAACTGCAGTAATTAAAACCACAATCAAGAACTTATTTTCCAGTAATTAAAACAATGCAAACTGCATAATCCGCATATACTTCCACATACTTCCGCATATCCACTTACTCGCTCCGGACTGCCTGACTGAACGAATATTGCATACCGACTTTCTGAACCTTGGGCATAGGAGGAGGCATGAAAACCTCCTCACTTGAGTCTAATAGAGTCAACATGTCACATGTAGGAGAGAAATACATAACAGACCCAAAGAAGGTGACATCTGTATTGACAAAGTATTTCCGTCGAAGCGGATCAAAACGACACCCTTTAGCCTACAAAAATAAATTTGGCAGCTCTAGGGGAGAGTTTGTCACGACCAAGCAATAAGATTGCAAACAAAGACCACAGAGCCAAACACTCACGGTGTAAGGGAGAGCATGTCCTTCATAGAAAACCCAATAGAGAAAGGAACTTTTTCTCCTAAAATAAAAGATGGCAAGTGGTTCACAAAGTAGCAAGCTGTGAGGACCGCATCATCCCAGAAAGAGTGAGTTGCATGACTCTGGATCAAAAGGTTCTGGGTCACATCAAGTAAATGACGTTATTTGTGTTCGACAACACCATTCTGCTGGTGGGATGTGTAGGCACACGAGGTCTAGTGTACGATGTCGAGAGACCAGAAGAAACCATATAGATGTAAAGTGCAAAACTCTAAGGCATTATCAGAGTGTAAAGACTTGATATTAGCAGAGAAAATGCTCTTTATTTCATTAATAAAAGTTTTAATAACATACCCAACCTCAGACTTGTTTTTTAACCAAAAGACACAAGAAAGTCCAGAGTAGTCATCCATGACAACAAGATAAAAATAGTGCCCCTGGTGATCAGAAGCATGACTAGGAACCCAAATACCTAAGTGAATAAGATGAAATAACTGAGTACTGCTACGACTTTGACGGCTAGGGAACGAAGAGCGGTGATGCTTCCGGATTTGGCAAGCCTCATACTGGAAGGAAGATCGCGTGGAAATCTGTGGGAGGACATAAGACAACTTCTGCAGAGGCCAAAACAAAGATGTCACAAGTATGGCGAAACTTGTCCAGTGTGAATAATAGAGGCACCAGCATGAGGAGGTTGGACCAGTATGTAGAGCCCTCGCTGCTCACGACCATATCCAATCACCATGCCCGTGAGTATGTCCTAAAACACAAGAAAAAAGGGTTCAAAATGGCACAAAAATACAGATTCTTCGTGATCTGGCTGATAGAAAACAAGTTCATCTAAAAGTCATGAGCATATAAAACATTCTGTAGGCACATGGATGGTGTCAAATGCACCTCCCCATGTCTTATGATGGGTAAGTAGACCTCGTTCACAATAACGACCCATCTACTAGTGGGTATAGACCTGTAAGAGCGGAATTGTGCTCTGTCTCCGCACAGATGATGAGAAGCACTAGAGTTCATGATCCACTCTGACATATCTTCCTTGCTATAACGGGCAAAAGCATAGGTTATACGTAAGGAACTCGAAGAGGCTCTATTAGCAGTTGCGACATCTGGGGAACCTGTAGTTGTGCCGGCAACATGAGTCATTATCTCCCTCATATGGGAGATAATACCATCAAGATGTGGATCTGCATGAAGAGTTGAATTGTCTGGAGGCTCAAGTTGCTCGACCACACGACCAGATGCAGGGTATCCATGCTTCTGATAACATGTGTCCTCAGCGTGGCCTGGATGACAATAGTAGGTGCAAGGGTCACATTGACGTCCACCTCCCCTACCACGGGTACCACACCCTCTAAACTGTGTAGATCCCCCCCTGCTGCGAGATACAATCATTGTAGAGGCGATATATGTTGTCGCAACATGTAGGATAAGAAGCCTGTTGAGACGATTGTAGGCCTCCACCATGGGAGGTATGGTCGCACCTGTAAGAAGCTGTGCGCGTACTGCCTCATACTCTGGATCCAGAGTTGTCAAGAAAACTCCAACCATTGGGGAGTTCATGTATGCCATGTTGCTCCGTGGAAGTGGTAACCAACATGAAGCTGTGAAGCTTCTCAAACATGTCTCGAAACGAGGAGTAGAAGGTAAGTAAAGGATGGTCATTTTGCTTGGATGTGTATTTTTTCAAGAAAAAAACAAGGTTGGCCTCCCAAGTTGGGACCCACCTCAGTGTTTACGTATATATTATATCAAGGAAATATGTATTACATCATACTACATCTACCATGCATTATATCACGTTACATTTGCCATAAAGCACACAGTGCCCTATAATGCTCAACCATATTTTCAGCAAAAAATATCGGGTCCCTAAAAATGAGTTCATTCATGGCGCACCAAATGGACCATACCACCGCAAAAGGAAGGGAGTTGTCCTCATGCCCAACCCCCAGATCACTCTCATATCCCTCCAAAAGGTGGCGCAATCCCGACTCGCAAGCCACACAATATTAGCCCTAGACCACACCTCCACCAACAACGGACAAGAGAAGATTAAATGGTATGCATCCTCCTCCGTCGAACTGTATCTATCACAACCAACATCCTCCACACCCAACTGAAGTTGAAGAATCTTGGCATCGTTCTTCGCTTGGGCATATGTGGCAGCCAGAACATCTCACATCGCCTTGGATTTGGGTTGGTTCACAATGTCATTGACGATCTTTGTGGTACGCGCCATCTTGCTTACACGTGTCCAAAGTCTTATCCGCCAGCTCGGGCTTTGTCAAAATGTGCCCCTCATAAGGGTCATAAACTACATGGACCACAACTCATAGTTGGTTCCATCCATCTTCACGATGGGAGCTGGGCCCTTGAAGGCATAGGACAAAGCAAAGATGTTGCCCTTGTTTTCTGACACGATGAAAAACAACGTCAAAACGGAACTCGACTAGGGTAGTAGACCGAGCCGAGCAAGTCTACACGATCATATAGAGGATTGGTTGTGTGTGTAGACTCATGCAACCATTCTCCTTAATATGGGAACTGCTCGAAGGACTGAGAGCGGTCCTAGAAGTTTGAAATCACCCTTTATCAAAAATCAGACCGAAAAATAGTACAGGATCGTTAGAAACTTGCTGAAGCAGTTCACAACGAAACCCTAGATCACACCGAAGGCCTTGAAGATGCGTTGCGATGATGAATCACGCCCAACCGGGGCCTAGACAGCAGTGTTGGAGGAACAAAGAGGGATGTGCAGCGGCAGCGAGCAACAAGGGAGGATGTGTGGCGGTGTTGGTGCCTTAGGGAGGCTACCTGCAATGCGAGAAGGCGCTAGAAGGGCTAGGCGGTGCCGCAGGAACTCTCGGAGGGAGTCAGCGGTGCTGCAGCAGCCACATGCACCACCGTTGGTGCGGCGGCGGCGGTCTGTAGGGCAGCACATTGCTGGCAATGCATAGAGGAGAGAGAGGGAGGAGGGGCAGCGGGTTGGGTTAGGGTACGGAGTACTAGAACTCCGGTCTAGGATCGTCGCTCTGAGATCATGTTGGGAGAAAACAATGACTTGCTTATTCATGAGGCCCTAGAGCTCTCATATATATAGGAGAAACATGTTGGGCAAACTACATAAAAAAGATAGAAAGAATAGAGAATACATAAAAGAATAAAAGATAACTAATATCTCAACAGGAATAGAGAATACATAAAAGAATAAAAGATAACTAATATCTCAACAGGTTCAGTATCTATGTGTAGGTATATCTTCCATCTCTATTAGGCAAGCCTCCTCCTACTTGTGATATCTACAATTTGGTTATTTACCTCTTCAGGAGTTATGCAAGATCCTACCTCATATCTCAACCTCATCCTAGCATCCAATGTGAGACATGCCGACTTAGGAAGCATCATTGTATTAGCTTTCCAAGTCTTCATGGTCACACTAGTAGTTCCTTGTTCCAATCTCTCGCATGGGTTCTAGCATTTGAGGTAAATGGATCATTTCATTTTTTAAGATGGTGATCCCTCAACTTGTCACTGAATCTGACATATACCAAGTCATTTAATCGCTTGAATTCAAGCATGTTCCTTTTATTCGTATGAATCTACAAAATAACCACAAATATATCATTAACCACCTCATTAATGTTGTGTAAGATATGAAATGTATTGCATTAATTATTTAGTCTTGCCGCCTCAAAAATGCTCCAATTCCTTTCGCAACCCGAAGAAGCTGTCAACTTTAAAACTTTTATTGTCATCTCCTTCAAATGTGGTATTTCCATGCCATTCAATCCAAACCAGCGGGCTATTTATAAGAAAAAATAATTAATAGTCACTAAAAATGAAACATATAAACGTGAATTCTTAATGAGAATTTATACTTGGATTGAAATCATCATCAATGGTTGACCTTTGTCCGATAGCCAAAGTTTGCCAAATGATCCTTCTGCCCCTTTGTATTTCCTAGTGATGATATCTTGGATCTTTGAATCAAGATAGAAAATATGCATACAATCCAAGAATCCCTCCAGAGAAATGCATTCCCTCTTGATTTGAGTATTATCCATATAAAAGAAATAAGGATTCAAAAAATATGTAGCAAGATGGAGGGGGCTATACAACCTTCCTTTTGACTTTGAGCCAATGATATCAATAATATACTCGTAAGACGCTTCCACATCTTTGGAAATGCTTATGATCTCTTTTCTTGTATCTTGTAATTCATTATAAACAAAACTCATAGCTGGTCTCCTATCTCCATCGACAATAAGCATAACATGTACCAACGAAGAAAAGACCTTCAAGGTCAAAGATATTTGAGTCTAAAATGAACGACTTAGAACAACGACTGAAGTCATTTCACCCTTTTTTGTCTTGTACCATTTACAAGCTCTCCATTCATTTGAAAAAAAAAACATAAGTCCCAGCTTGTCCTTTTTCTCCATCACATATTGCAAGGTGAGATATGTGGTAGCAAATTTTATTGTTCCTGGCCTCACTACCTCATCATTTTGCATAAATTGTTACATCAAGCTCAATGTTTTTACATGATTATATACGAAGACAGACAATGTTCCTGCCAATATGATAGCAGTTTTTACCTTTGACTCTTTGCCGATCTCTTCTAGCATAAGATCGATGCAATGTGATGCACACGAACTCCAGAAGATCCATGGGTACTTGGTCCTCAAGATTCTTCCAGCAACCATATTGGCAAAAGCATAGTCTATCACAAACTCACAACTTGGACTATATGCCCAACTTCCTCAATGGATTTATCCTCTAAAGGAAGCAATGTGGTCGGTGGTATGAGGATCTACAGACGAGTCAATAGAATTCAAGAAACTAGTCCCAAGCTCATAGTTGACGCAAATATTCATAATGCTCCTCCTATCAATCCAGGCATCCGTCATAATAGAACATTCATAAGTCTTCCAACAATCACAATGTCCTTGCAAGAACTCTTTTGTTTCATGCACCCTTCTTTCAAAAGGGTGTCTGTAATCTCATAATACATTGGAGGCTTGTACCCCCTTCCATACTGCCCAACTACTTCGCACATCTGAAGAAAGGAGACACTTTTGCAACATTGAAAGACATGCCATTATCATAAAAGTGCTTTGCCACGAATGAATTAACACACATGCATGTTTCTCCTTGGCAAAGGTATCTTTGATTGTGGATTGGCAGAGACTCTCCACGGGCACATCTTCTGCTGAAGTTTGAGATCTTTTCCCATCCCTCTTTCCATCAATCAAAGGTTGATTAATCTTGATGGAGACTTGCTCTTGAAGGTCTTTCACCCTCGCAGTCTTCTCATTCCTTTTCACTTACATTTCGTCCATGTTGTCCTTAATTTCTTTCTTCACCTCAGGAGTCACCTTGGGACAAGATACCGTAATGCCTTTTATATGATCCAAATGTTGCTTTATACGATTGATCTCTCCGGTCACAACTTTCAAACATAAACGACAAGTAACCATGCTAGGGTTACTCAGATTCGCTAGATAAGCATACTTCCATCCCGGATCAGTGGATCCAAGAGGAATAAAGAACTCCAACATATCGCTCTGAGTAGGAGGATCGCTTCCAGTTCCAGGTGTATGAGAAGAATCATTGTCATATGATAGTCTGGAGGCCATAATTGCCTAACATTTAATCATTAAAATCATCAAAAAAGGTACTATATGATCGGATTTAATATATAGAATCAAAATAATACAACTAAATTTCAAAATCAAAGGAAAATAAAAGTTTACCAACTAAAATCAATAACTACAGTTCATAATTAGATTAGTAATTACTTAATTTTATTAAGATATGAAGTATGAACTTTAGTTATTAACTACAGTTAATACCCTAGACATTGTTAGTAAACAATAACATATACTACATTGACATTCAAACATCCAAAAAAATCAAACGTCCAGGGTTTTTTTACATTCAAGAACTCAAACATATCCGAAAAGGAACATTCAAAGTTTCAAATAGTACACTACAGTGACATTCAAACATATCCTAAAAGGCTATATAGCTAAAATTCAAATAAACAGACCTAAGTTGCCTAAAAATCAAACATAAAAAATAGCATCAAATAAGAGAAAAACGGGGATCTTACCTAGCCGAGGTTATCACGGTCACGAAGAATCTAGGAGGCGGCCGTTGGAGGCGGAGGAGCTTCGAGGCAACGGCAGAGGCAGAGGTTGGAGGAGGCGGTGGAGATGATTATCAAGGGTTCTTGAAGAGAGGGGGGCTCGAGAGCTTGCGCCTAAACCCTATCGGGAG
Organism: Ottelia alismoides; assembly: GCA_037367405.1. Classification (NCBI taxonomy): domain Eukaryota; kingdom Viridiplantae; phylum Streptophyta; class Magnoliopsida; order Alismatales; family Hydrocharitaceae; genus Ottelia; species Ottelia alismoides. Next base: position 172,943 of record JAZKJV010007236.1, on the reverse strand, counting down.
TTCTGGATCAACAACTTTCACTGGAATCGGGTTTCCCATAACCCTATCGTATACGAATATTAAGATCTGGATCCTATTACCCATTTAAATAATGTTGCAACTTAAGCGAGCGCACGGTGCGCATATGCTGCCTGGACATATGCAAATTATGCGTAGAGGGGCTTCATGTATGCAGTGCGCTAAGTATGTCGCGTACGCATATGTGGCAGCATATGTAACCACAAAAACAAATCGCTTTCGTGAAAGCTGGCGGAAGTACTATGTGATTGTTGATATCACCGTTTTGAGTCTATATTTCTCCCCATCAGAGACACAATGACATCATTCAAAGCTGACATTGAGGTTTACCTACCGTCTCCACCTATTTTGTCTCCTACTCATGTTGAGACCTTTTCCCATGTGTACTCTCTACAAACAAGGTTAAAGAACCACCTACTCATGTGCCTCCATCATCTAACACTCTTTAGGTAAACAATGAACACTGGGATTACAGTTCAGCGAGATGGATCCTACGATCTCTCTAAGGATCTTACTCGACCCATTGCCCTTCGGAAGCATCTGCGCAGATGTGCCATATGCACTCTCTTGGTCATCTCTCTCTTATTCATCTTAGAGGACTACATGAAATTTATAGTGGGATTATCATATGTTATTGTCCCACGCACACATCAGGAAGCATTACAAGATAATCAGTGGCATCTAGTTATGGAATAGGATATGACAGCATTGTTATCCAAAGAAACATGGACCTTGGGACATTGTCCTTGTTGGTACATCTGCAATAGTGTACAAGTGGCTCCTCACAATGAAGCATAAGGTAGATGGTAGTGTGGAACACGCCAAAGCTCGATTAGTGGCAAAAGGATTCACTCAGATATATGGTAAGGACTTATAAGATGCCTTGTCTCCTGTGGCACGCCATTCTACTCTTCGGAGTCTCCTCCGCTTTATAGTTACCAGATATTGGCCGCAGTTTCAGCTGGATTTCAAGAACGTGTTTCTATATGGAGACTTGCTAGATGAAATGTGTATGCAGCAACTACCTATTTTGCTCTTGAGGGGGAGCGCCAGAAAATATCTATGGCCTTAAGTAGAGCCCAAGAGGATGGTTCCAAAAGCTCTTACACCTAATAGAGCAACTTGGTTTCACCAAATCGACTATCGATCATTCACTATATGTACAGAGGACACCAAGAGTTGCTCTCATCATTTTGGTGCATGCAAATAACATCACTGTTACATTAGATGACATGCATGGTATTCATAACTCATGAAAGATCTTGATGCCCTAAACTACATGCTCGACGAGCTATGGATATAAGTCAACTACGCTTGAGAGACGAAAGAGTTCCTTCGAAAGTAGATTATCACTAAGGATCTTAGGGAGCTATGATACTTCCTTGGCCTAGAGTTTGCCAAAAAAAATCATAGAGAGCTTATATCGGGTCAAAGAAGTATGTGACTAAGCCTTCTTCTAAAGATCAAGATACATACCTGCCACTATTCTTATGGATCCTGGTATATAACTTCATGATGATAACATGGAAGAGGTCGAAAAGAGGACGTATAGAGAGCTTGTTGGGAAACCTCTTTATGTAACTCTCATCAGACTATAATCTATTTATTGTGGCAAAGTCATCTATTTCATGGATCAGCCACGATAGGCACACATAGATCCGTTGAATAAAATTGAGTCTTTCTTTAAGTCTTTCTGTAATCTGTATCTGAGCCTTGAGCATTCAAGCTAAGTCTTTCATAATTGTTTCATGCTTTGAATTGGCTTCATAGCTTTTTCTACACTTTGCATCACTTCTACTTAAAAATCAATAAAGCTATAAAATAAATATGTAATAAAGTCATTAGCAAAATCTAAGGTACTAACAAAAGCATCCAAGAGGTGTAGTTAGTGCATATGGGAAGACAATATTTTTTTTGCTGAGAAGAGGAGGAAGAGGGATGTAGGGAAGGAACCAAGGTTTAAGAAAATAAAAAACGAAACGAGGCGGTTTCCCTGGAATCGAGGCGAGGTGTAGCCTCGAGGCAGTCGAGGCATAAGCCTCAGTTTATAAGGACAAATACCTATAAAAATACAATAAAATTATACTAATGAAATTATAGGTATATCACTATAACATATGATGAAATTATAAAGATAGGAACACCGAAAAGAAAAGATATACAATTGTATATGCTTGTTTACTAAATTTCCATCCAATCAGAGAATGAGTCTGTTTGATATCCCCCTGAATTATAACCATCTAACCCATGTTGAAGAACCGTTGTATGCACCCCCTCTTGCCGTACCATACCCCTAAGAAGACGGGGTCTCGTTGTTTGTTCTTCTCGGTATATTACATAGCTTATTATATGACACCACTCCTTAAAAATAAGTTTACGGGTAATGCCTTCTATGATATTTACGGATTCATATGTTTAAGGGTATAATGGTAAAAGTTTATTGACATAATTGGACATGTTTAATGGTAATATGAACATAAAAGCAGTCAAATTTAAGCATTCATCTTGTATAATTATATCCTAAACAAGTAGACCTTTATAAACATCTGAAATTGCCAATAGGACAAATGATTTACAAAAAATATTTTGAAAATAAAAAACGTCTCGAGGACCGCCTCGCCTCCACCTCGACCAACTGAGGCGGTCGCCTCTCAGAGCCCTGGTGAGGCAACCGTTCTGGGGCGATTCCGAGCCGCCTCGCATCGTGCGCCTCGAGGCGTATTTTTTCAAACCATGGGAGGAACAATAACAGATCGACAATGAGATGGAGAAGAAGATAATATACAGAGAATTGAAAAGGAGATGATGCAGAGAAAGTAGGAAGAAATAGGAAGAAGAGAAAAACGCTCATATGCAACTTATGGTCTCATGTGCCATGCAGCAATGATTCCCTTGCCTTGAATCCGGCCAAACGAATCCTCATCATATCAATTTGACCGGTTGCCCAAGGCAATAGCCTTCACAGCACCAGTCTTGCCTGATTGCAGAAAAGATGTAACTATATTTTGCATGACCCTTTTCAATCGAAATTAACGTAAACAAAAATCAGATTAACCACTTTTTACAACTGCTAAATGCCCTCTCACATCTTTGTGCAATAGACAAGTGCAACCTTGTGGCATTATTCATTTAGAAATCCTACCTCTATTGACAAAAGGGATATGTTAGTTGCTTTGATGTATACTGGAATTTCATTTTCTATAGTTGTCTGGTTAACAAAATTCATACCAAGAGGCCCTAAGGTAAACAGAATGTCAGGATCTAATAGACTAATAGTTATCTTACATCTTTTCCCGAAACAAATGCCGAAACCATAAACAGATAACCTTTAATTATTACCTCTGTTTGGAATTCTCTCTCCCTGCCTGGAATTTGAAGCGAGTACCTTTACAGCAACAACTTCACCCGTTGACATAGTTGCTTTATAAACTGGACCAAAAGATCCCTCTCCCAAAATTGTTGTGAAGTTGTCTGTGGCCTTTTGAATATCCCTTGTAAGAACAAAAAATCATATATCCTCACATGCCAGTCCATTGATTCAAACTCCAAAGGCCCAAGAGGAAAACAAAAGAGAAGAGTGGAAAAGGACCAACTAAAATGTCAACTACATTAAAACTACGTACAGACACAATATCCACGAAAATTTACAATGTTCCTGCAGACAGATAATAAAAAATTGAGGACATTATATAGAAAATGTAGATAGACGTATGTGACTTTGTCAGTTTTCACGGCACTTTAGCTGTGAAAATTTGTTTTTCAGTGCACTCCAAGAATAGTATAGTTGTCCATTACACCATGAATTGCTTCCATATCTACTTCTCAATACATTATACTTACAAAATTTTACAACTGATCTCTGTCATATTTTTAATCACATCTTGAAAGGATTAATTAAAATTTACATGACCATGGTTCAAATAAAGAAAAATGGCACTAAAAAGTTTCTCCATTAATTTTCGATAAACATAGAGACATTTCAGTATTTACAAATTAACCAATGCAGGTCACTTAGGTATTGTGTAAAATTCTGACTGAATCACAACAGAATGCCAGAATGATGTAGGCTACAACAAAACATAAAAAAAATAACTTAACAATAGCAGATGCGAGTTTGACAAATTATTCTAGAGGATAGATGCATACTTCTGAGTATATCTAGGAATGCCAGAAAGAGAAGAGGACAGATCATTAGCGGCATGATTCTGCCGGGTCCAATATGTGTTCTTTTTTGCTGTGTTTTGCCAGTTGGATTGCACTTCTGAGTTTTCAAGTGATGCACTAGAAGCAATACTAGTCCCAACACCATTTATCCGAATTGGAGCAGTAGAAACAGTGCTGTCATTAGGTTGGAGTGCACGGGAACGCTTTCTGTAGACTCGTATACAATAGAATGCAAGAGATGCTAACAATACTCCTATGGCCACCCCAACTGAGATTCCAATAATAACAGCATGAGTTTGGCCCATTTCATGCTTTTCACTCAATATTGTGAACCAGATCTGGCAAAAAATAAGCTCTGCCAAATAACAACAGAAAAGAAAAGAAGCCTTCAGAATCACTTGGCATAGACAAAAAACAATTGGAAGTTAAAAGTGGTAATTAGAAGAAAAAAGAACCAGAAATCATATATAAATTTAATCATGACAGTGAAAGAATATTGAAGCTGAATTTGAAGAAGAAGAAGAAGATAAATGGTTAACACCTCCAGATGGAATTTTAGATAAATTTAAGCGTCAGTTTGGGAACTAAAGATTCAATTACAGATTATAGCAGATTCATTTCATTACTTTGTTTTTAACAAGATACTCAATTAAGTTATGTGGAAGAATAAATATGTATCTTCTATTGTTTAGATCCGTAAAATATATTTTCAGGCAATAGATCCTTAAAATATTCTCCGGAGATCATAGAAATCTCAGAGAATATTCTGAGACTTTACTATTCACCTTTGATTTCAGTCCATTTATATATTTCTATTTTAACCTCACTATACCTATAAACAGAGAGGAAGGACATTAATGAATAACATCAGCTCATTCCATCCTATTATTTTCTACATGGTAGCAGAGCAATGGTCCAACACCGGAGCTATGGACCTCTCTTGCCCAAAACCCTAACCAAACCAAAAGAGTTACCATCGCCCAGAGGCGTCACACATACAGCGACATCACTGCCTCTTTGGGGAGCGCCTCCAGCTACGCCTCCGAACTGGACATTGCATGCCTTCTTAGTGCTTTGTGAGATTTATCTTTGCTTGGATTGCTACCATATGGTGATTAAGATATAGAATTGCATGCTATTTGTTTATACCTCAGCATATTGACTAAAGGGTCTTCAAGTCTCTTTCTAAAGGAAAAATCTATTGCCTTAACTATCTCACTCTGCCTTCCGACACCATTATCTATGGAAGAATACCATTGCCCCAAGCAAATTCTCATAAATGACCCTATGACGTTGTTTGTGCATAACCTGTTATAGCTATCACTTATAGCTATCAATGTATCTTCTGGACTCAGAATTAACTACAATGGATAATGTCGTATCAACTCCTACTAATCAATGGATTATTAATTCATGAGCATTAAATCACTTGTCTGGTGGTAGCTCTCTTATATCAATCTATTTCTACAAGATCAGTAAAACATGAGAATTGATCTCTTTTCCACTATGGTTGATGGTATAATAGATTTCTCCTCCAAACTTAAACTCAGTGGTGTAAATTATGCTTTAGATTTTCCTCTAAGTTTGCTATCTATTGATAAATTATGTGTGGAGCTACACTACATGGTTATTTTCCATGAGAGACACTACTACTTCCAGGATATTCATACTTTGCATGTGTTTGGTGCGAGTTATGAAGGGTAGACTGTATTATCTTGATATCTCTAAGAACTCTGTTTCTTGGTAGTGTGCATATACATGTTGATCCTTATCTCTTGCAAATATGCCTTGGACATCCTTCTGCTAGTGATCTCTCTCAGATGTTACCTAAATTAGCTCTCCGAAGCTATTTAGTGAGGTTTGCTAATTTTAGGAACATTGCATGGCATCCTTTCCTTGAAGAATTGAGCCACGAAGGTCTTCTATGTTTGATCTTGTTCACTGTGATGTTTAGGGTTCTTGCCCATTACACGATATTGAATGTCACATATACATTTTGTTCTTGTTGATGACTATATTTGTACTTCATAGTCTACCTTGTAAATGGATGATCAAAGATAAAATGTGTTCTTAAGATCATCTTTGCATAGATCAAAACTTCTTTTTCTACCAGCATTAAAATATTTAGATCTGATAATGCTCTTGAGTTTATGCACAAAGATTTGATCAGTTTCATTAGTTCCCATAGAGCTATACATCAGACATCATGTCCATGCACCTCATAGCAGAATGGTATTCTAAAAAGAAAATGTTGTCATTATCTTGGCAATACTCTCCTTACTCATATGAAGATCCAAAAAACATTATAGAGTAACATTTTTCCCAGTGCAACTTACTTTGTTAATTGGGTTCCCTCCAAATTAGGTCCTGCTTTCTTCTCACTAGTTCATCTGATAATAAGCCAATTCAGTTGTGTATATTTTATTGCACTAGTTTTGGTCATAACTTTCACACCAAAGATAAACTTTCTCTTTCTGCAATTAAATGCAATCAAAAGGGATATATATGCTATGACTCGATGCAATCTACTCATGGTTAAGGGTCAAGTTCGAGAAATTCCATAGCTTCATGTCTTTCAGTGCAACTACCGAGCAGCAAATGGCATACAAGAACACTATAATGATGGGTGTGTGTTTTGCATTTTTAATCCTCAGTATGATGCCGCACGTAGCTATCTCCTCACCGGCACTCTTATACCTCTCATGGAGGAGGCTTATGGCAGACTGAGCAAGATAATGGTGCCCCCTGCAGCTACTACTCATACCTCCTCTGTTATGACTTCTTGCAGTAGAGGAGATTCGGCAAAGTTCAAAGGACATATTGTCTGTAACAATGGAGGCAGACGCCATCGACCGTAGTGCACATACTACAACAGTATAGGACACCCTGAGGATACATGTTATTGGAAGCATGGTCTCCCTGCATCCGCTCGTAGAACTGAGTAGTTTGAGCACATTGCTACTCCTACTGATCAAAAATATGATGATATTGTCTCCCGTCTGAGGAAGATTATGGCTCTTTCCACTAATTCTACTAATGTTCCTCTGACCTAAACTGACATTGTTGCTTCTACCAGTCTCTCAAATACATATTAGGCACTTACCACCTATCAGAGGGCAAATATTTCTGAATGGATCATGGACTATGGATCATCTCATCATCTCTATGATGACAGAGAACTGTTCACATCCTATAGTACCGCTCACCATAGTAGATCTGTAGTCATTGCCAATGGGAAACATTTCCCTATTACAGGACAAGGTGAGATTCAGTTGACACCTTCCATATGTATGCAGAGTGTGCTACATGCACCCAATTTTTTTATGAATATATTGTTTATCAGTCAGATTACCAAGGATATGAATTCTCATACCATTTTTGACACATCTTCTCTTGTGTTTCAGGATATATTCAAAGGCAAGATGATTTGATCTACATATTGGTCTAGTTTTTTTTAGAGGAAAGAGGGTGTGAGAGGGTGTGATCATAAGATTGGAACCACCGCAGATTTATTCGATTAATAAAAGATACGTAGCACAGATATGCTACATCAGAGCCAATGCAGAAAAGGAGAAGCCACAGATTTTTCCACAAAAACATCAGTGCCCTATAATGCCCCAACACCCTCTCACAAAGGAACGGATTGTCCCGAAAGATTTTCTCATTTCTAGCACACCAAATTGCCTAGAGAAGGGCAAAAGGACTAGCTGTGTCCTCCTGAGAACTACCACAAGCCGCTCTGACAGAACTCCAGTATGCCGTGTTGTCCATCGCTCGAAGCCAAGGCACTGATGCCTACTCCCACACCGTTGTCGAAGTACTACATCCAAAAAAGAGATGCTTGAAGTCCCCTTGCTCAACGCCACATCTATTGGAAGTGATCTCTCCGGTACCCAGCAGCCTTGCCCTGTGCGCCTTGGACAGCAGCATGCCACGTCTCGCCAACCACATGAAGACCTTGATCTGCATCGGTACCCTGCTAGCCCAAATAATCATGTAGCCCCAAGAGATTTCTTCCTGAAGTGCCCCATGGTTCCTGCTAAAAAATCGATAAGCCTTCCTAAATGTAAATCTCCCCTCCTTCCAAGAGAAATGGTCCCTTCCCCCGCTGGGGTCATCAACATCCGCCAGATCCCTCAAGAGGGTCACAACCTCATCGCACCTCTGGCCCGACAGTGCCACAGCGAAAGTAGGGCACCAAGATCCCGCCGATCAAAGCTGATGTACCAGAGCGTTCTTGACTCCCGCAGTGGCAAAGAGACTCGGGTACCTCTCACTGAGAGGACCCGTCCCCAACCAATCTTCCTCCCAGAAATCAAAACTACACCCATCGCCTAGCACCGGTTTCACAAGCTCCCTTAGTTCCAGCAACACACTAGATAACCCCCTTCAAAGTGACGACGGTCGCATGCACACCTCCGCTCTCCACGAGCCAGTGACCCCATAAATGCTCCGCATCACGTTGCAGACCAGGTCTTCCGACTTCCCCCATATTCTAGGGGCCCACTTCGCCAGGCCTCCCTTCCTCTTCGACAGTGTCACACTGTCCCACCCCACAAGGTGTAATCCCCCACCCTCTTGTCTTCCGTCTAACCAAAAGAAACACTTCATCATCCCCTCCAGCCTCTTCCACACGCCCATAGGCATCAACCACGTGGAAAGGAAGAAAATCGGGACAACGGATAGAGCGTGCTTGAGGAGGACCAACTTTCCCCCATTGGAGAGCGTTCTTGCCTTCTAACCCACCATCCTACTCTCCACCCTGTCAACAACCACCTTCCAATCCGCCACCCCCAACCATCTACCAACCAAGGGGAGCCCCAAATAAGTGGTCGGAAGGGATCCCTCAGGACAACGCAACAGACGGCAAAGAACCTGAGTCTCCTCCTACGTGACGCCAAACGGGACTTCTCTCTGTTCAACTTCAGGCCCGAGTTCTCCCCAAATATATCCATAATGCATGAAGCATTCCTTGCATGCTCTGGATCCCCATCAATAAACAGCAACGTGTCGTCGGCATATTGCAGAATGGGGACTGAAGTGCCCCCTCTCACGTATCCAGCACAGAAACCATCAATCGTTGCCAGGCTCAACATTATTGTCAATGCATCCGCCACAATCACAAAAAGGAGTGGAGCAAGCAGGCAGCCCTGTCGTACTCCCTGTTGAGGTTGGAAAAAAAACCCTCTGGTCTGCCATTCACAAGCACCAAATATGGTGTCGTTGTGATACACCTCTTAACCCAACCAATCCATCTATCTGGGAAACAACTCTTCTGCAACGATCGCTAAAGGAAGCGCCAATCAACGCAGTCGTAGGCTTTAGAGAAATCCACCTTCCATACCACCTCCTTCTGCTTCTCCCTCTTCGAGTCTAGCACCACCGCTGGCGCCGATGCCAAGACCCAAGAGTCTGGCATCTACCTGCCGAGCACAAAAGTCGTCTACCCAAGCGAGATGGTGCTCTCCAGGACATTCCACGTGTGGTTTGCCAGAACTTGCGCCGCGAGAAGGTAGATCGCGTTGGACAACGCGATAGGCCTGAAATCCTCCACGTGAACCGCCCACTCCCTCTTTGGCGACAGAAAAAGGAACGCCTTGTTGAGGTGCTCGAATCCACGGTTGCCCTCTTGAACTCATGCAGGACCGCAACCACCTCCTCTTTCACACTCCTAGAACTCCCTGTAAAAGCACACCGAGAACCCATCAGGGCCCGAGGCTCCATCCGCATTTAACTGTCAAAGAGCTCGCCTGGCCTCCCCCTCCGTGATAGGCACCACCAGGCCCTCAGCCTCCTGGGTGGAGATACATCCCACACCCCGCCCCCGCCACACCTGCCCTTCCCCTCTCTCTCCTGGAGAATGCGACGAAATACGAGTTGAGCTGCCGGCCAATCTCCGCATCATTCTCCGCATGCACTCCTCCCACCTCAATGCTCCTAATGAAATTCCGACGCCTTCTCCCACTGGCCATGGAATGGAAAAACGCGTATTGTTATCCCCCTCCCCCTCATCCACTTTTGCCTCGACCGTTGCCTCCACTCAAACTCCTTTTTATCTTCCAACCACACCTTGTTCAAACAAGCGCATCTCTCCTCCACCTCGCTAGCCAACAGCTCCCTCGTGTCTTCCACCGCATCAAGGTGAGAGATGACCTCCTGCGTTGCCGCCGTCGCATTCTGCCTCTGTTCACGAGTGCACGTCCTGAACTCCATAAGATGCCTCCGCAGCAAAGCGAGCTTCTAAGCTAGAACCGTCGAGGCCGACCCCTCCAATGCAAAAAACTTCTATATCGGCAGAACTTCTACTCCTATTGGAACAATCTCTCCATATATGTGGCATCTTTGGTTCAGTCATTTTCCTCTACAGAAGTTGTGTAGAGTCCTCTCACAGATCTCATCTCAGTTCACTTTTCAGTTTGAGGTTTGCCAGCTTGGGAAGCATCACCGTACCAGTTGTTTATTCTCCATTTTTTGTTGATGATGTGTCTTCTTTAGCAGATGTTGTGTTGACTCTAAAACACCGTCTTTATTTGCTAGACATGTCGAGTATGCTTTTTTCCTCGAGTGGATCCACCCTATAGGCTCGAACATCCGCCAAGAGCGATGATTGCAGGTATTGTCTCTATCCCTCGTTTGGCAATATCTGTTTTCTTTATCCATTGTTGTCTTTGTTCCATTCTCGATGGACTTGGGTCCTTTTTGATCTCTATCTGGACATGGTGCATGATTCCTACACAGGCCTTGCTTCGGGCCTAGCGCTCGGCTTATGCAAGCATCTCAATGATTAGTCTTTTGTGCGGATTTCCTTGGATCTATGTAAACCCCTCAGGATCCGGGTACCCGTTTACGACAAAATTCGCAATAATTCATTCACATTGATCGCAGAAGTTGTAGAAAAGCAGGGAAAAATTTTTCGCGCAAATATGACATTCATATCAATTTCATGACCACAAGTAAAAAGAGACAGACATCACCAAAATTTTCCTTTCATTAATATTCATATCCATTTACAACATGTACAAGCATATTCCATGTTACAACATATATCCCAAAATGTGACAAAAGAGATAGCATTTACATCATCATCATCTGAACAAAAACTAAGACAAGGTAAATCATACCGTCGGGTGTACACTATATCTCCTGGAAGCATGTATATACTGAGCGGCTACTAAACTGCAGGCTGTTTGCCTGCCACACACAATAGGAGGAAAAGGCGTCAGCGGTTGCTGGTACCTCCCAAAAACTTATATAAAATAACGGGCATTTATTATTTACAAAAGAAACAAGCAGAAAGGCGAGAGCAACTCAAATTAAGATTTAATTCTACTTGCAAATGAAAACGGTTTTTCAGGTTACTTGTAAGCATCTCAAATGTTCGTAATGCATTTCTAATGACTTTCCCCTGAACCCGGCATTTCCCATATGTAACATTATTTCGATAGCAGTTGCGTAATCATGAGTGTGTGAGGGGGAATGCATATATCATTTTCTTTAGAGATTATGTTGGTGAGTGAAAAATGGAAAAGTTGAGATTGTAGAGATCTATTAATTTATTTAAATTCTTGGGTAGAGAGAATGGTCTTTTGATCTTAACTTCACAAATTCTCAACTTCAACGTTTCAGATATAGCTCCAGATGTTGTAGATGTAGATATGGATGATCTAGATATAGAATCGCCAAGTCTGTTTGGCGAAGTAACTCACGCGGTGAAGAAGCCTGCAAATGGCTCTTCCGTCTCGCCCTCTAGTTGGAAGGCCGGTCCAATAGAGGGATAGGTCTATTCTCCAACTACGCCACTGAGACGGGTGAGAGAGACTCCCTAGAAAAGTCGCTCTAGAAAAACAGCCCGACTAGTACGGGCAGACGAGCTCGTATGTAAAAACTGAAAACCAAGGATCCCCCGCCTGGGTATCCTAAAAGACAGGGTCAGCGGAATGGTCTAAAGTCTGGATCCCAACGAGGCGTAAAAACACTGCGAGCTCGCGTAAAAACCGTGAAAAGGACTGGGATCCTAGACCCGCGCATTAAACGGCCGCTGCCCCAACTGGGCTTCCTATCTTCCGCCCAGTTGAGGGTCACCGCACCCTCGCACGGTCAAGTGTAAAGTTCATCATGACCGGTAAATATTAATTATCACAGATTCTATTCAATGCATAGGTTTATTGATTACCTATTCATACTTTCCTAATCTTATATGGTTGTCTCTGCCAATCTAATTGATCGATCCAAACCATTTATTGTGATAAGTGGTGTATAGAAGGTTATGCTAGTAATCATTGATGAATATTATTAGCAGTGTAAGATACTTAGAGTTCCACTCAAATTTTTGTTTTAACATCATGAATCTGGGTCCAAGGACCGATCTGAATTTGGAATTAAATTCTCACAAACCCCAACTTTAGGCTCTTAAACCATGGATTCTTGAGCAATTGCACATATATACGATTTGGGTCAAAATTTACACTGAATGATTCATGATTCTTCTCGAGATTTCAATCGCTCAGCCACAGGACCTCCTGCTATAATATGAATGTAATGACCTCTGCACAATCCAATAGTTCAGCGGAACATTAGAAATAAAGTCTGTTTTCTCCTAATAAGATTTCAAAACTAGTACTTAGACATATAACATAATAGTAGCATAAGGAACATCACAATCAACACTATATGACAAGATATAATATAATAAGAGAAGTTGAACTAAGAAAAATATGAATCTAGTATGCCACGTAATATCTTCTGATACAGCATCTGATGAATCCAACATTTCGTGGAGACTGATTGTATTAATCAACCAAGCTGAAATAAATACGTGTGTAAGATCATCTTGAGAGATTAATTAGTCCTTGGGATTAGAATTTACATGCTTTACTAACGATCAGAGTCACCGCCACTTAGAGCATCAAAATGGTAAAGGAGTAATCTGTAGTGAAACACACTTTCTTTTGACGACAGATGTTACCTTAAAAAATTTCAACATGACAACTCATATAACCAATGTACACACTCTAGATAGCAGAAACTCATATGTATTTTTCAAAGTCCCAATAATACAGACACAAATAGTAAAATTTACATATATATATATATATAATCCATCTCACATTGTCTTCTCATAGAAAAAGACCCTATAACGGAGAGCATCCAGTATTCCTTTACATATTCTTATCTTGTTCATATTAGCATAATGCATTTAGAAACAATTCCTGTAAACAATCAAATGAACAATAATTTATTTAAATTTTGTCCTATGAATAACTCCATCTTGTAGTACCTTACATAGTTTTCTTAAAAAAATATAATTGCTAACTTAGTTAATAAGAACATCTACCCACAATAAGCATGATTATATGTTTATGTATTATTCAAGGATCTTTCCTGTTCAATTATTTCCTAAGATTAAAGAAAATTTTCAAAAATATAGTTAGTGTCTACGAATTTTGGGAGAAAAATTTATGTAAGCTTACAAACAAATTCCATGGGTAGAAATTCCTAATTAGACCAAAATGTTAAATTATAATATTAGAAGATAACAATAGATATAAGCTATTCTGGATTTGTGCTAAATTCATGTTTGCAACCAAATCTATTATTAGAATCACTAAGCTAGATAGATCATCCAAATAACTATAAATAATACTCAAGGGAGAATGATCCATACAGAAATCTGGAATCCAACATAAAAATAAAATGGCAAGATCATAAAATTTGGGTGAAATCCACATGCATGGCAGCAAAAATAAAGGGATGGATTGTACCTATTATTCTTCAAATCTTGTAGCTAAATCTACATGCAAGGCTTGGGAAGGCTGATCTGAAGCAGAGAGCATCAATAGCTACCAATTAGGGTCTCCAATAGTCCAAAATCTGTAGCAGATTTCCAGCTCAAATGGAGAGAAGAACGTCCCTTCGGCTGGGATTTTAGGAGGAAGTATGGGACTAAAATTAGGAAAAAGTTGTAGGAAAGAAAAGGAAAGAGGTGTATATATAGGGAGAGGGAGAGAATTTGGAGAGAAGGGAAAGCCGAGTTCTCTCGTTCAAATTGGGAAAAAAAAAACTTGGGCTGATATTAATAAGGTGGGAAGATCTCCTTTCTTGACAAGTGTAGAGCTTTTGAGAGCCACTTGGATGGGAGAAAAATACCCAAGTGAGATAAGAATATAAAAGAGAAAGTCTACTGTGCTGTACAGGCCGTTGGCAATTTAAATTTTTTTTTTTTTATACATTTATCTCTCATTTATTGAATATATTAAAGTCCTCGTATAGGCACATTGAGTATCGGATTTTGATGCACAATATTTCGTTTTGATCGTCTCACAATGACGGTCAATATGAGTATAATGTTGATATACTTTCGGTCGAGTTTCGAATACCCGAAATTTTCGGATACGGCTTTTGTCTAAGACTAAATTTTGTAATTTAAAATATCATATGACCTCCGATTGACGAACGGTCGATTCTGTTGGTCTCGTGTTGTTGAATCGGATCTAATGACGGTCTCGGTTCGTTTCGCGGTTTCCGAATTTGCGTCGCGGCTTTTCACGGCGCGCTCTACGAAACGACCGATTTTTGATAGATTTCACCCGAACAACTTTTGATTCACTACCAATTGGTCGTTTTAGGCTGGTTAGTATTGGCTGACAATGTTTTTGGGTTCATTAGACCCAAAATCGGATGACTTCGGGTTTGATTGGAAACCGGATGCTACAAATATAAAAACCTCAAAGGGAGTCTCGTCCTCGAGACTCGAATTAAGGCTATCCGTTGTCATGATTGAATTTCATATGTTCATAAAAACCTCAAAGGGTTTTGAACCCATATAAACCTCAAAGGAAAACAAGCCATATATTTATAATGTGTCTAATTACAAAAGCTTGTTTTGACGGTTACATCAAAATAGCTGCGGGTATCGTGCCCGCATGTCGGCTTCAGTCTCCCGCGTCGCCTCTTTGATGCCGTGTCGGTGCCACAAAACCTTGACCAATGAAATCTCCTTGCTGCGAAGCTTCTTCACAGCACGGTCAAGTATCTGAACTGGCTTCTCCTCATATGTCAGATCCGGCTCTACGTCAAGATTCTCGTAACTGATGACGTGCCGAGGGTCGTGGACATACTTCCTCAGATTGGATATGTGGAAAACATCATGAATAGCTGAAAGATGTGGAGGAAGGGCTACTCGGTATGCCACTTTCCCCACTCTGGCCAGAATCTCAAAAGGTCCAACATATCGCGGCGCCAACTTGCCACGAACACCAAATCTCTGTACGCCCTTCATGGGAGATACTCGCAAAAATACCCAATCTCCAACCTATAATTTATAGGATTGTCATTAGTATGGGATTAAGTTGAACATATATATATCAAATTGAGTGGATGAGGAGAAAATAATTAGATTACCTGAAATTCTAAGTCTCTCCTCCGACGGTCTGCATAGCTCTTCTGGCGGCTTTGTGCCGTCAGAAGCCTCCGCCTCACAAGATCAACAGCTCTCGCAGTCTCCTCCAAGAGATCCACGGAATATAAAGCATGATCACCTACCTCACGCCAACTGAGAGGTGTGAGGCATCTCCGCCCGTATAGGGCCTCGAATGGTGCCATGCCAATACTGGAGTGATAGCTGTTGTTGTACGTGAATTCCACCAAAGACAAATGGTCCTTCCAGGACCCTTTCCACTCCAAAGTGCATGCGCGAAGTAGATCCTCAAGCGTCTGAATGGTGCGCTCACTCTGCCCGTCTGTCTGCGGATGATAAGCAGAACTCATCTTCAGCTCTGTCTGTAGTGCTGACATGAACTGATGCCAATAGTGAGATGTAAATCTCGAATCTCTGTCAGACACCACCTCTCGTGGTATACCATGCAGCCTGATAATGTTCTGCACATAGAGCTTGGCTAATCTGGATGGAGTATAAGTCGTGTGGACAGGTATGAAATGGGCTGACTTGGTCAACCTATCAACAACGACCCATATAGAATCATGGCCACCTGGCGTCTTCGGCAATCCTGTGACAAAATCCATAGAAATGCTCTCCCATTTCCACTCGGGAATGGGGAGAGACTGCAGTAATCCTGGCGGTCTCCTGTGCTCGGCCTTGACCATCTGACAGGTCATGCATCTGCTGACATGTAGCGCCACATCGCGCTTCATCCCATCCCACCAGAAATGTCGACGCAGATCACGGTACATCTTCGTACTGCCTGGATGGATAGATAACCGTGAACTGTGTGCCTCGTCCAAAATGTCTCTGCGAAGCTGCTCGTCATGGGGTACAACGACCCGTCCTGCCTTCCATAAAATAGACTCCATCACAACAAAGTCATCAAATTCGTCCTTGACGGCGCGCATGTATCTATCATGAATCCAAGGATCGGTCTTCTGGCCCTCAACAATACGATCCCAAAGACTGTTGTATCGTGGAGGCACGGCGGTAGAAATGGATGTGCTCTCCTGAGGATGCCAATCGGTCAAAGCTGCAAGCGTATCCCACGTGTATAGCCAGTTCGCCGTACCATCAGCATGTGCTCTCCTGCTAAGTGCATCAGCCACCACGTTTCCCTTACCGGGATGGTAAGAGATCGTGCAATCATAGTCCTTCAACAGCTCGAGCCATCTGCGCTGCCTCATGTTCAGCTCCTTCTGATCAAAGATGTACTTCAGACTCTTGTGGTCTGTGAAAATTTCGAAGTTCACCCCATATAGATAGTGGCGCCAGATCTTCAAGGCGAAGACAACTGCCGCCAACTCCAAGTCATGTGTGGGGTAGTTCCGCTCGTGCGGTCTCAACTGTCGTGATGCGTAAGCAATCACCTGTCCTCTCTGCATCAACACTGCTCCGAGACCTTCTCCAGATGCATCCGTGTAGACTGCATAGTCCTGAGTGCCTGAAGGAAGAGCAAGAATAGGTGCTGTGGTCAACCTCTCCTTCAGTGTCTGGAAGGCCTGCTCACATGAATCGTCCCAAATGAATGGAACTCCCTTCTGCGTCAGTCGTGTCAGAGGACGAACAATGCGTGAAAATCCGCTGACAAAGCGTCTGTAATAGCCCGCTAATCCGAGGAAGCTCCGAATCTGTGTAACAGTCTTGGGCTGCTCCCAAGACATAACTGCATCTATCTTCGCAGGATCAACCGCGATACCTGCTCCAGAAATGATGTGCCCCAAAAATGAGACCTGGGATAACCAGAACTCACACTTGCTCAACTTGGCATATAGCTTGTGCTCCCGCAATGTATCTAAGACAATCCGTAGATCATTCGCATGATCCCATTCATTCCGTGAATAGATGAGCACATCATCGATGAAGACCACTACAAACTTGTCCAAGTATGGACGGAAGATACGGTTCATCATATCCATGAAAGCCGCAGGTGCATTGGTGAGCCCAAATGGCATCACCACAAACTCATAGTGTCCGTAGCGAGTCCTGAAGGCTGTCTTCGGAACGTCCGACTCACGAATCCTCAGCTGATGGTAGCCTGAGCGAAGATCGATCTTCGAGAAAACCGAAGATCCCTGGAGCTGGTCAAACAAATCATCGATGCGCGGCAAAGGATAACGGTTCTTCACCGTTCTCTTGTTCAGCTGCCTGTAATCGATGCATAGTCTCATGGATCCATCCTTCTTCTTGACAAATAGAACCGGAGCACCCCAAGGTGAAGTGCTCGGCCTCACGAATCCCAAGTCAAGCAACTCCTGCAACTGCACCTTCAGCTCTCTCAACTCGGCTGGTGCCATGCGATATGGTGCCATAGAGATCGGCTGTGTATCTGGCAACAATGTAATCTCGAACTCAATCTCCCTCTCAGGAGGTAGCCCTGGTAACTCATCAGGAAATACGTCTGGATATTCAGATACTACTCGTATATCCTGTATCATCGGCTCCTGATCAGACACATCTCGAACAAAAGCAAGGTAAGAATCGCAACCCTGATCAACAAGTCGCTGGGCTCGCAACACTGAAATGTACTCCATGGTGGAGTCATGTGTAGTACCCTCAAAGGTGAACTCTGGTAGCTCTGGAATCCTGAAGACAACCGTCTTCCTAAAGCAATCAACAAGTGCATGATGAGTGGATAGCCAATCCATGCCCAATATCAAGTCGAACTCATCAAGCTGCAGAAGTAGACAGTCTGCGATCATCTCATGACCTCCTATCAGTATGGGCAAGTGCCTGACTATCAGAGATATGACAAATAACTGGCCACCTGGCCCTCGGATGTGATATGGAGACGATAGCGTCTCTGCAACTCTATCTAAAGAAACAAGCAACCTCGAAGCAAGGAAAGAGTGTGTCGCGCCGGAATCAAATAAAACATGGAAAGGTCGGCCCAAGACTGAGACCATACCTTTCACTACAGTAGCCGCTGAACGTGCCTGCTCCTCAGTAACGGCATGTAACTGTCCCTGCCTGGCTGATGCAGCACTAGATCCTGCCACACTCTGCGTCTGTCTTGGCTGCTGTCGCCTAAAGTTGGAGTTCCTGCCACGGAAACTCCCTGAATGCTGTGTCTGAGGCTGTGGCTGTGAAGGCTGTGGCTGAGGCTCGCCAGAAGCCTGTGGGCACTGTGCTCGGTAATGTCCCCACTCGTGACATCGGTAGCACCGGACTGGTCGAGTAGAGGGAGTAGCTGTGTCCGTGCTCCGAGCTGGTCCTGCAGGTGGTCTATCTGCTCGCTGCGACCCAGATGGTCGAGTGGACTCTGTACCTCGTCCGGCAAGTGCTCCTCCTAGAGTAGTCGATGGAGAAGAGCGAGCACTGCCAGAGAATGTCGAACCTGTAGGTCGGAACCGTCTGGCTGACCTCTGCTGCTGAAATGGTCGACGTATCGGCCCAAAATATCGCCGCGGTCTAGGCGGTGCTCCAGACGAGCTCCCGTAACGTCTCCCTCTGATGTCCTCGAACTTCTCCGCAGCATCGGTAGCCTCGGAGATAGAAGTGATGTGTAGTCCAGCCAGCTTCTCCTGCACCTCCTCTCGCATGCCGCCAATGAACTTCTCCAGATTCTCCTCTGGAAATGCGCCAGCTGCTCGTGTGTGTCGTGACAGCTCTGTGTATCTGATAAAGTAATCCCGGGCTGTCATCTGTCCCTGACGAAGCTCTGCAAACAGTCGGCGCTGGGACTCCCTCCACTTCGCAGAAAAGAAGTGGGCTCTGAACTTCGTCACAAAATCGTTCCAAGTAGGCTCTCGGCCTAACTCGGACACTACGGCCATCCACCATCGCTCGGCGAAGTCTATCAGTGAGTACTCTACGAAAGATAGCCACGTGTTTCGTGGCGCATTAATCGCCCTGAGCACTTTCATTACTCTCATCAGCCACTGCTCAGCGTCATCTGGTGGACCTGTGCCCTCGAACAAGGGTATGTTGGCCCGCTGATAAGAAGTGAAGACTGACTGGTGCCTGTGAATGGCTGCAAACTCGTGTGCATCCTCGTCAGCAAGGTCAACAGGGTCCTGCCCCCTGTCTAAGTCTGCATCCTCCTCAGCTCCATGCTCTGGAATGGCCTCTAGTGGATCATCAGGATGAGGCTGCTCCACCTCAACGGACTGGTGCTGGTCCTGTCGTATCCCATCCTGAGATGGATGGTACGTGAAATCTGACAGATCCTCGAATCTCATCTCTATGTCCGTCTGCCTGTCAGCAATCTCGGTCTGCTGGGCCAATATCTGCTCCTGCTGACCTCTCATAGCAGCCTGCTGCTGCTGAAGATCAGTAAGTGCGCTCAGTATACGTGCCAGCTGATCAGAAGTATCCTGACCTGGTCGAGATGCCATGGCTCTGCATGAGAACCATAATTAGTCATAATAATACCCTAGACAGATATTTATCATAAATGCTTTTCTCTTCTCGGGATATAATATGAAAATTAATGAAATTGGTGACATCTGTGGTTATAGAATATGAATGTCATATTTCCCTTATCGAACTCACGATAAGTCGGAAGACTATCGCTATTCGAGAACTTAATGCGATTGGAATTATAATACCGCGAATGTGCGTATCGGGGTACCACTGCTCTGATACCAAACTGTGAACCCCTCAGGATCCGGGTACCCGTTTACGCGCAATTCGCAAGATATCATTCACAATTATATCGCACAAGATGTAAAAATACAGGGAAAAATTTTTTTTTTCGCGACTATGACATTCATTCTCAACACATGACCACAAGTAAAAAGAGACAGACATCACCAAAATTTTCCTTTCATTAATATTCATATCCATTTACAACATGTACAAGCATATTCCATGTTACAACATATATCCCAAAATGTGACAAAAGAGATAGCATTTACATCATCATCATCTGAACAAAAACTAAGACAAGGTAAATCATACCGTCGGGTGTACACTATATCTCCTGGAAGCATGTATATACTGAGCGGCTACTAAACTGCAGGCTGTTTGCCTGCCACACACAATAGGAGGAAAAGGCGTCAGCGGTTGCTGGTACCTCCCAAAAACTTATATAAAATAACGGGCATTTATTATTTACAAAAGAAACAAGCAGAAAGGCGAGAGCAACTCAAATTAAGATTTAATTCTACTTGCAAATGAAAACGGTTTTTCAGGTTACTTGTAAGCATCTCAAATGTTCGTAATGCATTTCTAATGACTTTCCCCTGAACCCGGCATTTCCCATATGTAACATTATTTCGATAGCAGTTGCGTAATCATGAGTGTGTGAGGGGGAATGCATATATCATTTTCTTTAGAGATTATGTTGGTGAGTGAAAAATGGAAAAGTTGAGATTGTAGAGATCTATTAATTTATTTAAATTCTTGGGTAGAGAGAATGGTCTTTTGATCTTAACTTCACAAATTCTCAACTTCAACGTTTCAGATATAGCTCCAGATGTTGTAGATGTAGATATGGATGATCTAGATATAGAATCGCCAAGTCTGTTTGGCGAAGTAACTCACGCGGTGAAGAAGCCTGCAAATGGCTCTTCCGTCTCGCCCTCTAGTTGGAAGGCCGGTCCAATAGAGGGATAGGTCTATTCTCCAACTACGCCACTGAGACGGGTGAGAGAGACTCCCTAGAAAAGTCGCTCTAGAAAAACAGCCCGACTAGTACGGGCAGACGAGCTCGTATGTAAAAACTGAAAACCAAGGATCCCCCGCCTGGGTATCCTAAAAGACAGGGTCAGCGGAATGGTCTAAAGTCTGGATCCCAACGAGGCGTAAAAACACTGCGAGCTCGCGTAAAAACCGTGAAAAGGACTGGGATCCTAGACCCGCGCATTAAACGGCCGCTGCCCCAACTGGGCTTCCTATCTTCCGCCCAGTTGAGGGTCACCGCACCCTCGCACGGTCAAGTGTAAAGTTCATCATGACCGGTAAATATTAATTATCACAGATTCTATTCAATGCATAGGTTTATTGATTACCTATTCATACTTTCCTAATCTTATATGGTTGTCTCTGCCAATCTAATTGATCGATCCAAACCATTTATTGTGATAAGTGGTGTATAGAAGGTTATGCTAGTAATCATTGATGAATATTATTAGCAGTGTAAGATACTTAGAGTTCCACTCAAATTTTTGTTTTAACATCATGAATCTGGGTCCAAGGACCGATCTGAATTTGGAATTAAATTCTCACAAACCCCAACTTTAGGCTCTTAAACCATGGATTCTTGAGCAATTGCACATATATACGATTTGGGTCAAAATTTACACTGAATGATTCATGATTCTTCTCGAGATTTCAATCGCTCAGCCACAGGACCTCCTGGTATAATATGAATGTAATGACCTCTGCACAATCCAATAGTTCAGCGGAACATTAGAAATAAAGTCTGTTTTCTCCTAATAAGATTTCAAAACTAGTACTTAGACATATAACATAATAGTAGCATAAGGAACATCACAATCAACACTATATGACAAGATATAATATAATAAGAGAAGTTGAACTAAGAAAAATATGAATCTAGTATGCCACGTAATATCTTCTGATACAGCATCTGATGAATCCAACATTTCGTGGAGACTGATTGTATTAATCAACCAAGCTGAAATAAATACGTGTGTAAGATCATCTTGAGAGATTAATTAGTCCTTGGGATTAGAATTTACATGCTTTACTAACGATCAGAGTCACCGCCACTTAGAGCATCAAAATGGTAAAGGAGTAATCTGTAGTGAAACACACTTTCTTTTGACGACAGATGTTACCTTAAAAAATTTCAACATGACAACTCATATAACCAATGTACACACTCTAGATAGCAGAAACTCATATGTATTTTTCAAAGTCCCAATAATACAGACACAAATAGTAAAATTTACATATATATATATATATATAATCCATCTCACATTGTCTTCTCATAGAAAAAGACCCTATAACGGAGAGCATCCAGTATTCCTTTACATATTCTTATCTTGTTCATATTAGCATAATGCATTTAGAAACAATTCCTGTAAACAATCAAATGAACAATAATTTATTTAAATTTTGTCCTATGAATAACTCCATCTTGTAGTACCTTACATAGTTTTCTTAAAAAAAATATAATTGCTAACTTAGTTAATAAGAACATCTACCCACAATAAGCATGATTATATGTTTATGTATTATTCAAGGATCTTTCCTGTTCAATTATTTCCTAAGATTAAAGAAAATTTTCAAAAATATAGTTAGTGTCTACGAATTTTGGGAGAAAAATTTATGTAAGCTTACAAACAAATTCCATGGGTAGAAATTCCTAATTAGACCAAAATGTTAAATTATAATATTAGAAGATAACAATAGATATAAGCTATTCTGGATTTGTGCTAAATTCATGTTTGCAACCAAATCTATTATTAGAATCACTAAGCTAGATAGATCATCCAAATAACTATAAATAATACTCAAGGGAGAATGATCCATACAGAAATCTGGAATCCAACATAAAAATAAAATGGCAAGATCATAAAATTTGGGTGAAATCCACATGCATGGCAGCAAAAATAAAGGGATGGATTGTACCTATTATTCTTCAAATCTTGTAGCTAAATCTACATGCAAGGCTTGGGAAGGCTGATCTGAAGCAGAGAGCATCAATAGCTACCAATTAGGGTCTCCAATAGTCCAAAATCTGTAGCAGATTTCCAGCTCAAATGGAGAGAAGAACGTCCCTTCGGCTGGGATTTTAGGAGGAAGTATGGGACTAAAATTAGGAAAAAGTTGTAGGAAAGAAAAGGAAAGAGGTGTATATATAGGGAGAGGGAGAGAATTTGGAGAGAAGGGAAAGCCGAGTTCTCTCGTTCAAATTGGGAAAAAAAAAAACTTGGGCTGATATTAATAAGGTGGGAAGATCTCCTTTCTTGACAAGTGTAGAGCTTTTGAGAGCCACTTGGATGGGAGAAAAATACCCAAGTGAGATAAGAATATAAAAGAGAAAGTCTACTGTGCTGTACAGGCCGTTGGCAATTTAAATTTTTTTTTTTTATACATTTATCTCTCATTTATTGAATATATTAAAGTCCTCGTATAGGCACATTGAGTATCGGATTTTGATGCACAATATTTCGTTTTGATCGTCTCACAATGACGGTCAATATGAGTATAATGTTGATATACTTTCGGTCGAGTTTCGAATACCCGAAATTTTCGGATACGGCTTTTGTCTAAGACTAAATTTTGTAATTTAAAATATCATATGACCTCCGATTGACGAACGGTCGATTCTGTTGGTCTCGTGTTGTTGAATCGGATCTAATGACGGTCTCGGTTCGTTTCGCGGTTTCCGAATTTGCGTCGCGGCTTTTCACGGCGCGCTCTACGAAACGACCGATTTTTGATAGATTTCACCCGAACAACTTTTGATTCACTACCAATTGGTCGTTTTAGGCTGGTTAGTATTGGCTGACAATGTTTTTGGGTTCATTAGACCCAAAATCGGACGACTTCGGGTTTGATTGGAAACCGGATGCTACAATCTAGATGATGGGTTGGATTCCGGCTTTTGTTCACAGACATTGCTCATGTTTTCTATTAACTTTTGTCCGAATCTAATACTCAAATCCCCTTTCCCGTCTTAATATAGATTCGATGCTTAGGTTCTCAATTGACCTTAATTATTCTCGATGTTTTCAATGATTTGTGGGAGGCACATGGCTTGGAGACTTTTTCCCTCATCAACGTGCAGCAAGGTTCTGGCCATCTCCTGGGTCATGTACTCCAAATTACAAAGTGATTGGCGGAAACCATTGGTTTTCATTTAAGCTTTATAGCTGGCATGTGACAGGGTTGTAATCTCTCAAAATAGAAACTCGATGTAGAAAAGATGGTAGAGCATACTAAGACTCTTTTTGCGTTGGACATTGTAATTAGATTTTGTGATTGGTGATATATGACGTGGGTATGCACCAATATAGGTTCGAAAAATGTATAAATAGATTATGCAGCTAAATGCATCCCTCTTCTTCCTGGAAATCTTGTAAAATGTTTTTAAAACGAGGTTTCTGGAAATTCCAAAACCCAAAAAAAAACATTCTCTTCTTTACCACCAAAGTTGGAAGTTATAGATACTCAAAACCAAATTTCAACTAAATTCACCCGACACCCGTCCCTCCAACTCCAGACAAAGGAAGCAAAACGAAACAATTTTTTATATCGACTTCTTTTACTTAAATTAACAAAAGCGATGAACATCCATCAAAACAACAAAAATCTGAGACCTACCACTTAGATTCCGGGGCTCTACGAAGACCTAACAACAGCAGCACGAGCAATTAAAATCTCCCAACTTATCAAGAATGCATCAAATAAGAAACCTTTCGCAGCGGCACCAAATCTAACTCCCCCAGAGAAACCCAAAAAAATGATCAATCCCGCGCAAAAGAAGCAGCAATAAATCTTGAATAATAAACACCCACCAAACCCCCAAAACAAAGAACCAGCCAATTTTGACTTACCGTGATCGCAAACTGAGGAGAACCCATCAAAATGAGTCGCGATTAAAATCCTTCAAGTGGCGAAAGGCGTGGACTTCTCACTCGCGTAACCCCAAAGATCCCTCCTTTCCCTCCCCAGATTCCCGAAACTTGTACTCCGGGTGCAGAGAGCATGAGATGAAAAGAGACCGAGTCAGGAAAAGGGCGACGACTCGGGGACGAAGGTTCGGTTAGCCAAAGCTCTACCAAATAGCACACCACGAGGACCCGTCAGTTCGATTGCTCAAACCAAATCCAAAGCCAAATCCTGATGCCCGTGTGGATCAGATATATTTATAATGAAATTAAATATATTTATTATAATAGTGATACCTGGGTATGCCTTTGTAACGTACTCGTGCAGTTGACATTTTTAGTACTGAAATGGAATTTGGTTTTGCATACGTTAGGTGTTCGTGATTATTAGGAAACCAGTCAACGCAAGCAAAAAAATAGTCAAGGCCAATTTGGCGGCCCATTTAAGATTGTAGACGTTTTCCTTGTTAAAATGAACACCTTAAGATCGATCTTTCAACAAAGATGGGAAGAGACGGTTCTTATCTAATGTATGACCTACAATCTTAGGTCATATTTGGGTGCGAGATTAAAGAAAGCTCTTTTGGTAAAAAGGATGGCGGGAAGGGAGAGAAGGGAAAAGAAAATGTTTAGACATGAGAGGAGGGAAAGAAAAGGAAAAATAGATGTTTGTTATTAAGATGCATAAGTAACTGAAAAGGAAATAAAATAAGGGTAATATGATTTATTATAATGTAATTTTATAGCCTTCGTCGCCAAACAAGTGTAGTAGTCCATCCAAATAGCCCCTAAAATTTCCTAAACTCGTTAAAGTTTCGATCACCAACATTACGTCCAAAAATCATTTCGAAATTACGAGCTACCATATTAAGGTAAAATCTTCATTTTTTTCTAAAAATAATATCGATCAAATACCTAATATCATCGATAGAAGCACCACAAAATAATTTAGATTGATTATTAAAAGTTCATTTTCTAGACAAATATGTATGCAAGTTTGCAACTATTCGAAAGTCAAACTGTGGATAAGAAAAACTAGTTAAGATCTTTAAACTCTTAAAAATTTCCCTTTGTTAATATTAAGCATGTATTTTAATGCAAAAACTATGCAAGATGAAGGTATTTGAGGACTTGTCACAAAAATATGCAAGGGTTAGAAAATACATGTATACATGTAATTGGATCTCTCTGGGATACCATTACTATGAACTCATATTTAGTCCAGCATCATTAAGTAGCGGGACTTGATTATATTGGCGGTACTCTAGAAAGAACCCTACACCCATGTATTCATGGAGAGAAACATAATGAGATATCCAACCCTTTGAGGCATTCTTTCACGGTTTCATCTTGATCCTTAAAGAGTAAGATTCCAAGTCAAAACCCTAATATTCTTCTTCTTTATAATATATTTGCTTTTGGATTATATTTTCACATATCAGAAAAAGCCGATTATATCTTCAATTGATTTCATTTTGACCATCATTTTTATCTAGTGTTTCCAGGTTTTATTGGGTATGTTTTGCTCTTTATATTCTCAGAGAACGTCTTCACGAACATACCCTTCTAGGCACACAGATCCTTGTATGTCTCCTCCTACCACACAACTCATCTCCCAAGCGCACGGTCTATCCTCTCCCAGAACTCATCTCGAGGCCCAACACCTCCTCTAGGCACATGTGATCTCCAAGCACGCAATCTCTGCGCCTAGCTCCTCTGTGCTCAGCGTAGGCCCAATGCACCTCCCACGTATCTCTGGCATGCATACTCCAAGTGATTATAGCACACATGTGTCGAAGCACCTCCACGCATGTGATCCTCTCGTGATGTTCCTAGGCAAAGCTCCAGGGGGAAGTCTCTTCTTCAAAGGCATTGTGCTTGCAGTGCAATATGCTATAAATTAAAGAAGCAGCAACACTACGCATGGCCTTTCTACAAAGTATGTATGTGACTTCTCCCATAATGGGTTCTTCTAACCCTAGTTAACATCGAAGAAGAAAAAATAAAGTTGTACTCCCCAAGTGTGCAATCTTCCTTCCGCATGCACGTGCCCAAGTGTATCTCTCACGTAATCTTCCTAACTGATATGATCTCTACGAAGCCCTAAGCACCTCCCTCGATGATACAAGCACCATGGGAGGTGATTCCCTCCATCCGCAATGGGGTTTCTTATCCATCACATGATGACGGAGATCAGATAATTCCTAAGTGCAACCCTCTGCACGATCACCCAATAGTTGTTGGACTTGTAAGCCCTTGGTGACCCATTAATGAAAAAAATTATTGTTTTAACATGTTCATCTGAAATTAATGATTGTGAATACTTAATATCAAGGTCCCTTTGTATAATCAGGATTATGTATCGTAGTCATATTGAATACCATGTAGTTGGAAGGACACAACTGACATTAATATGTGATATTCAACAAAGCTCTCCAGTCTAAGAAAGAGATGGCAATCTTTCTCTAAAGACTGATTTCTGATCGACTTCTTGATGCATGTACTCAGCATAGAAATAGAGTTTCAGAAGTGTTGGAATAATAAAGTCAAAGAGTTGACTTGATGTGGTTGAGATAAACTAAGACTTGAGTCGTAACTGTCATAATCAGGTACACATCCTTTGACCGGAGACATATATACATCTTTGTGTCCGAGTGTGCACATTTGATAAACCAATGGGTTGGAAACCTAACCAATGTTCACATACTGATGAGTTAGTATGCATGTGAAGACATATGAGAAGTATGATCTCTCAAAGGAATCATACAGGTTCATAGTTGATGAACCGAGAGAGAGATCGCTCGTGAGATAATTTGGTGTCATAATGAATTCCATGCATGATCGTCTTGTTTATGAAATAAGACACGAATTCGATATATTAATATATACTTTTGGAAAGTATATGATTAATATTGTCGCATAAATTATCGAATGAGAAATCTATTGATATGTTATGACGAAGACAGTCAAACTAGGATTTGAATTTCAGACATATCAAAATATTCCAGTATGAAGGATGAATGAGTATTGAGAATACTCAGGGTTCGATCTATCATAATAGATCATCTATCATAACACTTCTATTCCAAGGGAACAATGAAACTGAATGGATTTCAGTGTCTCCATTTATTAGCTTAATGATTTGAGAATTAATTAGATTAATTCTTACTTCATTTGAACCAAATATCCAATTCGAAATCCAGTTTCAAAGTCCAAATGTTAGAAATAGAAATGGTGATGGAAATGGTAATAAATAGAGTCCGTAAGCTCATCTATAAATTCCAAGTACTTTGGACTTTGATAAGAAATGGTCAAGGAGACTGGGTTCATCTCACCAGTACTTCCTCTATCTCCCATGGAGTGTGATGTGTTTCATTGAGCTCACTTAGATATGAATTGTTCAGCTCGAGCTCAAATGATAGGAGTTTATCATTTTTGGTTAAAAGTGTGCAAATCATGAAATTAGATAGATATGCAAATTTCAAGTCACTATATGTGGATAGTATGACCTCCCCGACATTATTTCCAAGTATCTGCATTTGTATCTCATGAGTCCTAGTTGAATTAGGATTCAAACTATTTGACGTCTATATTGAGATAATGATTGTTATTATCATTATTCTTAAGGGTATTTTGTGAATATGATTCACAAATATAATTCAATAATTAATGCTCATATTTATATGAATATGATCCACGTAATTATTTAAGGCATATGGTTTACATTAAAATAACTGTAAATTGAATTTGCATTTGTATTCGGATTTATGAATATGATTCATAAGTCACGAGGATTTCTCATAAAATTACCAATTATGATAATTGAATTATCATAATTGGTAATAAAATACTCGACAATTCCCATCTATTTATGGAAAGAAAAGGGAGAGTGTATGGTGACACATGACACCATAGTTTTAGAGTCCATGAATTGTACTATAAGTTTAGAGTCATGGATTTCAATCCTCTGACACAACAGCAACCACAACAGTGTGATCTATTCATTTTGCTATTTGGTTATATTTAATTTCTTTGAATTGGATAAGGGCGATGTTTTTGCTTATGTATATTCTACCGTTCAAAAATGAAGAATTTCAGGGAGCATAGTCTGCCTTTTACATTCTGCAAAAAATGTTAGTACTAATTGCTCAAATAATAACACATTAAATCCAAATTACAGTGGCAGTCCTAAAATGATTGATAATATTCACAACAGTCAGGGGCGTGAATTGATTAGTTGGATCACAGATTTTGTTAGAATTTTACCATCCTTAAATAGTGTCTAAAGTTGTTTAAAACATTAAAATTACGAGGGTTACTAATTAACTAAATAAATAATGTGCATAATTAATCCTTTCAATAATTTCTACAAACACAAAAATAGAGAATTTAAACACATGCTCGTTGAAATCTAGCAGTAAATAAAAAACCCTCTAGTCTCCTGAATAGAAGGTAATCAAATAAAAATATCTTGTGATGCACTTATGATTTTGATTTTGTGTCAACAAGAACGTGGTAACTTAACGAATATATATTGGTCCCATAATCACAAGAAAATTATATAGATCGTAGAAGTTCAAAAGAAAAACATAGAAGAATAAAAAATTGTATCGTACATATAGATATTAGCAGAATGTGAAAAATAACCACTCGCATAGTGAGATTTGGGAGTTTCCCGCTTTACATGCCAAGCTAATTTCTAAATTCCAACCGTGTGGATGGAAATTTGGTGGCCAGAGTATGTGAATGCTAATAATATTTATCATATAATAATAGTCGTCTCACATTGAAGGATAAAGCATAAAGAGAAATTTAAAACATATTTAGATTAAAGAGTTGTGGATTAATTTATTATTCGTGTACATTTATGTTCTTTTACTTAACGTGGGAAAAGACTCTGTTATTGTTGATGTGCATTTATGTTCTATTTATGTGCGTATGTGCTCTAATATCATTGTTTCCACCTTTATTCCCATAAAAAAGGGAAATGCTTCTCCTAATAGTATATTTTTCTTTTCCCAGCATCGTAAGAGAGCAACGATAATAAATCAACGGTCGAATAACCCACCAATAAAGCCTAACCTAACTTCCAACAAAATAGACCTTCCCTGCCTCACCAATGTCAAAATGTGCTCGGATGCAGTAGACTCGGATGCTACACTCGAACTAAGACACACGTGGATGAAATCAACTAGTAAATCCAAGTACTTCGTGATCTCATCTACCTTATCGAGCTGCTTTGTTCGATCACATTAAGTTTCTCAAGGTTTTGTGACCTTTTCTCAATTATGTTCATTTTGGATAGGTGATTCCCAATAATGCTCAAGTTTAAACTATCAATTCTATCCACATCAGGAGATGTCGTCATATTGTCAGTCTTGTGGGAAAGTGGAGGACGTTTCTGAAATGCATGGGAAGAAGAAAATGCTATTGAGCTCTCCGCCATCTCCTGGAATATCTACCAAACTACGTCATCATATTTATTAAAATGTGAACCCCCCACAAGTGACATCTACTAGCCTCTGATTCTCTATGCTCAAACCCTCGAAAAAGTTTTGGACTAGATTCGTCCTTGGTATATCATGGTCGGAGCACTTCTCTATCAAGTCTATGAATCTTTTCCCACGCCTCGCAAATAGGCTCATGGGACATATGGGAGAAGTTGGCTATCGATGGCCGCATCTGATTCAATCTTCTTAGGAGATATTACATGTTCAGAAAATTTGATCTCAACTCATCTCAAAACTTCACCACCCTTCCTAAGTGATTGATCCAATATCATGTCTTATCCATAAGGTTTAAGGGGAAAGTTGTCATCTTGACTATCTCTAATGGGATGTTAGGGTAGTGCATCGTGCTACATATGCGGCCGAACTGTTGGAGGTGTATGTAAGTTTATTCATTGGTGTTGCCATGAAATCTGAGGAGAAGTGGTAAAAGTTGAGGCTTTAGCTCAAAATGTCCATGAACCACAAGAATCTAAATCCAATTTGTTGGTTGTCATGCTCCTGGGTTATAGGAATATCTAAGTGTCTGCTTATGCTCAACTGAGTTCTGCTCATCATCTCCCATATTTCCACCTCCCCTTGGTTGATCCTCCTCTCTCTTGTGATCTCATCTTCTAATCTCCAGGATCACCGATGTTAGCCTTGCCTTGTAGGGGTGTCCATGGGACGGGTACTCACCCAGTTCGATCATGACTCGGGCCACCCATCATAGCTAGGTCAACAGGTCGTCCTGGCCCATTTTAAGGGTGCCCGATTCTAACGGGTACCCAGATGATTTGAATGGGTAATAGGTACACGTAGGTACCCATGGATCACTGCAACAAATGAACCTGTGCAAACCATGCACTCTGCTTATTTTGCTTGGGCACTTAGTTGTTTCTGAATGTCATGAGAATCTTCTCATTCAGATGCCTACCCTGCAATCGGGTTGTGAAAAAAGGGACTTTTTCTTTCCTCTCTCAAATATAGAAAACTAGAGATGAGAAAGAAATAGATTCTTAAAACTGTACTATAATATAGTCTTTCCCCTCTCTTCAAAGTGTGATTCGAACGAATCATAGGGGTAAGAAGGGTACCGAGGAAGTGCAAGAAACTCAGAAGAAAAGAAAAACCTCTAGAGAACAGATTCTTTCTCACCAACTCATGTTCCCCCCGATGAGACCTCCCCCCCCCAAGGATGAAAGTGTGACGAAAGGGACCCATTAACTATCAAGTTGAGGGTCCTACTGAAAGGTCTAGGCATATATAGTACATCAGATTTAGTTAAGATATTGATCCCTCCTTGACATTTTATGCAAGGGTGAAATCAAAGATCTCGAGTCCCATTCCAAAGAGGGTGAAAAATAGGAAGGCTCGGCCCGCCAACATCACCATTCAATATGTTTTGATCGGAGAAATTCTCGATACGGGAGAAGTGGGGTCTTCTTCTCGTGAGAGGAAAGAAATGACTAGTCGACCATGGCCGCCTTTCTTCGAAACTTCCAAAGAAGGACCGATCAGATCAACTCTTCCACTGGTTAAAGATTTCAAACATAAGCTATCTTGCAAGTGGGACTGATACTCACTTGAAAAAACCTAATGCATAAGCTCCAAGTGAAGACCCTATACTCAAACATGGGGTTTATTTACTAGACTTAAAGTCGAAAATAAATGCATGTTCAAATTTTCCCTCTTGTAAGAGTATCTGTGAGCTCTCTAATTTTCTCTTATCGATGCATTGAACCACGTAATCATGATTTTCCACCTATTGTTGTTGAGAGTTGCTTTATATTCTCATATTTATTTTGTCTCTCTTATGTACTTTTCCCTCTAGGATCCTCTATATATAAGAGAGCCCTACAGATATCAAAATAATATATTCCTTATTTTCTTTCCACATGGTATCAGAGTGACGATCCTAGACGTGAACGCGGTACCTCCGAACCCTAACTCCACCCACTGCCAGCAGGATCCCCGACCTACCTTCCACCACCACCAACATGGTTGTGCGCCCCCTCTTGTGCCACCAGCAAGATCTCCCGACCCCTTTCACGCTTAATCACTTCCCCCATATGACTACGCAGACATCTCTAGATCGCTCTACAACCCATGCCACGTCTCTTCCAAGCATATATGTTTTGATTGAATTAACTGTTGACACGCTTCTTCCCATGCATCTACAATGCGACAACCAGGCTGCTCTTTTCATTGCCAACAATCTTACCTTCCATGAGAGGACCAAGCACATCGAGGTTGTCACTATACACGTGAGATGATTCAGAAGGATTTTATCTCTACTTCTTACACCAGCTCAGTGAAACAAACAACAGTGTTTTCACCAATACTCTAGCCAGAGGGCCATTCCAGAGGTGGTGTTCCTAGCTGAGCATTATTGACATATATGCTCTCGTCTTGAGGGGGAGAGTTGAGAGATATATTTATCTTTTATGTATTTTTCATTTCTTTCATTTGTATTAGGTAGTTTGCTCTCTAGGATTTCTCCTCTCTATATAAGAGAAACTTATGGCCTCATGAATAAACAAGTCATTATTTTTCTCTCCACATGATGAAAGGGATAAATGTCTTCATGTGACTGCTGAGAAGAAGACAAATTGTGCAAGGATTTATATATGCCATGATTTTTCCTGGGTATGATGAGATCTATAAGAGATCCAAAGAAGCAACAGAAGATGTTGATCACCTAATCTTTAGGTTCCCTAGCTCTAGGGAGACATGGGCAGCGATTGACCTGCATGGTGTCCAATGTGACTATGTAGACTCATTGTGGAGCTCGATTTGCAAAAATTGGACAAGTTCAATCAAAGGTAGGGATCAGGGTGTGTACTCACATCTGGGCCATCAGGTTTTCCAGAAACAACATTATCTTCAAGGAAGGGAGGTTTTACTGTGCGAATATACTTGAGCATGCCAAATCTCTTTATAAAACTTAGCGGTTGTAATTTTTGTTTATACTTCTTAATTTTTTTGGATGGGCCTCTTCCCACCATTTCTTAAAAAATAAGTATGATTCATTCGTGTTTTCATAAATGTAAAGAGAATAGTACTATGACATAGCTCTTAACTCACAAGGCATTGAACAAGTTTGTACATATAGATAGTTCTTATTGTAAATGTATGTATATGTGTTTCCAAAGGTAGTCCATAATGGTAATCTTGACCATGGAGAATCCAACATTCACATAGTGCAATTCTCAACCTTTTATGTACACTGCAAAACGGTTGACATTATTTTATCTTACAAATAATTAGGTTGTGCTATTCCAATTAACATTACAATCAACTAAATCATGTTGTTCTACTTTACAATACAAGAACCTAGGTCATGCTCTTATTTATAACAGTACAAGCAACTATTCCATGTTGTTTGAGTGGCTCCCCTCGATCCTTCCTGACTCGTTGAGTGGGCAACAAGACCCCTATTTTTTTACATTTGGTAATGGGGTGAAACAACTCTTAAACTGATTAAGTTTGCATACATATATTGTAAATATTACTATACCAATACTAATATGTACTCGTTTTAATACGGACAATCAACACTCAATCAAAACTGAGTCAAATGATCTCTATAAGGACTTGTCTTAAATTCTACCTAGGCAAGTTCATGGTTGAACAAAGGGATAAGAGCAATTAATTAAATTAATCTATGATTTAAATATTTAACTTAGTAATTTGATAGTGATCTAAGTCAAGTAACATCATAAGAGATACAATGCATGAATTTTTCAAATCATTTTATGCTAGTATGTTAAGATGTCAAAATAATGCAAATGCAATATACAAAATATGCATAACACTCAACAAAGCCTCTGATTAATTAATTAAAATAACTTCTGAAAATAATTAAGACTTTATGAGAATCAAGGTATCAATGTGTCAATCAATCGCAAAATAATTCAATTTTAGTTTAATTTCAAGCTGAATAGACAAGTTTTACAATATGAAATTTAATGCATGAATAGTAGATCAAACGATTAAATCAATCACACAATCAGGAAGGATGTAACATTATCTTTCAAATGAGACCAATTTCATTAATTTGGATATATGGTTCACGAGATATTAACTAAACAATACATCGACATACATGTCATAAAACTTGATTAAAAATATTTAAAACTCTTATAAATAGGTCCAAAATAGGGTTTTAGTTACATTAACTAAAACCGCCTGGGCATACATATAAATTTCACAAAGCGACGAGACTTATCTACGAATACAAGAAATTGAAGGTCACGTGCCTCGTGTGCATGATGGCTAGGCTCGGGAGACTTGGTACGCGTGGCGGCATGTCTCGGCTCCTATTCAGACTGCTCCAAGGCTGAGGTTCTAAAGTGTTACTTCAGGTGCCCGACGTGGCAACTTCAACATTATTAGATCACACAAACGAAGACGGATCGGTGGGTTGTTGCTTCTTGAGTTCTTCCCTCTCCTCCTTTGACGGTTGTAGATGGGCGGAGAGCCGGTAGTCATATACTTCCTCCTCCACGATCGTCTGCGAATCCTGAAGGTTGGGGAAGCTTCTCTAGACCCCCACGAGAGTGCTGAAGGTGTGTTCAAGGCAGTGAAGGATCATCGGAGTTGATGCTCGAGATCAGAGCTCAGTGAATATTTCCGATAATTCAAGGATAAATCACATGTAGGAGTTAGTGAAATAGTTGAAGCCTCACAGAATCTATTGGGAAGTGGATGAGGGTGAAATGAAGGGCTGAAGTGAACGGAGGAATGGAGCCTCAGGTAGGTACATACCTTTGCAAGGTAGGTGAAGGATCGAGGTAGATTGGTCGATGGAGAAGCGATCATATGAAGAAGATGAATGTGCATGAATGATGAGGTGAAGGTGAAAGTTTCCAAGTGATTTGATGCATGAATCAACGAAGGAATGAACAAAGATAAAATGGCAATCAGATAAGGAAACGAAGATCATACACTTACATGGAAATTGAAGGAAGAAAACAAAGAAATCGGATATGAATCTAGGCCTGGAGGTGGAGCTTTAATGCTTCAGTCATTGCTTGACCTTAAAGGCTGATTGAGGAAGCTCGAGTAACAATCAATGGCTGCAACACGAGGAATGAAATTGTGGATCTCACCTGAAGAAATCTCCATCATCGCTCACTCTCTTGCCGCTTCTCTATCACAAAAGAAGGAATAGCGGATGGGGGATTCTACCAAGGTGGCGGATATCAGTTGCGAGCGATGGAGATGGAGTATTTGCAGAAGAGGGAGGTTGGTGTCAGATATTGACGGGATGGTTTCAACCGCTACTATTGATCACGGAGGTGGTTCTCATGGGCTGTAGAAGTTAGCACGAAGGAGAGGGAAGTTAGTAGGTTCGACTGAAGATGACTAGTGGTTGGGAGATTAACCGGAGAAGTTGGTAAAAATGGGGGGAGTTAGGAGGTTACGCGGTTGGAGGAGCTGAGGGATGAAGGGGTGCGAGAAAGGAGACAACTCAGGAGTTGTGAGATTTAAATAGAAGGGCTAACAATAAAGGTGCTCCAAATTCCCAGGGAACCTTATGATCAAGCTGATCAGACTGTGTACAAAAATAAGCAGAACACTTTAAAGAGTCGGGTGAAGAAAATCGCCGACTAGGCTACGTGTCCCAATCAGAATTTAAAAAATAGGAAAAGGGTATAATATCAAAAATAAATAATTAAAAGAAGAATTTGAAAAAGTGTTCAAATAAAAATGGTAGATCTTGCTGAGATCTACAACTTTTATGTAGAAATCAAAATGAAAATACAACATGTATTCAAAGAAAAAAATTTTGCAAGTAATTTTAAAGTATTAAAATTACTTATTTTATTTTCTTTTGTTATTTTTCTAATTTTAATTTATGTTTATATTAAATTAATTAAGTACATTACTAATTTTTATTATGTTTTTATTAATAAAGAAACACATAAAAGAATGGAACATCATAGAGATAAATATACAACATAGAGACAAGTTATTAAGAAAATAATAATTAATGTTAATTATTTACAGAGAATTATTTATTAATTAAGGTTAATTGTTTATTAATTAGATGAAAGCTAAAGTTAAAGAGGTAATAATCAATAAATGACATGATAAATAAGTGTTTTATCAGCCACCTAGCCCTGCGCCTCTAAATTCTAGCGGGCAAGGAGGTCGGGCAAGCACATGTGTTCTACAAGTGCTCGCCCAGACTTGGGCGAGCACTAGTGCTTGTAGGTGCATGTCCTCTTATGCACTCCATTTGTGCATTTTCTTATAGCGATTGTGACCTGTGTTATCAATTTTTATGAATGGAGGTCTCCTTAACAGAGTCTATTGTGGAAGACATGTTTCTTTTAGTGCATACAAGTATTTAACTGTAGATCCTTTATGTGTGTTATAACAATGAAAGATTCAAGTTGGAATCAAAGACCATGCACCCTGTCTTTATCGATAAGAAGCTCTTGAGATGCGGTGATGTGATATTTACAAGGACCATATTATTGAAAAATATACATAAGGAATAAAAGGATACACCTCAGAATAGTTAGAAGTTTGTTGATGTGGATCTTATTCCTTTGCATCATCCACCAAGAAATGAGTTTATATTCTCGATATCGAGGCAGAAAATACTGACATGATAGATATTCCCACTAAAAATTAAGATGAAGTTTCTTCCTATAAAGCAGATCAACCCCATAAATTCATGAGATAGAGGCCTCCCTATGCAAGATAACTTGCACATAATTTTTTTGATAGACAAGGGTGAGCTAGAATACCAAGAAGAGATTGTACAAGATGTGCAAAAAGAATTGTGCAATGAAGTCATGCAAGATGAAATGCGAAGGGAGGATTTTAGCCTTACACATTATGGACAATGGAATCGCCAAATCAAATTCGACGAAGTAAAGGCTCATTTCAAGAGATGCACAACAAATATAAAACAAAAAATGTTGATTGCAAGCGCGATAAAGTAGCTGTGGAACCACATGGTTGCGACAACCATTTTTGAAACACTAGATTAATGACATTAAAAATTATACAATTGAAGCATGATTACGACCGTATCCTCCTAAGTACGAGACCTCCTAGCTTGAGTTTGATCCAATAGAGCTTGTACCCACATGCACAACGATGACCCATGATCCGCATACGACATTGAGAAATGATCTCTCCTTCTTCACCAAAAGAAGATTATCCTCGTAAGATCAGGCAGACCACAGAGGAAGAGTAAAGAGGGAGAGAGATAGAGGTGGGTGCCCCCTTTTGAGGTGAAGAAGAAATAATTCCTCTTGTCCTCTAGATGTGAATACTTGAATGCTCTTAAGGGTATCCATGACACTCGTTATACATGCTACTGGATGAATTCGATTAAGCCTTCTTTCATTAGATGGATGTTTAGGATTGAGTCCTATTTCAAATAGATAGGAAAGAAACCAAGCAAGAAACCAACAATCAGGAAGGAACTTTAACTTAAAATATGACATCACAGAAGAGATGGTTACATTGTAAGTACATCATCAATTATATCTCTATCTACGACTGATTTCTTTCTTATGTCTAAAATCAATTGAATAAAATAATAAATAAACCATGCTTATCCATCACTTCATATAGTATTTTGTCCCTCATCCAATCAAGTATCCGACTCAAAAATAATAATCAGAAATGTGAAATCACAATGTGAGTCATATAGTCGATCTGTCTAGAAAGCAGAATTAAACAAGCTACCATTTTAATAGTTGGTGGTCACTTACTATATATTTCTCCCAATTACATTTTCGTATATTTGTATTTTCCTACAAAATAGTATAATTATTTTCCCTGTAGGAAAGCATTCCGCTGTGGATGCAAACAGATGGATATGGATAAGGATGTATGCGTTATCATATCCTTATCCATTTTAACTTATCCATTTTAAAATATACATACGGATATATAAACGATTACATTGCATGTATCGAAAATTGAAAACCATATTTTTAAATACGGATATAGATACATAAACAAATTATCATAATTCAGATATGAATATTTAGCAAACGGAAATAGATTATCTTACGTATAATAAATATCCTCTAATGCTTGCATTTAGTATGATTATATTTGTTAACTTTAAATTACTAGCTAATTAAATCAAGATTAATAAAAGATAAAAAACAAAAATATAGTATTATACTATATTTAGTAAATTGTATAATAAATAATGTAGAGATTTATACTTTTCTTCTCACATTTGAAAACGACTCTAACACGCATAGGCTCAACGACATGATATCTGTTTATCTATCTGTCAAAAAATATAACCACATTCATATCCTTATTCTAAAAAATGAAATTAATATCTATATCTATTCACAAAAAAATAAAAAGTCGTATCCATATTCTTATTCATATCAGTCATAAATCAAAAAATTATATCTATATCCGCTTAAAAACAGATACGATCGAGGCGAATTGCATCGCACTCCCGCTCTTTCAACCAGGCCAAGACTGGACACATGTCGATCTCCCAGCGGCTTCGGACCAATCGAAGCTCCGAAACACGAGGGCTGCCTACTTATCTGGATCTCCTCCCATAATCTTGCAAACCCAAAAGACCCCTCCTACCCCCACCGAAATCCCCGCCTCCGACCATTGTCCAAGGGCATATACGTCCAATCACAACAATGCTCACCAATTAAGCCCATGCAGGAGCCACACCTTCCTCATCTCATCTCCCCTGTGCTCCAATCCGGTCCTTCTGCAGTCACATCTCCCATCACGCAATTTTCTACAAATCTACGGAGATCTGCATATTGGAGACTTAACAGAGGTAAGTAAACACAAATCGCTTGTGGTTTTGGTTCGGATGTCACTCTCTTTGGTTCATTGAAAGGGCTGGAGGAGATGGCAATATAAAGGGATGGGGGAGGTG
This sequence comes from Ottelia alismoides, assembly GCA_037367405.1. NCBI lineage: Eukaryota > Viridiplantae > Streptophyta > Magnoliopsida > Alismatales > Hydrocharitaceae > Ottelia > Ottelia alismoides. Next base: position 133,403 of record JAZKJV010007236.1, on the reverse strand, counting down.
GTTCAGCTCTCTGCCTTGCAATGTCGACCACCTCCGCGGCATTCCTCTCCTCCTCTTGCGCTCCCGTTGTCGCAGGCGGCTCCGTGAGCACGAGGAGGCTGAGCGTGTCACTGATCACCTCCACCATCTCAATCCCTTCTCCTTCGTCTTCCAACTCTTCTTCATCCTCTTCCCCTTCCGTTCCTCTCCGCCTCATAAGGAACGCACCCGTCCTCGCCACGCCATCCACCGTAGCTACCACCGTGGTAATACACACAGTTTTCATGAAATCATGCACTGCTAGACAGCAATTTCTTCATTTTTAGACAGCAATTTCCTTATTTTTAGATACTACGTAAATGTAGACTCCCCTACACACGCTCGCACGCACGGCCACACACACGCATATTTGACATCTTGAATGGTAGGGACATACAAACGCTACCTCAGACGGCTTTGATTTTTTCCTTAAATGGAATCTTGTACTTACATCTCTATGAGTGTGTTTGGTACGTGGGTTAGGGCGGATTAAACTGGTAGATGGTAACTCATTTTTATGTTTTGTGTTTGGAGAATGTGTTTGTTGTGATATGATTGCATTGAAGTTTAAAAAAATGAGTAGTTATTGTAATGTGATTGTATTTAAGTTTAGAAAAAATGAGTAGTATAATATATTATATTTTGATGGAATTGATGATTTCCGAATTGATTTATTTAATTTTTTAAAAAAAGAGAAATAGTGGGGCCCACACGTGAGAGGAAAGGTTGGGTTAAGGAGGGTAAACTCCCCACCAGCAACGGAACGGACTCTATGTGATTCTAACACAGGTACATCTCTATATGATTTTTGCCTCAAATGGATTTCCATACATCTCTATGTGATTTTAACTGCAAGCAACAATTTTAAAAAAATAACAACATTAGATAAAGTTATAGACTGTATTAGTTAGCTCTATTTTTCATTAAAATTATGTTACAGTGCATGGAATTAATGTTATTTTCATTTATTGTTTTTGTATCAAGCTGAATAATTGCCTCTGAAGGAATATTATATAATTGCCTCCGGAGAAAGTTAAGGACCATTTTATTGTTGGGCGCTCTTGACCTGTTCTTATCATATTTAATATTTATTTATGTAACGCCTAGATTTCCTAAACATCTGAAATATCTTGAATTGTTCAAAAGAAACCGATATGGGTCCACTTCCATACTTCAAATGGTCCCTAAACATTGGAAGTATCCTCGTACTTATATTATATCATATACTAGAAGAAAATTAAAAATTTATTTTTGAGCATGTAAAGGAAAATGAGTTGCGAAAATTTGCGGACGTCTTTATATTTGCATGTGATGCTCACATGAATGAAATTCATATAATTTATTTCGCAAATAAAATGATACTTACCTATTGAATAAGAGAAATCATTACACCGTATTTCCTTCTCCTCCTTTGACGAAAGGTAACTAAAATAGAATTATTCTTCATATATTTGGAAGTTATCTTATTTGTTTTGTTATCATAGAATACATACATACATATATATACATATATACACATATACATATATATATATATATACATATGGGTTTGATGGGGTTGCCCCTTGCGGGCAGCCAACATGGCTGCCCTGCCTCATTTTTTCCGTATTTTTTTATTTTTTTTGAAAAATTTCATCATGTATATTCATCTATATATCCCTTCAATATGTCATTCAAATTTTCATCAGAAACAGAAACTCATATGCCTTCTATCTAAATCATGTAATTTTAGTGGTCTAAAGATTGATATAATCCACTTGTTATAGATGGAGAGCATAAGCGTCCATGTTTCTGACGAAATTCGAATTACATATTGGAGGGATACATAGATGAATATACATGGTGAAAATTTTCAAAAAAAATTAAAATAATTACCGAAGAAAGGACAGAGCAGCCATATTAACTGTCCGCAAAGGACAACCCATTTTTCCCCCACCACCCACACGCACACACACGGTCTTCTTTACTTTCTATTAAAACACTAATACACGGATTTCGTTTTACACCACTGTTTGTTGAGCTTGATCGATAAAAACGGATTTTGGTTTTTTTCCCTTTCTCGATTCTTCCGGTTTGACCTTGAATATGAATTCCATTTTTTTTATGAGAATGTCATTATTAGGATTGTTAAACGAACCGAACATGTTGATATTCGATTGAAATTCATTCGATAATAGTTTGAAAGATGTTTGTTTGTTTTCAAATGAACTGAACGTGAACTTCCATTTTCAGTTTGATAGCTTAATGAACCGAACATTAACATAACATGATTCGTTCGATAAAAGTTTAAGTTCGATATATGAATGTGTGGAACTTGGTATTTTTACACATGAGAAATTTTGGAGTTAAACGAAATTATGGTATCAGTAGGTGTGCTTTGCATCACTTTAATTTGAACAATATCTTATTTCTACTGCTTATCGAATCTTATTATCGAACTCCAGTTTCATACTTGTTTATCTGAACAAATTCAAGTTAAGTCAAATCATTAACGAAGTATTATCTAACCAAACTCGAAAATTCATTTTCTAAACGAAGTAGAACATATCCTATGAACCTTTATAGAACTGAACTCGAACTCAAATTTCCGAGCTTTCTTATCGAACTGAACAGGAACGTAGGTTCACTCGTTACAAATCGATTCGATCAGAAGGTCAGTCTTGAAAAGTAATGGAAATGAAAGAGAATAACAGGAAGTGAAATTTGCTTCTATCCAATCAATAACTTTCGAGTATAGTTACTTTCTTCGGTGCATTACTTCGTTACATTTTATATGCAAATATAACATATTTTGGTTTCGTTCGTTCTTAGGCATATGCTTATTTCACTTTTCATCATTTTATGAGAGAAGCACTAATATATGGAATTTGACAAAAATATATAGAGCGGAAAATGAGCAAAATTTAATAAATTTAGCTAGAAGCACATATTTTCACTCTTGTGAAAATGGACAAATACAAAAACATATTTTCATTGAAAGGATTCCTTTCCTTTTCGTTGATCCTATATTTGCAAGATACAATCACGTTCTATTATTGTCCAAGAAAAAGGTTTTACTAATTCATACTAATGTAATTACACAAACATATAGTTAAAATGGGGCTAACCTCAAAGGGGAGCAAACTTCGCTACCCCATTATTAATTTTTTAATGTACTTTTTGATAACACATAAGGGATTTTAATCCACTCGATAACGATATGTTCTCATTCAAATTTCATGTATAACAATCCCGATACTGTTAAAATTTGACAACCTTGATGGATATGATATGATTCTTGAATTAATTTGAAATTTAAATGAGAATATGTTAATATATAGTGGACTAAAACACCCCAATTGTTATTCAAAAATATTGAAAAATTTGACAATTATATGTGGAGTAGCCAAGTTGGTTCCCCTTCACGGTAGCTACATTTTACCTATATATATATCGTAAATAGAAACATGTCTCATTACTATAACCTAGTTAATCTTACTAGGGAGTAGTACCTTTTGTTCCTATGTACACAATACTACGAAGTATAACTAATGTCATGATGAAAGAAGTATGTACATGAGAATAAGGTCCTAAATATCGATTTCGATAACCTTATCAGTGATGGATCGAAATGACATTTCGATCAAAATTTGGTAGAAATTTCAATCATTTGGTCCTGTATTATCTTTTATCGGTCTTCCTCTAGCTTGAAATTTCGCCCATTTCCATCGAATTTCAATCGCATGCCAAAATTAATTTTCGACCAAAATTCAATCCATTTTGTTATATTTTTATGCCATGAGAAATATATATATATATATATATATATATATATATATATATATATATATATATATATGACAACAGTTTATAGTACTCAAAACTATATGGTTAATTACTGAGGTTACAATAGATCTTCAATTACAGAAGTTTCTCCAGGGGTATGTATTGAAAAATCCTAAAAAACTTGGAATCCAGAGATGAGGGACCACATCCTCTGCTCTAATTGGAATTACAGCATAGGTGCTGAACCTATGCTGAATTGCAATTATCTTTTCTTGTGATTTTGATTTTCAAAATTCAACCTTATGGATTATATCTTCGACTAATATTTCAGATGTCTTCCAAATTTTGTTCAAATCCGAGAATAATTGCTAATTTATCTTAGTGATTAAAGATCTAGTCAACAAGTAAACAACCTAAATCTCAGTTAGAAAAGAATCGAACCTTGATCGCTAAAATAAAATAGCAATTACCCTCAAATTAGAGCGAAATTTGAAGGATATGTGAACGTTAATCAAGATATACCATTAATCTGAAATTTGAAAATCGAAATAATAAAAAAAATATAAATGCAAATAGAATAGCTCAAGAATATAAATACAAGTAGAATTGTAGAACAGCTCTCCTCTCCTGCAATTCCAACAAGTACAACTAGAGATGAAGGCGGAGATGGGTGTGGAACCACAAGGTTGTCCCCACAACCAGCTCATGCGGCACATCACGCCACCACCGTCCCCTCCCCTCAACACCTTCTCCCCCGTTGTTACCATCAACCGGCGGCGCAGCAGAACGCTTCGTCGCCCGCCCCACGCAACAACTCTGAAGGAAATCAATTAAATAAAGGGTAAATTAAAATTTGGATCCCCATCTATGGGTCAGATCACAAAATGGGTCTCGATCTTTAGATTGTAACGTTTCGGGTCCCAGGATCATTAATGTAAGGAACTTTTTGAGGCTATTGATGAGTATGCCCTTGTTCAAAAGTTAGGGTACGTTTGGTTGGCGGGTTAAGGCGGGTTAAACTGATAGAGGGTAACCCGTTTTTAGATTTCGGTGTTTGGATATAGGGTTAAACTGGGGGTGGGTTTAAACTGGGGGTGAGTTAGAAGTGGGTTTGGGGTGATATGATTGTATTGAAGTTTGAAAAAGTGAGTAGTTATTGTGATGTGATTGTATTGAAGTTTGGAAAAGTAAGTAGAAGTGGAATAATTTATAATTTTTATATGATATGATGGTATAATATATTATTTTTTTGATAGGATTGATGGTGTAAAATTGATTTATTTAATTTTTTAAAGAAGGAATAAAGTGCGGCCCACGGGGAGAGAGGGGGATGTGGGTTAAGAGGGGTAAACTCTCCTAACCCACAGGTAACCTGTCATCTAAACGATATCTAAATGGTCTTGGGACCCGAATCGTTACAATTTAAAGATTAGGACCCATTCTGAGATCTGAGCTATAGATAAGGATCCAATTTGTAATTTACCCTTTAAATAAATAACCGAATCGGTATTTGTATATCCCCTCGAGCATCTCCCCCTTCCCATTCCGATCTCTCTCTCTCTCTCTCTCTCTCACGTCAAATGATTCGATTCTCCACTTCACTCACGGAATCAATCTGAATCAGGTCCATCTCTCTCTCTCTCTGATCTACTGGCTGTTCGTATCGTATCACATCGTCTGATCGGTTATCGCATCCGTTTCTCATGTCGATCTGGATCTCAACAGATGCAGATCATGCATTTCCCCCTTTTTTCTGTCTCCTTTTTTGGAAATTTTGTTGCTTCTTCGTCGCTCGCTCTCTGATCTATGCATATGATGATGTTTATGCAAACGACAGGAAGGAGCGATGGAGGCCATTGATAGGCTGAACGCGGGGTTCGCGCATTTCAAGAGCGAAGTCTACGAGTAAGTTGTCATAGATGATGTAATCCGTTTTCCATCTATTCTCCTCTGGTCTTCGATTTTGATTATTTGGTAATTGCAGGAAGAAACCGGAGGAGTTCAGCAAGCTTGCGGAGACGCAGACCCCCAAGGTAATTGCACTCGGAATCTTTCTGAGACCATCATTCTAAGCTGTTCGTATTTTCTCTCTTATCTAAAAAAAACATGTGCCATTTATTTCTTTCGGGTTGGGTCTGGTTTTTCAATTGTTTGTTCCTCTTCATTTGAATTGATTTTGAATTTTTTATGTCATTTCTTCTTGGAAGATAGTGTAAAATTTATATGTTTAATATTTCCTTCTCAATTATAGTAGAATTGATATTTTTTTAACAATCATTTATAAAAAAAACACATTTTCCCTTTTTCGGAACAGTTGTAAGATGATATGGTATGCCATTTATGTTTAGGAGACAGAGTACAACCTTAATCCATTCCGCTTACAATAGTCTCATGTTTCGGCGATGAGTACAACCTCAATCCATTCCACCCATGTTTTTGCGGTTCATTTGGTCTCAAGTTTTTTGCCATTACTATGTTTGAGTATAATCAATTTCAGTTCTTCAGAATCGTGCATAAAATCAATTTCAAATCTTCAAAATCATGAATGCAGTTCATGGTGTTTGCCTGCTCGGATTCTCGTGTGTGCCCCTCGCACGTCCTGAATTTCCAGCCTGGTGAGGCCTTCATGGTCCGCAATATCGCCAGCATGGTCGGCCCTTATGATCCAGTATGTTTCTAACTAGGAAAAATTAAACAGAGAAGAGATTAAAGTTTTCAAACGGTTATGCAACAACCATTGATGTTCGTTTGCTCGTTTAGCCTTGCCATTCAAAAGGGATTGGCGGCGCAGCTTGTTGCCCGTCTTCCATCAATTTTTATGTAACTTTGTTTCATGCGGCATTTTTAAATCGATCATTTTTAACCTTATTATTATTTATTATCTGCTTCCTTAACTTTGATTTTCTCGAGAGGACATGGAGAATTTTGATGGACCCAGACATTACATTTTTGCAGACCAAGTACAGTGGCACTGGGGCTGCCGTTGAGTACGCTGTTCTGCATCTCAAGGTTAGAAAGAGACCATTTACATTTTTAATCTTTTAGCAAACGCAACGGAACACGATAATAGAAAGTGCGCCTGATTGTGCACACATAAATTAAATATTCAGAAGGAGATTATACTCGACAAGATGAGATATAAAACTAGAGGAAATTGACAGGTGGAGAACATTGTGGTGGTGGGTCACAGCCGCTGCGGTGGGATTAAAGGGCTAATGTCAATCAAGGAAGGCTCCTCCCCAGGAACGTAAGTACCCTCACTTTTTTTGTCGTTTGCCAACAAATCCTCTCAACTTCTAGCATTTCTGAACCCACTTGATGGTCTCATGATAACGCAACATGCCTATCATCCAAAAGATTAGTGTTTAAATTCTCCAACGCCCCCCTCTTACTTTAAAAAAAGAAAGAGTTTCTTCTATGGTGCTTTACATGAATATGATAAAAAAATCCCTTAATCAAGCAAGAAAGAAGGCCTGCGAGCTTCGTGCCTATGTCCTAAACGAGAGCAAGACGTTGTCGAGTAAGGGAATAGAAAGGTCCCACCAACTTTTATTGCTGAAGATTATAAGGCATTTTGCTTCTATTAACAAATTTCTGATGTCATTCACAGCTTGCATACACATTCTTGCACCAAAAAAGACTCGCTGATAAAGATCATACTGAATGCTTGATGAGATTTTAATTGAAAAAAGCAAACTTCGGGTATTGATTTGATGTTGTGCATGACATGAAAACATTTGGACCGTATTCAAATGATAGAAAGGAAAGAACAACCCCTTGTTGGCTTTTGTATTTTCAACCCAATTAAAAGCAACTCCACATCATATTGTGCAACTGTGTCGATTGCTTCATGAATTGCATAATGTTATCCCTCAACTGTATGCAGTGAATTCATAGAGGAGTGGGTTAAGATCTGCACACCTGCCAAGCTGAAGGTGGAGAGTGAATGCGCAGACCTCCCTTTCTCAGAGCAATGCGCCAAGTGCGAGAAGGAGGCCGTCAACGTCTCCCTCCAGAATCTACTAAGCTACCCATTTGTCAAAGCGGGTCTCGAGAGCAAGACACTCTCAGTGATCGGTGCCTACTACGACTTCGTCAATGGCAACTTCGAGGCGTGGCCGCTTGAAGCCTAACCATGTACATGAGATGGTCAGTCATGACTTTGTCATCACCATCTATTGATCAGTCCAACTTCATTCCATCCATTCCAATAATGTCTCAAACTTCTCCCTGTGTACCTCATCACCTTGCTGAAAGTTATCCCAAATGCAACATTGTTAGCTTCATCGCCATGTTCTAGCTTATAGCCATTTTTTCTATTTTAGTGTCTGCACATCTTTTCTGTTTTAGTATCTATGTAATCTTACTATCTCATAGATGTGGGTTGTGCCCATCAATGTTGAGAATAAGATTTTTAAGATTGCTCCTTAAGGCGATGCTTTCAATTGTTGTTCCTGTGTTGTCGTTTCCACTGGAGATCCATATCTTTTCGGGTTCGTTTGGTTGCAGGGTTGGGCAGGGTTGGGTTGGATACTATTCACAGGGGTACCCCCTCCTCATAGTTTACTATTCACCCAGCCCTGTGAATAGTACCCAACCTTGCCCAACCCTGCAACCAAACGAACCCTTCCTTTTTTGGTTTTTTAAAGAAAGGCAAACAATAAAAAAACTAATAAAACATGATCTTTGATACATGGGTTGGGATCACTCACGCAACAACTGTTTTCATTAATGTCAACGATGAACTTAGCAGGATGCCAACCTTCTCACAAGGGTCTGGGCGTTGTGCGAGACGCTCTGGACCTCCGAAATTACCGGACCTACTACTAAAAAAGACTATCTGACTACCATTCCCGACCAAACACAATTCGTTCTCAATAAGTGGTAGTTCATTTGTAAAATGAACAGATTCGATTGATAAGGTATAAAAGTGCACAACACCTATGTCGATCCAGAATAAAAGCAAGAAGAAAATGCTCCCTTACCCAAAACCTGACATATAGAGGAGGGCAGGAGCTAACTTGCCAAAGTATTTGCAAAACTTTTGAAAACAAACGTAGGAAATAAATTCTATGTTTAAATCAAATTGCGACAAAAATACGTAGTTGATAATTGTATCCTGCACGGTATATCAAATTAAGGCAACTGGAATCGAACATAAAAACTTCAATCACAATTAAATAACCAGGCATGTACGAAGAATTTTCAAAGTAGAGAATCCTCATTGTGAAGACAAACGCTTAAGATGTTGGGAAATGGAGGAACAGGTTAACGAGGGTTGTTATTATGCCATGTTTGTATTCATACCTTTCAAGATTTCCTTAGAATGTTATTCTAAGCACACAGGCTTGGGTCGGCCAGGCTCAACCTCGGCCCAAAGGATATGGGTCAGGTCTGGCTTTTTGCGGGCCTAGGCCCAATCCGAGGCGCGAAATATTTATATGGGTTTGGGTCTGGGTCCTTTAGAGCCCGACCCAGCCCGACCAATGTCCATCCCTACTCTAGGCCATGTTTGGTTGGAGAATAGGTCCTGGAATAAGGGGTCAATTCTCCTCCCGACACGGTTCCCAGTGGTACGACTATTCCTCATTATTCCATCTTATTTTACTCTTATTCCTATATTTATCCCACCTTACCTACTTTTATTTCACCTTATTCTCCTTATTATTGCCCTCCGGCCGAACGAAGAATAGACCCTTATTCTCCATCCTTATTCCTGCTTATTCTCCTACCGAACGAGCCCTTAGGGGACGTTCGGTAGGTGGGTTAAACTCCCTTTTGGGGAGTTTACCCCCCTAACCCACTCCCCCCTCTCTCTAATGTGAGTCCCACATTTCTCTTTTTAAAAAATTAAATAAATCAATTCTCCATCATCAATTCCATCAAAAAATAGTATATTACACCATCATATCATATAAAAATTATAAACTACTCCAATTCTACTCACTTTTCCAACCTTAAATACAATCATATCACAATAACTACTCACTTTCTCAAACTTCAATACAATCATATCACAACAAACTCACTTCTAACCCACACCCAGTTTAACCCTCTATCCAAACACCTAAATACAAAAACGGGTTACCCTCAGCCAGTTTAACCCGCCCTAACCCGTGTACTAAACACACCATTAGGGGTATGCATGGATCATATTTAGCTTAATTCATGGCCAATTTAATCTTAATGGAGATTAATATTTTCCAATCCAATTCAATCCATCGGATTACGAATTGAATCAGATTTTTTATACTTACATATTCGCATTAAATTGTTTACTCTCTCATGTTTGTATGTTAATACATTGGTCCTAAATATTTGAAGTATGGATCGAAAATTAATAATATAGATAGATGTAAATAAAAAATATTGAAGAGCACAAAAACCAAATTAAAGTTGAAGAAGTCTGTTAATTTATAATAAGATGTTCAAGACCACATATTCAAAATAAAGAATTATATTGAATTTTGAAATACTACATTAGTATATTTCTTTAACAATGATTTTCCAACAAATGATTCAAATAAGAATAATACAAGTTACCAAATAAGGATCCAATATAAGGTAAATAAATAAAAATGTGATCTATGTGGTCGGATATTTCTGAAGTCCATGATTTTTATAGGCTGATAAGCAATGCCAAAATCAAACCACTCCAAATAATAACTTTCAAGGCCCTATAATATATCATTAACAAATGAGGATCATAAAACATTCATAGTCTATTGAATATTCAAGAAAAGTCAACTTAAATATAGCCTACCAATTGGGCAGCATGCATTTCAATTTAAAATAAACTTGAAATGGAATTTATTTCCCATATTATACCTACAAGTCAAAATGTGCAATTATTTTGAAATCTACGAAACAAATTTCTTATCTATTTAAAAATAAAAGGAATTCTAATAATGCATGGTAATTCTTAGATGTGTGTCATAGATGAAATAACTGATTGCAAAAGGGCCATGAATTCTTAATGGGTATACCAGACAACTGTCTCAAATCTATATTCTTTTGACGGAGATTAGACAAGTGACAACACACTTAGGATAGATGGTGTCACATGGGAGGGGGACAACATTGTGAGAAGCCAACAACAACATCAGAAGAGAGGGGAGACGACATTGTGAGGGAGGGGTGCCGACGTCATGTTGGGGGAAGGCAACAATGTACTGGAGGGGATGTGTTATAATGGACTGAGAGGGAGAGGAAATTGAAAGAAAAATATCATGGGTTAAAAGTGAAATGAAAGAGAGATGGAACCGAGACGAAATGATGCAATAGTATTTACAACTTTACAAGCTAGTTATATTTTATTATTTAGGGATTTAACATTTGTTTTTCAAAAGAAAAGAGAGTGTGGTGACAAGCGAAATTGTATCCACCGTTGACGTGAAAAAATGAGATGAATGGTATCTGTTATGGCCTTTTTGGAAATTGAGAAAGGGAGTAATTGTAAATGCATACACACATACACATACATACATGATAACGGGTTAACGGATCTGATCAATGATGGATTTGTGATTCATCACTCTAAAAGATAAATATACTGCTATGTTCCCAATTGATTAATTGCATTTATTCATCTATATTGCATTATTATCATTCATGTATATGTAATTAATATTCATATTTTAGCATGCATAATTGCATTAAATAAGAAGGTAAAAAATCTTGTACATTATCACGTATATAATCCCATAACTTCTCCTATTTTTAATTAATTTTCACCTAACCAAATCAATAAAATCAACTCCATTGTGTACGTATTACTAACATTAACAAAGGAAAAATATAAAAAATAACAACTTGCATAATTGTCCAATAAAATCCTCTGAGACCAAAAATCGTAAATATAAAAAACCTCTCTCATATAGTCTCCTATGAGCTCCTATTTCTTTTGAATTGATGTACATTCAGTTATCTACAAAATAAGGGTGAATTCAAACGAATCACAATTCATATGTGAAACTTTGAGTTCTAAGACCTCATTGTATAATATACATATTGCCTAATTTTAACCCTAGTATTTTATGTACAAAAAAATCTCTTTTTGATTTATTTCCTTTTCATTTATATTCTTTTATTTAAGATTTAATAAAATATGCAAAAATACAAATCAAAATGGACGTGAAAATCAAAGAAAATAAATCACTCTGAGTCTATGTATAAGTCCCATTTATTTTATTATTTATTTTCTTAATTGCTAAAAATATAAAAAAATATTAATGTATATTTATTTATTTATTATTTAGTTTGATTTTATCTTGAATTTTATCTTATTTTAAAAATCATAAAAAAATCTGTAAAATACAAAAATACGTGTATTATATATAATACCACTAAAAATACGTTTTGTACATATGATCTCTTTTGATTTTGGTTCTTTTATGAAAGTTGTAGATATCATTGAGACAAATATCTTTCATGAAGACTACTTGTTTCTTTAACCTCATTTGCTATTTTTATAGATTTTTCTTCTGGAGTCGCCACGTGTCGCCCCCGTTTTACCCCTTTCCCCCTTTTTATTTTATTTATTTTATTTGTTATATAAATATTCATATTATTTTTTATTACACCACCACGTGTTGTTTCCTCGGTCGATCGTATTATAGACGACCCTCTCCCTTTTCCTCTTACGACTCCACCTCTGCTCCTCCCTCCGCCAACGGCTGTAACATCGCTGTTTCCCCTTCCCCTGTGCTTGATCATTTCTCCCCGAGCTCCTCCTCAAACCTCTTGTCGCCCCTCTTCCTTCTTCATCCGCCAATAGAGATAAACCAATCAACCTCTAACTCCAGACACTTTCAGTGACAACGAAGGTCATTCGTCGAGCGACAATGAGGTTTTGATCTCCTTCCATGGTGAAATCCAAGAAGCGATATCTTCTTGTCGCAGCTGAGCTTATCTCACAATCTAAAGCTTCACGAGAGCTTCACCTTTCCCATTGGAGGCTGTAACCAAAGAAGCACATGTGTGCTCTCAATATACTGGCAAACCCTTACAACACCTACAACAACACGCTAACCACCTTCGCTCGCCGCCTCGACATCAACGCCTCCACTGGCTGCCTAGACCCCCGTACCTCCACCCTCGCTCGCTTCGCCTCCACGCTACATTACCCATCAATGCCATCATTCCCGACCGCTCCACCTATCTCAGCTCCGCCCGCGATTTGCCCTTCGCCATCGGTGTTCCGCTCTCGATCGCACTGCTTCTAGCTGCACCTTCCGTGTCATGTTGACAATCACACCTCCGTCACTGACCACCTCATTGAGCCACTCCACTGCCGCACAAGCCCTCAACCTCAGGTGGAGCTCTGAGGCAAGGTCTGCCTGCCGCGTGTACGCTCGACCACATGAGCCTCGGCCCCAGCCCAGATCTCGTCCCCGCACATGTAGCGCGCATGCCTGTGGGGGAAATTTATGACTAGGCCCCTACACCTCCGAATAATAGCACCAAAAGCCCCATTAGCTTGTGTGTACGTTGATGAACTCGAAATCCTCCCCTTAAATGTCAGGAATTATCGTAGTACATGAGACAAATTTGATTCAGCAAAAATCACAATCTTTTGAATGTTTGTGGAAATTTATACTTGGCAAGTCTACCAAGGTTGAACACTGGGACACGTCTACTTTAATCTATTTTTCGAATTTTGATCATTTAGATGCATGTGTGAATAGTTTCTCGTTTTTCTATAAGTGAAGCCAAGTGGATGTGTTGGGAACTTAATTAAGATGCATTATACCCCACCGCATGCCTATGGAGGCACCCCAACCCTAATGCATTCTTCGTATCTTAGAGTAATATTGTGAAGTCTCACCTAGACCAAGATCACATACTATCCATCCATGAAGCTTTCGTGATCCATATCAAATAATAATGATTGAAATCTATTTCTTTGTGACTTTGGTTCTTTTGCACATTTTTTAGGTATATCTTGCTTGTTGTAAATTTTATATTATACTGGGCACGTTTGCTCATAACGTACCTATGTGTTGGATCCGCATGTTCTCAAAAGCAACCACAACAGTAAGCGATCGTTGTTTACTTGGAGATGCTTCTTTTTGGTGCAGCTACACTTTTGTGGTTCAATTATCTGTAGTAGCTTTTACTATTCTTACTTGTAGCACTTTGGGAGATATGTGATGTACCATGTATGTATGGTTAGTTTTTAAACGCATACATGTATGTTTTTGTAGACATGAGTGGTAATGAAATGAATGTTGATTATGAAATGGATGGAAATAAAATTTTTGATTCCGGTCTTTGTGCTAGTTTCTCCTGTTTACAGTTATATTGTATATTTCAAATGTATAAATGTATATGCGTAGAATCAGGTGGCCGAATACCCAGATCCTCGAGGGACGATTGCTACAGATTTGGTATTATAAAATTCATTGAAGAATCCATATTAGAAAGGATTTCACTCAACTTCATCGATGCATAAGACTAACAATATGCCCCTAAGATTTGACAGCACATGACCTTGATTGATGCACTTCGAAGTTAATTGTCCTTGAAGTACTTCAAAGAACTCCCAATCAAGAACAAGTTGCTCTCCCTGGAAATCGACTGCATATGATTCAGGACCCAAAAAAATGAAGATAAATAGTACTGGTGAAAAGAATAAAAGAGCATGTCTCCCGACTAAGGATGAAAACGAATATGAATATATTCGTATCCGATTCGCTATCGTATTCATTTTATACATATTTTGACATTCGTATTCGTACTCGTTTTAAATTGGATGCAGATATAGATATCACTTTAACATTCGCTAATATTCGCATATCCGTTTCTGTACATAAGTATAGCAATATATTTATTTATAAATGTATGTAACAACATTTTGTGGTTGCATTCACCATTGTTGATATAACTATTATGAAAATAATATGTCCAGTGTATCTATTCTGTGTAAACCATCCTAAACATGTATATTTTTGTTAATCTATCAAAATATTTTTGTTATTATTCATATCAGATTCATATTCGCTTTACATTCGTATCCGTTTTAAAGGATATGGTAACACATTTTAAATATCCATCAATATTTGTATCCACATTCGTATTTGTATTTTAAAATGAATAATGATATGATTATACCTATATTCGTATCCGTATTCGACTATTTTCATCCCTACTCCCGACATCCTAAATTCTAGATTAAAGAAAACCATTGGAGATTGGACTTCTCAAAATCACTTGGGAAACACAAGTAACCATCAAAATTTGAATACTTTAATTACAAATTAACTCCCACAAGACAAGCCTGGGATAGAAATGGAGTGAAAGCACTACCCACGTGTCTGACCCTCTACCCCACTGGACTTTTTACTACGAGAGCTTAAGATGGAACTTGGAAATAAACCCATCAAAAATTAATACAAGCAAATGTGACACTATCTTTCTTCCCCCAATTTCAAACATACATGAAATTATAGCTTCCAATTAACAACTAAACATCATAATCAATACAAATGCCCCTAATTAATAACAGAAGCTTACTTGCTTCACTTTCGGGATATGTACTTGATATAGTCAACATCTCAAATGGCATCAAGTGCCACAAAAACTATATTGATTTTGAAGCATTGCTTTACAAGATTATTCTAACCTGATGCAATAAATCAGACCAATTCACATGCAACGAGGAGATATTCAACAATATTTTTTAGATAGACTATTTTTCAAATATAAACAATTCTCAGCCTATTCAGATAGAAATTGGGAAGAAACAGCTCCTCTAGTCTACCCTCACAGTTGCTAGGTGCATGACTCTCCTCTGCCTCTGATATCATATGAGGTCTTCTCGTACTGTAGGAAATTCTTAATCTTGGTCAAGAAAAACCATACAATGCCAATAAAACTGTGCATAGGTGGGAAATGATCATGTGCAATTCCAGATGTATTTGAAGGAATATTGAAGGCACCCGCAGAGATAGAAAGCTCTCTAGAGTCCCAGACTGAGAATTTCCCCTCAATCCACTCAGCTTCGGCAATCCACTTTCCTGTCTGAAGTATTAGCCTTTTCATTTCTTGCTCTTGTTCTCTTTCTTTTTGCTATTGTTCTTAGCCATTTTCTTGAGAGAGTCTAGCAAGGATGTTGTTTCTTGATTGTTCGATACCTTAGCAAAAGGATTTGATGGCCGCTGGGGCTGTTGATTCGCTGCTTCTCTTACCGCAGCTGGAGTCTCCAAAGCATCCCTCTCTGTCTTCCTTTCGTTTAACATTTTTGTGTCTTTGCTGGACTCCAGTTCCTTCTCTCCTGATTTACTTCTCTCCTCAGATTTCTCTCGTTTCCCAGTGAGTTGTGAAGCTCTCCTCTCTTGAACTGTGGAAGCAACAGTTTCTGGCTTCTTTTCACCCAAGTTACCTTTGCATCCGCCATTCTCTTGCTCTGTGAAACGGGGGGAAACATTTGCTGAATGAAGAGCAACGGGTCTTGGAACAGTGTGATGTGATGATTCCTGTATCCCCCCCTTAAGCTTGCTGCTTTGACTGGAATCTGTAGTTCTGACAGGGATAACCTTCGCATTTTCAGTTAACAATCTCTCCTAAAGCACAAAGATATTTATGGCATAAAAACCAATGGAAGAATAGTTTAGTTTAGGTATCCAATAATTTTCTGAATGCTGAAAAATGAAGTAAATGCTGGAGTCCCATAGGCTACCTCTAATATGCAACTAATTCGCTCGGCTAAAATTGGAAGCTTCAGTGTTGTTACTAGCTTTATTGCAACCTCAATTGATTTCTTAAGTGAGAGACGTCTAGCAAGCTCAGTAGCTCTGACAAGTTTATCACCTAAAACATTTTCCCGGACAAGTGGAATCAGTATAAGAAGTTTCACTTATTTTAGCATCCAATGTGAACAAAAGGAGATTACCATTGCAGCAGTTTCCGATCAACCTCAAGATACACCTGTCCCGAGTAGCTTCTAAGCCAAAGACCTCATCATCAATGGTGGCAGTGTCCTGACCAGCAGCTGTCAGTTCTTCAATTTTGTATTGCATCTGTCGCATTGAGTTAGATAAGTTTTTAGCAATTGATCTATATGGTTCAAAATCTGAATGTACACAGAGATATACCTCTGAAAGATGTAGGTCAATCATCATAAGCTCGTTTTCAAGATTATTAGCACCAAGATCGGATGACACGAGAGGAAGAGAAAGGTCCAGTGGTGTGAGAACTGGCTTGGGTGTAACCTGAACAGTACTTCAGTAAACACTGTGGAGTTGCACATGGAAACTAGATACAGATACATTTGAAGAATCTAACCTGTGGATGGAAATCAGGTGTTTGGCAGACAATGCAAAACAACTTGCTTGCACTTAATCCAACCACCCAGTAATTTTCATCTTCAGACTGCCTGACCTTATCAGCACTGCAAAAAGCAACAAGTCAAGTCTGACTTGAAGACCATCTAGACGTAGCAATATTGCAAATTAAGTTTTCTCTGTAGTGCTTACCTGAACAGTGGAACCCAACAGCCTCCAAAGTCCTTTTTATATGCTCTTAGCACACCCTAATATTAAAAGAAAATTAACTCCTTTCCTAAAAAGAATTGCCAACAATACTTGTAATGGAGAAAAAGTAATCCTGAACCTTAGAATCATATGCACTTAGAGAACCTTCTTCGCTAAATCCAAACCACGATAAAGTGGAACCGGGAGTCAATGGAAGATGACCACTGATGGGCATTGTTCCATTAGAAATGTTCAAAACTTTGACTTCTAGCATCTGTATAATAATTTTTTTTAAATATTATTAAGTAAATGGATAACTGTCAAATTTCAAAAGTGCATTATGGAGCTTCAAGGAGAGAACGAGTCAAGTAGGTTACTTCCCACCATAAGGGAAGGGGTTTGGAAAAAGAGTACATTACTTGATGTCAATACAGGTTTTTACCAACACAATTATGATTGACAAGATATATACCTGGTCTCCTGAGGAGAGAGAGTCAGAAGCATGAAGAACAATAGCAAGCACATCCTTGTACCCTGTAGCAGTCACTACTGGCCCACTGAGAGAGAAAATATGCCGCTGCATAGGTTGTCAATAAAAAATACTTGTTAACTACACTTTTGGAACACATAGCACTAAGCTAAAGATGGCATTTAATGATAATTTTTTAGAGACCGAGATATGATAATTTTTTAGAGACCGAGATATGATAATTTTTTAAGAGACCGAGATAATGAGGAAAACATGGAAAGCATAAATGCAAGACTTGCAGGTAGGATGATTTCAGATACAATTGGATCCTAGAAAAAGTCATAACACAATTACCCTTCAGGACGCACATTTACAACCTGTATAAGCTTTGCTTAAATGGCACTTAAAACAATTTGCATATACCTGTATGCCACCTTCAGAAAAAATGCGCACAAAGTTATGATTTGTAATTGCTGCAACCCAATTTGTGCCAAGAGCCACAACCTTCACTTCTTCTGCTTCGAACCTCATGGACCACTAAAGTACAAAAAAATGGCAAATTGAGTTATCATATTCTTAGTACTAAATTATGTAAAACATGGACATACCTCACTGTTATGTGCCCAGCTAGCAAAAGGGCGGTATAAAAGGGTACTCATTTTATTTTCACCCTTGGCAGGATTTGCAAAGGCACTCCCTGTCTCACTTAATGCAGCCATGGTAAATCCAAAATAGTCAGTCATAGAAGGAACTCGAGGGCCTCTACTTGTATCATGAAAGTCAACCTGCATGAATAACAGAAATATCAAGGGGCATATATTATTAAAACATTTCTCCATTCAGTACTGAGAAACATAACAAAGAAAACAGACTAGATAAATGTAAGAGAGACTGTCACCTCAATATGTGAATGTCCGTCATTTGCAATGGTAGTTATACTTCCAAGCATGTTGTAGCAAAGAAAGTTGCGCTTTCCAGATTGTGCAGGAGTGGAACACGGCTGAAATGCGTCCTGCATATGTGAAAGGCAGACCTTCGACGAAAAAACAGATTCCCCTTTGCCACTTGATTTTCGATCAATCTTTTGCTGCCTTTTACGTGATTCAATCTGGCGAAGAACATCATCCTCCCCATCACTGCCATCTTCTAAAGCATCATCAATAGACCGTTTCCGTAGTCTTTTCCTGCTAAGTGGAGCTGACTCACCATAACTATCTTCTCTTAGATCATCAAAAGTGCCAGAAGCATTAGGCTCGGGTTCATCTTCATCAAAGAAAAGGTCATCCCGTCTCCTTTCTTTTAGTGCAGGAGCACCATCAGTGGGAGACTTCATGCTAGTGGGGACCGGGGAATCCCATACACCAAATCTACCCATGACATCAATTACAGCCAAAGCATTCCCATTTGGCTTCCAGGCAAAAGAGCATATCCTATCATCATATTTCTGGCGTTCAATATCCTGCCGCATATCAATATCCCATATCAGAATCTGCATGTCTAGGGAAGATGTAGCCATATACTTTCCATTTGGTGACCAAGCCATGCAGCAAACACTCATATCATGCTCACCTTTCAGTGTAAACAACTTCTCGGCTGTATCTCGATCATACATGACCACATCATTTCTCAATCCCGAAACAGCTAGAGTCTCTCCATCTGGACTCCAGCATACCAGATTGACTACTGAGTTGTCCGAGATCCAATTGGGGGAAACATTATTAAGAGTATGCACTGTTTTTCCTGAGGACAGTTCCCAATAAATGACACTGCCCACTCCATCAACAGAAGCCAAGAATTCATTATTTGGATCAAAAGCTAAACCAGTGACAGGACCCTTGTGTCCCTTGAGCACCCGAGAAATAGAACTGTCTACAGTAGCAATCAATTTGATCCCATCATCATCACCAGCAGCAGCCAAAAGGCTACCAGGTTTGTTGAACGCAACTGCCCGGATTGGCAACGTGAACCTGGTGACATTACTTTGAAACTCCCCACCTAGAGAAGGAAAATAATTAAGCGTGGATGTTGACAAAACAATATCATCCTAAAATTAATTTATTTTAGCGTCGTTCTTTTTTAAGGATTCAACATTAGAAAAATTGTCATCTTTTTTAGCGTCACTCTTTTTTTAGAGATTCAATATTAGAAAAGTTGTCTTTGTAAATCTCTTGAATCCAATCTTGGATTTGGCTGACTGAGAAGTCAATTAAACAAGCTGCAATACCCTAAAATGAAGCATTCAAGAAAATACAGAGATTATGCAAGTTATTTCCAATGACAAAATAAATTTCAAATAATATAAGCCCGGGAAAGCATGCACGGAGAATCAACATGCCTTCATCCCTTTTGATTTTGATACTTTTGGTTTCTTAGCACCGGAAGCTGTTGAACTTTTAAAGAGGATCCAAAAAGTGATGAATAGTAATATGATGGGTCCTAGATTTATGGGTGTAGTGTTTAGGAGGATTGGCTTTGCAATTCAAAAGGACTAGCGGCGCAGCTTGTTGCCCGCTTGCCTCCTGTTTCGGTGTAAACTTTTATCTAATCGCATTAAGATCTGGTTATATAAGCACTAAAGATAGTTTTTATAAAAGCTAAAAAAAACTAAGTATGGTATTAAAAACAACTGATTCTTTATGTACAACACAAAATGATGTAATTACCAAATTGTCCTGATAATATCACATTTTAAAAATGTTATGATATGTTCTTCTTTCCTGGAAAAAATAAGGGTACTTAGTTTTTGTATGAAGTAAATGTTACAATATTTCAAGGAAAGCTGAATATGGTGCAATTTTGGGAAGTCAGGTTGATGTCTCTCGCACACATCAATGCCATATCCTCAAAATGTGATGTATACAGTTTAAGGATGCAACATTATTAACGTGATACATTAATACCGCATCCTGAATTAGTGATATTTATATCACAATTAGAAAATGCAATGTAATTATGGTACTCCAATAATTATAAATTATTATGTTACGAGGAATTAGTTGCCAACACAAAAGTTAGGAATTTTCCTCAAGAAAACTATCAAGCATCGTTGCGAACATGTTTTTGTTTAAGGGATCCCAGTCTAGTTACTTCTGGAAAACAAAAAAAAAGACATCGAAATCAGTTTTGGGCATGAAGCTTGAATATGCTTCTATTCCTAGCACCTGAAAATGCGTGTCCCACAGTTAAGCAACAATTTATACAAGAACTTATCTTTCAATAGATTAGATTGAGAAAGGCAACACTACATCTTCAATCATTTTAAAGAGAAAAACTTGCATCCGAAGTCGATTTACACTCCAAACACGCCCCTGAGAACTTATACATATCGATAGTAATCCGTGTGATTCAAAAGAAACATCAGAAGTAAATTACGAGATCAAGACAAACCAAACAAAACAAGACGATGACCCCTCCAATTCACCAACACCATCCGCATTCCGAGAATGAAACTCAAAGCCTCCAAGAAACCAACTTTCCCCCACTAAAACCTGAAATCGACAAAAGAAATCAACCCGCACTCAAAAGCGAGCATCTACCTGGGAAAGACTGCAGCTTTACGGAGTGATCGATGGAACCAGAAGCAAGGCAGGTCGAATCGGGGTTCAGGGCGAGGCAAGTCACGCCATCTTTGTGGTGGCGGAGGGCCTTAGGCTGCTTCGCCGGCTGGTGAGGCACGTCGTGGATTAGGACCATCGGATCGGTCGAGGAGGCCGTGATCAGATGGGTGCCGTCGGCGTCCCATACGACGGAGCAGAGGGCGGGGCTAGCGCCCTTGTGAGCTTCTCTGAGCTTCACAGATCGAGCTTTCATGGCGGAGATCTCTACGAATGGCGACCTTCTGCTGTGGATTCGTGCAAATTTGGGGATATAGGGTTTCTCCGACTATGATTTGGCGGGGGTTTCTCAGTTTGGCGGGAATGGGTTGCAATGTTCTTTTGGCTCCCATTTTGGTACGATTTATTGCATGTGTACCCTTGTGGTCCTTAGAGGCTAAACATCTTTATAAGCCGTCTCCTGTCATATCATATATTTTGATTTCAGAGACTCCTCTTGATGTAGATGTTATTTTGCGAGCTATCAAATCCTTTCCTAAAGGGATATCTTGTGGAAGAGATGGTATGAGAGCTCAGCATATTTTAGATGCCCTCTTTGGAGAGGGATCAACGGTTGCTAAGGATCTCTTACATGTTATTTTCTTGGTAGTTAATTTGTGGCTTAGTGGGAGATGTCTCTTGAGTCTGGCTAAGTTTGTAGCCTCTGCACCTCTTACTCCATTGCTCAAACCGGACAACGTCATACGTCCTATTGTTGTAGGCACTATCTGGAGGCGCCTTGTATACAAAGTTGCTATGATAGGGGTCGGCAAGGAGACGTCTAAATATCTCAACGACTTTCAATTTGGAGTTGGTGTATCTGGAGGAGCGGAAGCTATCTTACACATCACCAACCGTCTTTTGAGCAAACTTCACGGGGACGGGTCTCTCTATGCTTACGGTGGATTTCTCTAATGCTTTCAACTTGATGGATAGATCTCTGATGCTTAGTGAAGTTAGGAGGAGATACCCCTCTATTTCTTCATGGGTGGAATTTATTTATGCTCAAGCCGTCAGATTATATATTGGAGACAATTATTTACGGTCATCAACATGAGTGCATCAAGGTGACCCTTTAGACCCCCTTCTATTTTCTCTGGCATTGCACCCACTTATTCATGAGATCAGAGAAAATTAAACTCCTACTCCATGCTTGGTATCTTGATGATGGGACAATCATTGGGGACACTTTATAAGTGGCCAAGGCACTTGACATTATTCAATGCAGGGGTCCAGAGATGGGGCTTATTCTAAATATAAAAAAAAACAGAGCTTTTCTGACCCTCATGTGATGGTCAGAAGATCCGTAAAGGGTTGTTTCCCTTGGATATTGGGAGGTCGGTGGTAGGTGTGTAGTTGCTTGGAGGAGATGTGAGTAGGGATAAAGACTTTATTGAAGATTTGGCTATGATGAGGGCTACTAAGGCTGTTGACTTAATGAATTTACTTCCTCAGTTGAATAATCCACAAAGTGAGCTACTTCTATTACGATCTTGTATGGGTACCACCAAGCTTATGTTTGGCTTACGGACATGCCAACCCGCATACATGGAACGAGCCGCTAGGTTTGACAAAGGGTTACGCGGAGTTTATTGAGGATATTGTGGTTTGTGGAGGTCCTTTCTTATGTGACCTTCAATGGAGAGTGGCGTCGCTACCAATTAGACTCGGTGGTTTAGGTCTTTACTCGACTATTGAGGCTTCTTCATATGCTTTTGTTGCCTCCAGAGCTCAATCCTGGATGCTCCAAGACCACATGCTACGAGACAATGGGATACATGGTATGGATTCTGATTTTCTTAATGCTTTGGAAGGCCTACATGTCGCATTCCCATCTATTGATCTTACATATTTTGCTAGTATGGATACCGTCCCCCCTAAAGCCCAGAATGCTTTGACGAGTTCCTTTTTTAGCAAAATCGTAAAAGAAATGGAAGCTGAGTTTGACATGACTGCTAGACAAAAAATAATTTTCCGATGTTTACAAGCTGAACATGCCCAAGATTTTCTTCTTGCCACTCCTATTGAGGGACTTGGAATGCATATGTCACCCATTGAATATCGTAGTATTCTCAAGTACCGCCTCATGATTCCTCTATTCCCACCAGATGAGGCTTGTCCTGTATGCCACAAATCCTGCTTAGATGCTTTTGGGGAGCATGCCGTTAATTGTCGCGAACTTGCAGGTTTTAAATATATACATGATCTTGTCAGGGATGTTCTTTTTGATGTACTCAGACATGTGGGGGTTGCTTCAAAAAAAGAAGCATCGTTGAATTTTTTAACTGATCCACAAGAGGGAAGATCGACACTTAGATCGGCAGATGTTTTAATATTTGGATGGGTTGGAGGAAAACATGAATGTGTTGATTTGACTGGAGTTTCTCCATTGGTGGGTCTGATAAAGAGTGATTTTGTTGCATGATTCGCTGCACAAAAAGCTGCCTCAGCTAAAGTGTCTAAGCATGAGAAGGCCTGCATTGACAATCAACATGTATTCATCCCCTTTGGTTTTGATACATTTGGGTTCTTGACAAGTGAAGCAGTGGAGCTTCTTAAAAGGATTCAAAAAATCATGCATAGCAATGTTATGGTTCCTAAGTCTATGAATGTTGTATTTCGAAGGATTGGATTTGTCATTCAAAAGGGATTGGCGATGCAACTTGTTGCTCGTCTCCCTTCAATTTCTATGTAATATCGTTTTTCTTTAATGGAAAAATGTAGAATTCGGGATTTGTTTACACGTTCCTGTAAATGACATCACATGCAATGATTAAATACTTACCATTTAGCAATATACCCTTTTATATCTATCCTCCTTTGTATCTCAAGCTTAAAATCTTGTACAAGGTTAAAGGTATCTATATAAATTAAGCTATGATATCAGCAAGTGCCTCGTATTCATAAGCGGTGGAAGAACGAGAAGCAATCTTCCGTTTACGAGCAATCTAAGAAATGATAGAGATATGATTATCGATTTATGGCCATCCAAATAGCATGCTCAATCCGCACCCAAAAAAAAAGCATGAATATTTGTACGCTGAGATTTCGATAAAAGTAGTCTATGTGAGATGGCGCTTTTCAGATTTCGAAGTATTTGCTTGGCATCTCTCACTGATGGTAATAGGTCGACTCATTAACCAACATGCCTTGTTGATGATGATGACAATATATGGAACGATTTTACGATAGAATCAAATATTTAATGTATTTTTTTTCTAAATATTGGCTTTGAAATAGGAACACACACGCACATGCACACACAAGCACACAAACCATACCTGAAGAGCTTGTTTGAGTCCACATAATGACTTTGAAAGTTTGCAAACAAAATCTCGATGATCGGGATGAATGAATCATGGTGTTTGAGTCATGAAAACAACTTATTGCAAATGATAATGACAAAAAGCATTGCTGACATCAAGCTCTTGTTCACAAGTCATGAAAACTAGAGAGAGAGAGAGAGAGAGAGAGAGCACTTTATTGACAATTAAGCTAGTAATTGGTAATCAACAAGAGATTGATTTCATAATTATCAAGTTGATTCTTAATAACGGTTTGAGGAATTGCAATAGTTTAGGAGACATGGGTTATGCTGGTTAAGAATTATTTGATGATGTCAGAGTAATCTTACTGACATGTATGTTTGTGGATGGATTCTTATTTAAAAGTGGGAACGTATGGATTAATTCAGAAATTAATCTATATTTTCTTTATGGATCGTGACAGTGGGTACAATACAAATAAATCAGAATTCCATCGATATGTAATCTTCAATCGGGTATAAAAGACGCACCCATCAATCTTCTTCAAGAGCATAAGTACTGGTTAATTACCAGCTTTAATGAAGCAATGGTGAATATGATTAGTTGGATTTCAAGATTCAAAAGATGGTGTTTTTTTCAGTTAAGTGTTGTCCGAACTGAAAGCCTACAAAGTAATATTTTTCTAATAAAAAGGTAACTAAAACACAATGCCATTCACAATTTATAAGGAACATAATAAGACAGACCATTCCCTACAGCAATGATTTCTTTACCACACATGATTTTTACTTGGGATAATGACTAAATTCCCGGACTAAACAATCGGTTAAAGTGGTCATACAATATCACACATTTTGTCTCCGCATACGACAATAATTCATTCCTTATTAATCAAATCAAACAAACAAGAACGAGATATATGCTTTACTTATTTCTTATCCTTCATCTGAACATATGCTTTACTTATTTCTTATCCTTCATCTGAACTTGGGCAGCCAAAAGATCAAACACAACCGTTTCTTTTTTATCTGCAGTTGATATCGAAATTCGTGGCGGATATCATATCTCCAAAAGAGAGAATTGTAGCCATGGGGGCAATACTCCAATATGCAATAGAAACTATGTATGCCAAAATTTTAAGCAGCAAAAGCTCAACCCCTCAAAAAAGTTCTGCACTGGGAGAAGTTAGCTATCAACGATGGCATCTGGTTGAGGCATCCAAGGGAATAATACTTGCTCAAAAATGCGGACCTCAACTCATCTCAGGACGTGACAACCTTTCCGAAATGGTTAATTTCAAGTACTAGAGAAATGAAATCTGGGACTCAGCAGGACCTCTTCCTGAGATTAAGTTTACAATCTTACCTCCAGTCAGAGATAAAAACCAAGGGATTTCTCAAATTCAACAACACACTGTGACAGAAAACAGCTTCCTAAATGGAAAAGAGCTCCTGAAGGACTAATTGTTCTTACTGAGTTTTATTTTAACATGAAATTGATCCCAGATTAAGAAACAAGAAATCCCTTCTGATGCGAATTGACAACTTCGAAAACAAAGATGCAGCTATGGTGCTGAAAGATGGCCTTGCTTACAACTTGGATTATGTCAGTCGTCCATCTTCCAGACTCTAAGCGCATTCAAGAGTTTAGTTTGCATGTTCTGCTTGACTGATGAAGCAAACCTATGCGCTCACAAACACGGAACAAGATTATCTGTAACATCATTGAAGCCAAGGTAAACAATCTGGCTTACGGAAAACTTCAAGAAACAAAATAAGAAGGCACGCGGGAATTGTGAAAATTCAGCTTACAAGCAAGCTTTTCATAAAGGTATTTATGATCATATGAAAAACAATGAAGATCCAACTCAACATCGATGCAAAGCCAATGAAAACTAAGAGAAATAGAGATAGTTTAACAAATTGTCATTGCTTCTGCATAAACATAATATCCAAACTATTTCATTCCAATTGATCAATGAAGCTTGTATCATTTTCATAACGGGTTTCATTGCAGTGCAGACATCGATCATATTTACAAGAAAAAATAGATACTAAATAGATCATACAACTTATTCCAGAGGATAAAAACAATGCCAAGCGCGATATCAAATAGTTCTGACCGTGCTTTTCAAAAGGAACGGAATATACACAATAAACTCACTGATTGCACAGCCCTTCTCCATTTAACATTTTTCAGAAACACCTTAAACATATTCTTTATAATCAGATTAATTGGTCAGAATCCAGCACCATCATTAGCAAATATTCAAGCACAAGATTCCGACCTCGAGGAGCACGACGCCCTCTATCTCCAGATCCACTGGCCCCTTCCCTGTCAACCCTCCTCGCTTCGTATCCAGGATCGTCCGTCGGGAGCTCGAAACGGCAAACCGGGCAGGTATTCCTCATCCGCAACCACGGCAAAATGCACTCTTCATGGTAGCCGTGCGAGCACGGCAGCCGTTTCACAATCCCCCCGACCGCAACCTCCTCCTTGCACACAGCGCACACCGGCTTCTCCCCCTCTTCATCCTGCACAACAACAACTGAGGGCAGGCTCTGCAAGACCGTCTGGGCAGCTGGAGGCCGCCCGCTTGTCGAGGCCTCCTCCGCCATGATATTCTCAACCGCCTCTTCGAACTCCTCATCGAACAAGTCCTGCAGACCGCCGTCGATCCCATCCCACCCCATCAGAACCTCCCACACCTCCGCCTCCACATCATCCACATCACCCCACACGTCTATGACCGCTTCATCCGCATCGCCCCAAGCATCCGCTTCATCGCCGTCGCCCCATTCCTCCACTTCTACTCCTTCGGCATCGTCCCACGCCTCCACTATCGCTCCATCTGCATCGCCCCACGCATCCACTTCCAACCCCTCCCCATCGCCCAACGCCTCCACTTCCACGCCCTCCGCGTCGCGCCACGCTTCCACATCCAGTTCATTGGCATCGCGCCAGTCATCAGCACGCGCTCCATTCATCGCATCGGCCAAGGCTTGCTCGACATCATACCCCATCTCCACATCGGAACAAACCTCCTCCAACTCAACAACCTCTTCCACAACCCCATCGATCCCATCTTCTTCCCATTCCAGTTCCTCGCCAGCGCTTTCCGGCTCGAAGATCCACAGCGGAGGCACGTTGAGGTCCTCCTCGAAGGCATCGGAGTGCAGATCGAAGACATCTCCAGAATCGAAGGAGTCCGACGCGGACGCGATGCTGCCGAGCCCTAAATCCAGGGAAGGATCGTCGGAATCCATGTAATCGGGGACGTCGGAGGCGTGGAAGTCACCGAAATCGTCGATTTGCAGGCTGGGAGACCAGTCCTCGGATCCGTATGGCGAGGAGGAGCGGTCGAATCGATCGAGGAGGTTGAGCGTGGAGGGATCGGTATCGTCGTCGGGGGCGAGATCGGAGCCGGAGTAGGGGCTTAGGGTTTCGAAGACGGTGGAGATCGGGGTTAGGGCTTCGAGGAAGGGGGCAAAGAAGGAGGGGCGCCGGAGGTGAGACATGGCCTGCAGGGAGATGGAAAGGGGGGAGGGCAGTGGTGTACTCGTTCGACCGCGATGAACCACTGTTTGGATTTTATATCACGCGGACCGGAGACCGCAAAGTGCACATTTCTTTTTCTTACATTTGGGTGAGGGGCCTTACTATATCTTGGTTGAATGTGTGGACAAAAAAGGCAAGAAGGCAGTTTATTTGTTTTATTATGTTAATTATGTCCTAGAGTTTGTTTTACAATGGAAATCATCCCCTCAACAATGTAATTTCTTAATCACTCAACAATATAATTTCTCAGTGATTTCCCTCTCGAAGCATCATTCTTTGATTGATTTTTGTAAGATCATTGGGATATAGGCCGTAGGAGTCTCTGTTCCGCACGAAATTTTAACAATATTACCGTTAAAAAATGACTGTCTGGATGGAGGCCGTAGGAGTCTCTATTTCGCACGAAATTTTAATGACATAATATAGGGATATAGTGATGAAATTTCACGGAAGAAATTTTCAAAAATAAAAAATAAAAAAACCCGACAGGGGAGCCAAGTTAGCCCCCCTGGGGCAGCCCCATTTAACCCTATATATATATATATATGCATATGTATGTATGTATTTAACTAGGTGTGGTATGTATTTATGTATGGAAGTATGTATGTATGTGGGTATGTGAGTGGGTATGCATGCATGTATTTGGTGTGCAGATGGGTATGTAAAAGAGTATGGAGGAATATAAGTGGGTGGTTATGTAAGATGTAAAGGATATCGCGATTTGACAGGCGATTCGTCACAGAGTCATTATCTATGAGAGGGATACATAAGCAATGCAAAGAGAGAGGGAAAGGCG
Organism: Ottelia alismoides; assembly: GCA_037367405.1. NCBI lineage: Eukaryota > Viridiplantae > Streptophyta > Magnoliopsida > Alismatales > Hydrocharitaceae > Ottelia > Ottelia alismoides. Next base: position 104,466 of record JAZKJV010007236.1, on the reverse strand, counting down.
AAGGGAGAGAAGAAATGAGAAGGGTAAGATTATCCTTTAGCAATGATGTCGTTAGTCTAGAATTTGTTAAAATTTCAGTTTGTTAAAATCTTCTAGTTCTGGTACATGTCATTGTTTGTAATACTATTTAAGCACAAGACCAAAATTTTAGTATTAGCTTCCCTCTTTGCATATGGATGAATGTATACTTGATGAGTATATGCTCACATGCACTTTATATGCAGGAATTTAAGTGAATAATTTGTATACTCAAATGGAGATGGTAGGCTTTAGTGGCGAGGAAGATATGATTTTGTTGATGGGGATATATTGATATATGGTACTTGAATGGCATGGAGATAGGTTTGTATTTCGAGGGGAAGGGCGAGAGAGAGAGAGAGAGAGCGAAAAAAATGACTGGATATGAAAAAGTACATAGTTTTACATTGGCATAGGAAGTGAGGAGATTCATGGGGACATAGTTGTTGTTCTTGGTTTCGGCTAGTGTACTTGTTCCCAAGTAGGATGGAGAGGTCAATATGTGTTTAGGGATGATGGGAAGGGGTTTTAAGTAGATGGCTAAGGATGACAGCCTTATGAGGTACTTGCATCGGGGAGTGATGGCTCAAGGAGATGGCTTATGAGGTACTTGCGGTAGTGATGGCTCAAGAGGTTTCAAGTAGATGGATGTAGGATGGAGAGTGAAGTAGGATGGCTAGGTTTTGAATCGCTAAACTCAGGGTTTTTATTTCAATGAATTATTCACAAGTGAAATTGTGGTCGTCGCAACCCAAAGAAGCTTCAAACAAAAAGTTTATTTAAATATCAAGAAAAAATCAATAAAGAAAATGTAGCAAGAGAATTTGCTATTTAATTTACATGTATATAGAACAGGATCGAACTCAGGGAGGTTACAAGAATCTCCTTTGCACCTTTTGTAATCATTTTGTTTTATGTGCATATCATTGTTTTGCTCGGGACTAGCATAAGTTAATGTAGGGATGTAATGAATCAATGATTCATCATGTCTAATCTCCTAATTTGGGCAAAATCTGAGTCTATTTTCTTGCATTTTTCCTAATTTCATGCATGCATTTCATTTCGTAAGTGTCATATACACTACCTACAAAATCCAGCAAAATGCAAAAATAAAAATTCTTTGTAAAATAAATATCTAAAAACTTAACTCCATTCCTAGTCTTGTTTTATTAATTTTTTTAATAAATATGGATTTAAATCCAATATTTACTTTTTGATTTTTTTTCCTTTTTTAGGGTAATTTTAGAGGAAGCCTATGACGACTTTCATCTCTTCTTATATCTCTCTATTAAAAAAGCAGAATCCGACAAAATTACAGATGCCAACCATCTTCTCCTATGGAGGAGGTAGTCATCCCCTTTCCTACGCCCACTCAACCCCCCCCCCCCCCCCCCTTCTGCCTCTACTGAATCATCGGGGAACGAGCATCCTCCCCAAACACCATTGTCCCCCCTCCCCCTTATGATTGACTACAATCCCAAGCCTATATGTTAGGATGAGATAGATAAGAAGAAAGAGTACTCCCTAAAGACTCTCATTTCTACCTTGTCTTTTTATTTTGAAAATCAGGATTTAGGTCCTTTAATCCTTCCATTATTCTACATTTGAGGTTTTTAAACCTACTGCTGAACCGTTGAGGAACGAACGGCCACCTCAAATGCCATCGTACCCCCATCCCTCACATCAAGGTTGACTACAATCCCAAGTCTATATGTTAGGATAAGAAAGATAAGAAGAAAGGGTACTCCTTAAAGGCTCTCATTTCCACATTCTCTTTTTAATTCAAAATCAGGATTCAAGCCAGATCCTTCAATCCTTCCATTCGGAGTGACATTTCTAAGAAAATAAATCGGATCCATTTCTTCAGTTGCGTCCCCACTAGAACTTCGTTGCTCCTTTCCCTTGGCTTGTGTGTCTGCTCTTAACAACCTCCAAGTTCTTCCACAATAAAATTCTTTAAAGCAAACACGACACTATCTAAGTTATCTATGGGCTTCTTTGTTCTAAACACCCCGGTGTCTTATGGGCGGTACTAGCTTGGCAAATTCTTCTTCGCTTTGCTTGCTTTGTTTTTTTTGTTTCTCTGGTGGAACTAATAGTTAATAGGGATTTTGGACTGACTCAGTTGACATGTCAAATGAGGATGTGGGGGACTATTGATAAGGGGGATCACATGATGCAATTTGGAGAGCGAGAGATGTCCAAGACGCAAGTGCCAAAGATGAGTTGCTCGAAGGAAGCAGCAACTATAGGAGACGTGGTAGACACCATTTTATTCAACTTTTGTGAGCCTCTATGCTTACTTTCCTGGTCCACTTGAGTTGGAAGGGTGGTAGGAGTCTATGTCATATGAGGTTCGGAATCAATAAACTATGACTTCGGCCAACCTGCATTGATCAGTTTCGATAAAAAAAGGCCTAGTTTACTCTTTTGTGCATCCATGGCTAAATGGTTGAAGCACCCAATCCCAATGAGAGGAGGCTGCTGGCCCACTCGAGCTAGAAGAATGAGAAAATAGGCTATATTCTATATATTCAGCGGGGAAAGCGAGTATTGCTAGCTCTTTGATTAGAAAGGGTCTTTCGATCTTTACCTTTTGCTTGTGTGGGGTTCCCAGATATCCTAGCTTCGGAAGCTGGATATCTATCGATCGAGGTTCTGATTAAAAACTTGACGGTAAACCTCCCCCACACCCCCAAGGAAGATGCAAGATGTTTGGCATCCGGCTAAATCCCTCACTTAGAACTTTCTTCAAAAATTTAGCTTGATTCTATTTCCATTGAATACTCAGGTGTAATCGAACCCTTATAGTGACACCTTTCTATTTGGAAAGAGATCGGCACCCATAAGATTTCTAGGTCCAAAAAGCCAGTTAGCGAGTATAGTAAACTAAAATAGTACGTAAAGAAAAGAGCGGATACGAAATAACAATAGCTAATACATCAGATGGGCACGAAGTGGTGGATATTATACCTTTAGGACCATAACTTCTTGTTTCAAAGGGAGAATCCATTAGACTTAATCAACCATTAACATGTAATCCAAATCAGAGACCACCAATTACAGTAATGGCAATAAGATCGACGACTGCCCGGCAATGGTGATTGAGGTATCAATAGCATGCCAAGGGGACTATTATATTAAACAGAAAATTGCGAAGTCGCCAATAAAATCAGGGGCAAGCCAACATCGTAGCTATATATTAGGGCTAATTTCACTTTCTTTCTCTCTTGCGCCACTCCCGTTAGAGTTCCACCGTCATGCTTCGCCACAAGGTCGAGAACAATTTTGCTAAATTGCCCCCTAAGGGATTTTCTGGAATTTTGTTAATTTGAAATTTTTATATTTATTTTGGACCTAATCGTAATTAGTCACTTCCATGAAATTTGCACTTTTTATATACTTATTTTTTGTCAAATTACAGCTCAGTCCTTCTAGGTTTCATCCACAAATTCGGAATTTATTTTATTTCTTCTTCTTTCTTATTTTATTAAAATTGGAAATTTTGCGCCCATGTTTGAGTGATTTGTAGAAATTATAAAAAGCTCCACAACTTTCAAATTTTGTTACACTTACGCCCCTTGATTTTTGCAATGGTGTAAAAGGTCAGAAATTACAAAAACAATTCACCGAAAAATCTTGTGGGATCTTGGAAATGTCTATAACCCATTGGTATATATTTCGTTGTAACTTTGTGCTCGGAAAATTAAGAGAAATTGGTTCAGATGTGTCTTACATGAATATCAATTTCTGGGCTAGTTTCTTCTCTAAAATGTGTGCTAAAAGTGCCATGTCCATGCGTTCAACCTATGAACTCGCCGTTACATTCTCTAGAAGCATCTTTCAGCCTGTTCATTGAATTATATTTTGAAAGTTGTCAAAAATCATGTGTTGACAATGACACCTAAAATCCACTTCTTAGCGCATTGATTTCTGCACTTTTATGACAAACTTTGATCAAACTTTGATGATGCTCTGTCTTAGATAATTGTATGATCAAACTTTGATCAAATTATCTGCTCTCTTCTTGATCCTGAGTCATCTGTGTAGCTCAAAACAATGTTGTAACAGTCTACATCACAATCGTCAGCAGTACACAGCAATTATGTGAATTAATAACTTGATCTTTGATTGCATTTCAATTGCATTTTACTCAGTAATCAAAACACTTTAAAAGTACTTAGAAACTCTTTGAGGGAAACTGTTTCAATTGATTTTGTTGGGAGAACCCTCACATGATCTGACCGAGAACCTAAACATAGAGCCAGACAAAAATATGGAGTAGGCTACTAGAGGACTAGGGTATTAAAATGTTGGGAAAAAATTGAGGGCAAGCTACACGAAGATTTTTTTTCAGTAGTAACAAAGTAGTAACAAGTGCTGGGAGACGATCTAGATTTATGGAGTACAATCAAATTTCTCATTATACATTTCCTTGATTTAATTCACCTACTATATCAGTCAACAATGACGCTTCATAAAGACCAAGTAAATCCAAACTTTGTAACTTTCTCAAGAGCATGTTGTGGAAAAATATGCACAACAAAAAATGAACGGTTCTTCTCATTAGAGATGTGATGGAATCAATTATGAATTAATTATTCTGAAGATTCAATCGCGAGGTCTTCCTCTAGTTCTACGACAACTCCTCCACTTCCATTTTTTATATAAACGATTCAATTTCATTCATCATGATTGCACTAGTAATAATAATAAAGTTTGTAACAACACTCGAGGAGGGAGGCCCGCACAGACGCAGGGTACAAATGTGTTAACATCTTATGATAAAGACATCAAAAGAACCCTTAACCTCTACGAACACTGAAGAAACAAAGCTAAAAGGGAACAGTTTCAATGTAGAGCGCACCAAAGCCAACCATCAAAGCTGGTCAAGATGATTGTAGAACACAGTAAAACCACCAAAAATTATTGATCGGCAACAATGAAGTCGCCTTGTTCCAATGTAGAACGCGTTCTACCGCGCACCACATCACGAAAGTTCGGAGTCAGTAGATTTGGCATCCGAGCCCAAAGAGCGCGCGTAGCGACCATTCGATTGCGGAGAACCAGCAACCACCAGAGCTCCTTTGCCTGTTGCCTCAAGTTTGCTCGGTGTTGCAGATCCCGCATATTTACTATTGAGATCAAGATCAACTACCAAATTTAGAGCATTCGGCAAATGATTTTCCTCAACCACCTCAGAGCTCAAGAGTTTTTTAATGTGTTCCCTCAACTCGGGTTTAATAGACTGACCCTTGCTCTGCAGCCATGCGATCGTTAGATCTAGATGAGAACGAGCCGGTTCATCCTCGCTCTTGATCTTTTTTCCCATTGAAGGTCCCCTATGTGCTGGGAATGGTACGACATTAAGATTGATTGCTGTCAATGGGCCGGTTAACTACTACACTTCCAAGTTATGTACTATATGCATTTCCATCTATACTTTGTATATCTGTGGTAAATATGCTATATTGTTGTCACAACCTATGCAGTGTGTATGTGATGATATCATCATAATCAACATTTAATTCCTTTAAAATATAATATAAAACTCGAATCCTTACAGCCGATAGAAGAATAAAAAGTACCTGAAACTTATCCCTTCAAATTCTATCTTCACATACGAACATAAATAAAGGATAAAAACTCGTTATTCCCCTTATTTTCACTTTTACACTTGCAACTATTGCATGTTATTTTTTTGTTGCGTCGCGCTTCTACTTTCTTTTTCAGCATATACCCAACTCTAATGGGAACTCTGATGGACTATGATACCTTTTTATGGACTTCTTTTTTGAGGTGAACACCCTCGAATCGGATTTTCCATTCAACCATTAAAGGAACATACATGATTGAACTCCCTACTAGAGGAGGACTCCACTCCCGACATGGGATTGCTACATGATAATAGGGGTAGAAAGAAAGAACAAAAAAAAGAATAGAGAAAAAATTGTGAAGAGATAGATGTCACAGGAACCGAACACATCGACTAACAATAATCAAACCTCAAAAGCAACTCTCGAGGAACAAGCCGACTACATACTGTAAAAAAAGAAGAAAAAACAATTACCATCATGATATTGAAGTTCCAATCGCAATGCTCGTACTTCGAGACCTAGTGGGTCCGAAAGTGCACTAAAGGTCAAATCCCCGATGGAGATGGATCGGAGACATTCCATTGAAAGGAAAGTTTGATAATGGAGTTGGAGGTATTACAAAGAGCAAGCGACATCCCCACGATCGAGAATGGCCAACGAAGGTGGAGGCCACATGGCCACATCTCAAGGACACGTCGCGGCACAGGGGAACAAGGATGCTGGGTGAGGCGTGAACATGGGCAGGGGTGGAGCGAGAGCTGCATCAAGGGAGAAGGTGGTTGCTCCATCATAAGATGATGCCCTCCAAGATAGGGCAGCACCTCATCGAAGCAGAGGTGGGGGCGTAGCTAGTGACAGCTTCATTTCACGCTGGAGGAGGGAAGTGGTGGCTAAAAGCAAGATCCCCCCTGCCTTCAAGAGGTTGGAGAGGACAGTTTAGGGCCCCATGTGCTCGCTGAAGGGAGAGCTACCGGGGTCCCATGTTGCAATTATGGAGAAAACCCTAAGGGCTCGTTTGGTAACCGGGTTACCCTGGGGTAACCGGTTTACCCCTTTTTTTCATGGAATGGAATTCTATCACAAATCATAATAACATCACATCACATTCTTTATTCCAACCCTCTCCAGCCCTCATAACCATCCCAAACAGCTACTATTCCGATCAGGTTACCCCAATCCACCCCAACCCAGCAACCAAACAGACCCTAATGGGGCAGGAGAGGCGGTGGGGGTGACTATGGAGACTGGAGAGAGGCAGTCACTTTTCATGGACTTGCTAAGAAAAAAGAAAGGGGAGTAATGTCATCACCTTTATTCAAATAGTGTATAAACAACGAGCAAATTTCCCAGAAATTTTAAAATGTCAGAGACTTCATGGGATGGCCTGCTCCTTTCATTTCCGTTTTCCTCCAACTTTCTATGCACTTGTTGGCAAGACTGGACAATCTTCTTTCATCTGTAACCATATGTTCGAATCGCCTCTAGTATAAACAACAATCCCTTTCCATAGGTATAGTAATGACATGGCAATGCATAAAATATGGATTTTGTCAACAACCCTTTTCTATCTGAAAAAAAAAATCATCCCATAATCCCAACTGTTCATATGAAGAGCCGATCTAACTGTCGCAGTTTATGCAACACATTTGTAACAAGTAACATGTATCATAGAAACAAAATAATATAGTGTCCCAACCTATAAATTACGTGAGGCTCAACTCCCATCGCACCAAAAAAAAAGACAGATAAAAGCCACTAAAAATCTTAGAACTATATTTGTCACCATGACAATCGAGGTGATGTGAAGTATCATCCATCTAGCCAAAGTTTCAAGAACACTCTTCATCAAGGCCATTACTCCCCTGTTAATCGACCAAGTACCTCGTAATTGGGACTCCACCTAATAACATATATAGCATCAGAGGATTCCACGTTCTCTAACAGCCACCAACATTCATCAGCATCCACTACATCTGGCACCTGATCATTTGCAATCTCTTCAGAACAACCACCTTCAACGACAAGCTGCCCCATCGCTGCGTCAAGAGCAATGCTGCACTATTTGCAGCCAGCTGAAAATCCAAAGGCTCAGATGTCTCCACGAAGTATGATCTTGTATTTAGAAAGTTGTGAGGTGCATGCGACACTATTCGGAGCGCAAAGGGTTCTCGACAGATATTTATACAGGTGTTAAGGAGATGTACAGAATACAATACCAAGAACCTCTACAAAACTTCCTGCTAATTATACTGTGTCCCAATGATTAAAGATAATCACCTTCAACAGGTACATCCCAGGGTGTTCCGCGTAGACCTGATGTTGGCATGGAAGACCCAGGTTTGAGTCTCGCAAACAGCATAACCCAAGATGGTCGTGCTCGGGATGCATTCGCCTGAGGATTCCTGGGTGCCAAAAAAGCAGAGAAGGTAATCAGGCAGAAGTCCTCAGCTAAGCTTTGCTCATGAAGTTCACAACCTCTGCTTAGTTTTATGAAGTAATAGATCTCGAGGTAGCTTAGTTTACAAACATAGCTTGGTTTACAAGCACTTCATACCCTTGTATCTGGACGTAAGATTTTGCTTAAGACACTTCCCCATATCGGATTATGAAATAATACAAGTATGCATTGTTTGACCCAACATTTGGATGAAACTTTACATCTGCAGTGCATTTATACATGAAAAAGTCAGCAGAGATTGAAACCACCGTTCTCAGTATTCTCACAGCATTCCAAACACCCAAAAAATAATACATGCAACAGAAGCTTCCTAAGGACCCGTTTACTAATGCTCTTGTTTTTTTGTCGGTGCAGGAGCATCTCGACATGATAACTTGTCTGCATAGATACAACATAAAAAATAAGGAAACTTGGAGAACCAATGAGGTTTCTCTTTTTGAGAAGCTAAAAAAAAAACAGGTTCCCTGGAGGCCTACAAATGATAGAAATCCATGATATAAACATGACAGTTTTTCGGAGCCGGTGACGATTGATCTCTAATAATATGGAATGTTATACTCGATGTATGATGGTGTGCCTTACATGTTATTGCATCATCCGGAGCAAGACACTTTTGGGAGTCAACTGGGAGTTGGGACAACTAGGACGGTCAATGAGCGTGCTAAGGTTCCTCTATTCTTTAGGCACTATAGTTAGCAAGAAATGGTGTCATCTTCCGTGGGGAGAGGTTGTATGCTGAAAATGTAATGGAACACGCCAGATTCCTACGAGAGTCTTGATCTTTGTAACTTCTGTATTTCAAATTGTAAATATAAGTTTTTTTGTGTCTGTCTTTACGGCTTGGCAGCCTTTTTCCTTTGAAAAAAATAGTGTGCCTTAGGTTTTATTATATAGAGAAAAACTAGGGTTAGAAGTAACACAAAGGAAAGCAAAATGCATAGATATCATCAAAGAAATGACACCCAAACTCATTCTAAAGCTCACATCCTAACACTTCCCCTTAAGCAGGAGAAAGGATATCCTTTATTCTGAATTTGTCACCAAGGTTTAAAGAGAATAAGCATGTAGGCGGTGGAATATGCTGACGTATATGTGGATTGTGCAATTTGTAATATTTAGTAAAAAAATCTAAAAATATACTAATAAATTCAGACGTTGATTTTTTTAAAATACACATCTCAGAGACTGGATAATTACATAATAATAACATTGATCTAAATACAGGACAGATATCATTACAGACATAAGTATGTCATATATTAACAACTACTAATTACATAGCGACTAATATTAAAATTGATCCGCAAGAATTAGATCACTCAACTAATTTCATTCTAAAAAATAGTATATTCATAGGGGCAAGAGATTATCCACCAGCATAGGTAGCGGCTTACCAGGTTCACAATCTTAAATGGATACTCGGTGCATACTCCTCCGAATACGCTTTTTATTTGGACCGAGTAGGCACTTCAACCGCATATGGCATATGGATGCCCGCCTCAGCCAATGTGTCTGCCTGAGCTGATCAAGATATCAGGGACCGCATTTGGTCTGCCTCCTAATCTGCCCTCCACTGTGGTTGGATCTGTGACTGCATTCTATCTGCCTCCTAATCTGTCACGTTAACGGAAGCTCCACTGGGATTTTTAGGGGGACAACAGGTCTCCTCCTGACTGAGGGACCTCATATGGCATTGCATTTTTGCATTTTGAAGGAAATGCTATCATGCAGGGTTTACGAAGAAGCGTGGGAAGGTCACACGCATTGCATCAAGAGATAAGGTTAGACTACTGATGCAACCAAAGTGTGCAATAACCTAAATGACGTTTCCAGCAATGGAACTATTGAAACAAAATGACGAACGAGATAAACGATGCACGACAGGCCAAAATCAGCAACAATAATTGATGCAACCTAATGGGCTAATGACATAAATGGCGACTTGACAAGAGAACTATGGAATTGAAATTGACGAACAAGTAAAGTGCTGAACGATAAGCAAATTTCAGCAACAATAATGGTCAAGTTATTTGTGTTTTAGCACCGATTTCGATCCACAAATTCAAGGCAAACTGATGAGTTAAAAGTTCTCAGACAAATTATCACAATATCGCAGCGACTAGGGGTCTCAACGATTCACCAAACCAAATCAACAATATCCCAATCCACAAACTAAATATTTATGCGGTAAAATATGATAAACGGGCACTCATACCACAACCGGCAAGGGGGGCAGGCAGCGGACTTCAGATCTGATCTCCGGAGAAGGGACGGGGAGGGTTCCGTTGCGGCCTTAGGGCTGAAATCGTCGATAACAGGAACAACAGTGGGTCTGACTGGCGCTGGAGGAGACCCAAGGTGACAGGTCGTGGCGAATGGGGAAACCGGCTCGTGGTTGGCGGAGAGATTCGGCGGCAGCGGGGTGGCTGGGGAGAGGGTCGGATTTGGGCGCGCAGGTGGACAGCGGGAACAGACGAGGTTTGGTGGGAATAGCGGCAAGGGAAGGGGGCTCAGAAGAGGGCGGCGAGATGGAGAGGAGAAAGCCAATGGAGAGGCGGCACAGAGGTGCGGAATGAGGGGAGGAGGGGAGGGAAGGTCACGGGGGAGGGGAAAAGAGAGGAGCGGCGGCGCCGGGAAGGGAGGAAGAGGGAGGCGGTGGAAGGGGGGCGGCGGCAGGGAGGGACGAAATAGGGTTACGGGGAACGAAGGGGTCGGGGAGAGAGGGAGTGCGGGACCGAGAGAGAGAGAGAGGGAGGGAGAGAATTAGGGATAGGAAAAATATTAATTCAATTCAACGTATCTCTCAATTACAAAAGGGGGCCTTTTATAGAGGCCATTCCCCCTCAAAATAAGCAACAACTAATCCTAAAAACTAGGAAAAATAAAAAGAAAATAAAAAGAGGATAACAAGGCCTTTTATAATGAACCTTTTACATAGGGAATAAATAAACAAAACAAATACTAATTAGACCAAATAAATGTCTACTAAAAATTAAATTGCTATCATGCTGCATCAACTCCCCCCTGCTGAAAAGAATCTCGCTCCGTCGAGATGGCATCGTGGAAGTTCTGAAGTATATCGGGGCGGAGTTGTTGGAGTTCGTCTTCGTCGATCCAGGTGCAATCGGTAAGAGGTCGTCCCTTCCATTTGACTAGATATCGTCGGAAGAGACCACGTCTAGTCGTCATATCTCGGATATCTGCAATATCTTCAATTTGATCGGCATTGGTTGCGGCTGGCGGGCGGCGCATATCATCATCAGGAACTGCTGGAGTAGTGGCATCCGTCTGTTCATCTCCATGATATAAGAAGAGATCTGATACGTTGAATACTGGCGATGTCTGGACGTCTGGCGGCAGGTCGAGTAAATAAGCATTGGGCCCAATCTTCTTGAGGACTCGGAATGGACCAATCTTTCGTTCGCTCAATTTTTGGTGGACTCTCAAAGGGAACCTCTCTTTTTTAAGGTGGACCATCACTAATTATCCAACTCTGAATTCGCTCTCTCTTCGGTGTAGGTTGGCTTGGGCTTGGTATTTTTGGGTCATGGATTGGAGTTTGGCTCGGATTTCAGTATGGATGTGGGTTAGGTGTTCGACCAGATCCTCAGCAGCTGCACTACTTCTCCCTTGCATGGTTGTGGGTTTTAGGTCAAGAAATTGAGTAAGTGGAAAGCCGTACACACTCTCAAAAGGGGATTTTCCGGTGGACCTATTAGTGGAACTGTTATATGCGAATTCAGCTTGGGGAAGAATTAGATCCCAGTTGGACGGAGAGTCCCCTGCAAGACATCGCAACAAATTTCCTAATGATCTGTTAACTACTTCAGTTTGCCCATCTGTTTGTGGATGATAAGCGGTGCTATACTGCAAACGAGTACCAAGACGGGACCAAAGCGTGCGCCAAAAATGACTCAAAAACCTAGTGTCACGATCCGAGGTAAAAGAACGAGGGACACCATGCAAACGGACGACATCACGAAAAAACAGATCAGCGACATGATATGCATCTGAGGTTTTCCTACATGCAATGAAATGGGCCATTTTAGAAAATCGATCCACAACTACAAAAATAGAGTCAACTTTTCGCACAGTGAGGGGCAACCCTAGCACAAAATCCATGGTGATGTCTTCCCAGGGTTGCAGAGGAATGGGCAGGGGTGTATATAGTCCAGTGTTCTGTCGGTGGCCTTTGAATCTTTGACATGTTTGGCATTTCTGTACAAATTTCGTCACATCCTTGCGCAATTGCGGCCAATAAAAGCGCTCTTGGAGCAGAGTCAAGGTTTTGTCTCTTCCAAAGTGTCCAGCTAAACCTCCATTGTGTAGTTCTGAAATTAAGTTCTCTCGAAGGGACGTGACAGGAATGCATAGTTGGTGGCCTTTGAATAGGAAACCCTCATGAAGAACAAAAGTGGTTGTTGGGTCCTGTCCAGTACCAACACAGTCGGCATGAACTTGACCGAAGTCAGGGTCAGTGGGGTAGAGGTCCTTGAGAGTTTCAAATCCTGTTGTGCTGACGGTCATTGTGGTCAGGGCATGTGCTCGCCGGCTCAACGCGTCGGCCACACGGTTCAGGGTTCCGGCTTTATGTCTTAGATGGAAGGTGTATTCTTGGAGGAAATTAACCCATTTGGCATGACGCTTGTTAAGAGTTTTTTGGGAGTTCAAATATCTCAGGGCTTCATGATCAGAGTTGAGGATAAATTCACGCTGGATCAGGTAATGTCTCCAATGCTTGAGAGCTTGGACCACGGCATAAAATTCAATATCATAAGTGGAGTACCGAGATCTGGCGTCGCTCAATTTCTCGCTGTAGAAGGCGACAGGTCGCCCTTCTTGACTTAGGACAGCGCCAATCCCGACATGTGAGGCGTCGCAATCAACCACGAAAATCTTGGTGAAGTCGGGGAGTGCCAAAACAGGAGCATGCGTCAATTGATGTTTCAGATTTTGAAAGCTCGTTTCTGCTTCAAGAGTCCAGGCGGGTGCGCCTTTCCGCGTGCATTCTACCAACGGTGCCGCACAAGTGCTGAAATTCCGGATGAATCGTCGGTAGAAGGAAACTAACCCTAGAAAGCTGCAAATTTCAGTGAGGGTTTTGGGTACGGGCCAGCTCTGAATGGCCTGAATCTTTGAGGGGTCAACTTTAAGTCCATCCGCAGTGACAATGTATCCTAGGAAGAGGACTGTGTCAGACATGAAGGAGCATTTCTTAAGGTGAACATACAGTTTTTGGTCACTCAGGGTTTCCAGGACTTGTCGCAAGTGAGATAGGTGGTCTTCTTTGGTCAAACTGTAAATCAGGATATCATCGAAGTACACGACCACAAACTTGCCAATAAAGGGCCGCAATACATGATTCATAGTTCGCATGAAGGTGCTCGGGGCATTCGACAAGCCGAAGGGCATGACTGTCCATTTATACATGCCCTCTTTGGTTTTGAAAGCTGTCTTCCATTCGTCTCCAGGTCGCAGGCGAATCTGGTGGTATCCACTGCGGAGATCCATCTTGGAGAACAATTTGGCACCTGATAACATATCAAGCATATCATCAAGGCGTGGAATGGGAAAACGATATTTGATCGTTATCTTGTTGATAGCTCGACTGTCCACGCACATTCTCCATGTGCCATCTTTTTTCGGGGTAAGCAGCGCAGGAACCGCCACGGGGCTCATACTCTCTCGAACATACCCACGTCGCAGCAGATCAGTAACCTGCCGGTTCATCTCCTCATGCTCACTTGGGCTCATTCGGTAATGGGGTAAGTGGGGTAGGCTGGCACCAGGGACTAGGTCGATGTGATGTTAAATGTCTCGCAACGGGGGTAGTCCTTCGGGCAATTCTTCCGGCATGAGGTCAGCGAACTCTTGGATGATGGGTTTTATTTCCGGCGGGACTTCAGGCGGAGTTGTTTCTTGATTGTCCACTTCAAGTCCTATTAATGCATAGATGGTGGAGCTCTCTTGCATTTCACGTTGGAATGTTTGGGCTTCCATCAACAACACAAGGCCCGTGGTCACCGTCTTTGATGGTGTCATTTTGTTACCAGTTTGGGCAGTCGCAGCTCGAAGGGTAGCCACTTGGCGAGGGCCAAGGGCTTCACGTTGTGGTCTGAGGGTTACGCGTACCTTGTCTATGAGAAAGGTGTAAGTGTTCAGTTTTCCTCGGTGTTCAGTGTCTCGGTCGAATTGCCATGGTCTCCCTAGAAGTATATGACAGACATCCATAGGGGCTACATGGCACCACACCTCGTCCTTGTATGAAGGACCAATGGAGAAGTTAACGAGGCTTTGACGGTGGATCGGGAGTTGGGTACCACCACGAAACCATGCCACTGTACGGTTTCTCGAGTGGTTGAGTTGGCAGACCCAACTTGTCGACCATCTCTTGTGAAACGAAGTTCTCAACACTTCCTCCATCAATGATCAGCGAACAACGTCATCCTCCTGAGGTGCAGGTGGTTCGGAAGATGCTGCGTCGCAGCCAGCTATCAGCGTCGTGGACAGCGGGGGTGAGCAGAATGTTTGTAGGCGCGCTGTCAGGAGCGATAAAGTTCTCGTGTTCAATTACCAGGAACGGACCGGAGTCGTCTCCATCCACTCCTAGAGGCTCATAGTCGTCGGCTCCCAGGGTGTCAGCAGTCAAAGCAGTCGGGTCTCCCATGGGTGATTCCTGTGACTCAATGTCAGGGTCTTCAGGGTCGTCGGTGGTGCATAAGTGGACAGGTCTAGCCTTAGGGTTTAGGCACTCTGCTGCTCGGTGTCCCTTTTGATAGCACCGGAAGTAGGTATCTGGTCCTACAATTGGTCGACTCCCCAAAATGCCTGGGCCGGGGTTTCTAATAGGCGGTCGGGCGACGACAGGGGTCGATGGTTTGGCTTGGGGTTTACCTGCAACTATGGATGAGGAACCTATCGGTTTGGAGGTTATCAGCGGGGTACTGGTGCAAGGGACGGAGTTCGCAGAGAAAGGCATCTTCCTTGTTTGGGCTTTAGCGAGCTTGGTCTCAGCCCGTTCAGCTTGCTTGTAGGCTTCGTCGACATCTCGGCAGTTGTGGAGGTAGAGTTCATCTTGGATGACTTGGCGGAGGCCTTGCATGTAGCGAGTGACTTCCTGAATAGGAGTCTCTTGCAAACGGTTGCGATGGACTAGGGATTGGAACCCTTCGATGTATTCCTTCACGCTCATGGACCCTTGCCTCCATGATTGTAGTCGCGCATACAGATCGTGTCTGTAATCTTCAGGCACGAATTTTGTCTTCAGTTTAGTTTTCATTTTGCTCCAGCTGCGGATTTTACCTTTTCCCTTTCGTTTGCGTTCAGACTGCAAACGGTCCCACCATAGCAGAGCATGTCCCTTTAATTTGGTGGTGACAAATTGAACTTTTCGCTCGCTATGCATGGATTTCCACACAAAGAAGTGTTCAACGGTTTGGAGCTAATCCAGAAAAACGTCAGGATCTCGTCCTCCGTCAAATTCAGGGACATCGAGACGGATACCTCGATCCCATCCATCGTCGGACTTGGGTCCATTTCGTGGTTGGAATTGATGTTCACCATTAGTTTGTGGAGTATAGCCAAAGGTGTATGGATCTGGAGTCTTGGGGATGAAAGGGGTGTATTCTCTGGGTCCTTCTTCTTCACTCTCCGGTGAATGATACTCGCTATCATGTCCGTCAGAAGTAGAAGAGCTAGAGTCACGAGAAGTGTTGTTCCGGGAGCGTGATTTCCGGTTAGTGCGTCGACCTTTGTTGAGAGTTTCATCAGTAAGGTCGTTGCCTATCATACGACTATTCAAGGTAGCAATTTGTCCACTAATCTGTTCAACCACCCTTTGCATGTGTTGCATTTGAGCAGCTAGGGATTCTAGCGATAGTTCAGGGTGTGTGGTGTAGGGGGGTTTAGAGCTACTAGGTTTGTCGGCCATGGGTATCCTAGGGTTTTGCTTTGTGGTTTTTTTTGTGTGGTTTTGTTTTGTGGTTTTTTTTATATGCAACGAATAAATGGGATGCAGACGAAATGCAGAATCGTGATGCTATGATACCAAATTGATGCAACCAAAGTGTGCAATAACCTAAATGACGTTTCCAGCAATGGAACTATTGAAACAAAATGACGAACCGACAGGCCAAAATCAGCAATAATTGATGCAACCTAATGGGCTAATGACATAAATGGCGACTTGACAAGAGAACTATGGAATTGAAATTGACGAACAAGTAAAGTGCTGAACGATAAGCAAATTTCAGCAACAATAATGGTCAAGTTATTTGCGTTTTAGCACCGATTTCGATCCACAAATTCAATGCAAACTGATGAGTTAAAAGTTCTCAGACAAATTATCACAATATCGCAGCGACTAGGGGTCTCAACGATTCATCAAACCAAATCAACAATATCCCAATCCACAAACTAAATATTTATGCGGTAAAATATGATAAACGGACACTCATAACACAACCGGCAAGGGGGACAGGTAGCGGACTTCAGATCTGATCTCCGGAGAAGGGACGGGGAGGGTTCCGTTGCGGCCTTGGGGCTGAAATCGTCGATAACAGGAACAACTGTGGGTCTGACTGGCGCTGGAGGAGACCCAAGGAAACAGGTAGTGGCGAATGGGGAAACCGGCTCGTGGCTGGCGGAGAGATTCGGCGGCAGCGGGGTGGCTGGGGAGAGGGTCGGATTTGGGCGCGCAGGTGGACAGCGGGAACAGACGAGGTTTGGTGGGAATAGCGGCAAGGGAAGGGGGCTCAGAAGAGGGCGGCGAGATGGAGAGGAGAAAGCCAATGGGGAGGCGGCACAGAGGTGCGGAATGAGGGGAGGAGGGGAGGGAAGGTCACGGGGGAGGGGAAAAGAGAGGAGCGGCGGCGCCGGGAAGGGAGGAAGAGGGAGGCGATGGAAGGGGGGGCGGCGGCAGGGAGGGACGAAATAGGGTTACGGGGAACGAAGGGGTCGGGGAGAGAGGGAGTGCGGGACCGAGAGAGAGAGAGAGGGAGGGAGAGGAATTAGGGATAGGAAAAATATTAATTCAATTCAACGTATCTCTCAATTACAAAAGGGGGCCTTTTATAGAGGCCATTCCCCCTCAAAATAAGCAACAACTAATCCTAAAAACTAGGAAAAATAAAAAGAAAATAAAAAGAGGATAACAAGGCCTTTTATAATGAGCCTTTTACATAGGGAATAAATAAACAAAACAAATACTAATTAGACCAAATAAATGTCTACTAAAAATTAAATTGCTATCATGCTGCATCAACTACTTGTTATAAAATAGAAAGCGGAAGCAAAACATGGAATAAAGATAAAGAACAAAGAAAGAACGCGGGATTTTACGTGGAACCCTACTTCGTGAGGAGCGGGATGAAACCACGGGAGAAGCCCTCTAAGGGGCGGATATTCTATTGAACTTTCTCAATGGATACAGGAGGTCTGGGGCTCCTTATATAGCTACTCCAGAGCCTCCAAGTCCCACCACTAGACGATGTGGGACTAAACAACTGGGTGGGGTAAATGGATCTCCTCCAGGATCCATTTACCCTACTACTACACAATAGGCGCATACACCTTATACTCCAACACTCCCCCTCAAGCTGGAGCATGCAATGCT
Organism: Ottelia alismoides; assembly: GCA_037367405.1. NCBI lineage: Eukaryota > Viridiplantae > Streptophyta > Magnoliopsida > Alismatales > Hydrocharitaceae > Ottelia > Ottelia alismoides. Next base: position 86,780 of record JAZKJV010007236.1, on the reverse strand, counting down.
CAGCTTGGACAAACAGACAGAAACTCAACTCAACGCTATAAGACACTACGGACAATATCAACCCAACGCGCACATGCTGCAGTCGAGGACGTTGCTTCTCATGCCGTGCAGGTGAGGAGGACGAACGGGCTGGAGTGTGAGTCAACTGAAGACTCGGAACCTGACCATCGAGTCTGAACTTGCGCCTGAAGTCTCCTCGTCGGAGAACTGGGTCTCTCCCATCTGGCTCAGAGAATGGTGCACTGCTCTGGTGTACCTATGATACCACATGAAAACCATTGCCCTCAAGAGAATGGTCCTCTGCTCTGGAGTCCCTATGGCTCACATGAAAACTCTGGCCTGACAACTAGAAGAATGATGGGGACCTCTGACAATGATGGCAACATATGCTCATCTGAAAATGACCGCACACTCGTGCGTGTCTGAAACTGGAGACTCGGAACCTTCTGACGTCGAGTCTAAAATCGAATTGTAGAGTCTGAAATTCTGACTTGGTCGGGAAATCTGCATGTGAATCTGAAACATCTGCGTATGGCTGGATGAAGACCTGTGACTCTACATATACTCCCCCTTTCTCCCATACTTGTCGGAAAACATGGACGTCGACCAAGTTGGGAGAAGACAAAGAGATACATAAATGGAGGGAAACAAAATAAGCCGTTACAAATTTTTCGGCTTCTCAAATCATGAATTTTGGTCGTTTCATTTTTTTGTTAGCCTACTTAGGCCCGAGCTGCGGCTTGCTCCCCCCACCTTTTTTTTAATAAACGAAAGCCCACTTGGGTTTTACTTACAGGCCCCCTTACAGATAACAATAAAATCGGGCCTTGAGGGTTCCCCCACGAAGGGACCCCTCTTCGAACACAGCCGTCCCTTTTTTTTCAACCAGACCACTGCCTCCCTTTCTCTTTTTTTTTAAAAATAATGGACGGACCTCACAATAACGCTCTTAGGGTTCCCACGCATAATCGTGGGACATTCGTTGCCGCCGCTCAAGAGGTACCACCGATGGGGCATCTTCCATCGCCCCAGAAAGTGGATCTCGCCCTGCGCGAGACTAGATTTGCCAGAAGGAGGCACGCAGGAGGGTGCGCCTGGGCTCGCCGCCTGGGGTCTTGAGAGGAGAGAGGCGTTCGCGGCGAGAGGCGGGGCTGGAGGAGAGCGCGCGTGGAGCGCCGCCTGGACTGGAGATCTCGCACGATGGTTCGGCTGGGAGGCGCCGCCTGCGGCCTGAATCGCGCGCTTGGAGAAAGAGCGTCAACCGCCAGAGATGCGGCCTGGCTCCATCTCCAGCGCAGGGGAAGGCCGCTGCCGATTCCTGTGGGTGGTTCGCCTGGACGCGCGGAAGGAGAGGCGCGAGTTGGCGGCTTCTTGAAGTCAGGCGGGGGCTCGTAGGAGAGCGCGTCGCCAGAAGAGGGCTGCCGCTAGGGCTTCACCGTTCACGATGAAGCTGCCCGCCTGCGCCAGATCTGCGGGGATGTGTGCCTGGATGGGACTTGGATGTGTGCCTCACCGAGGAGATACGGCATGTGCCGCTTGCTACAGATCTGCCGTGGGGCTCATGCCTGGAGATGTACAGTAGCCGCGCGAGGATGCGCGCACGAAGAGGCCCTGCAGCCTTTGCTGAATCCGAAGATTGAACAGAATGTCGATGCAGAATAATAGTTCAAAAAACAACCCTAGAACCGATAATATGAATCTCAATAATAATCTCCGTAAATCTTCAAAATAATCTTCACGGCCATAATTAGGGTTTCAATAGAAACCCTAGATCTGAATCTCGAATCTCGAACAAAAAACAAAATAGGATAAACTCCTCAAGAATCGAACCCGCTCTGATACCATGTTATAAAATAGAAAGCGGAAGCAAAACATGGAATAAAGATAAAGAACAAAGAAAGAACGCGGGATTTTACGTGGAACCCTACTCCGTGAGGAGCGGGATGAAACCACGGGAGAAGCCCTCTAAGGGGCGGATATTCTATTGAACTTTCTCAATGGATACAGGAGGTCTGGGGCTCCTTATATAGCTACTCCAGAGCCTCCAAGTCCCACCACTAGACGATGTGGGACTAAACAACTGGGTGGGGTAAATGGATCTCCTCCAGGATCCATTTACCCTACTACAACACAATAGGCGCATACACCTTATACTCCAACACTACTCACTTAAAGTGTGGGAAGGGGGGTATATTTCCTATGGCTTGAAGTGGAGGAAGCATCGGCTTCGTGATGGGGCTCAAGAGATTGGTCCTATGTGGTCATTATGAATGGGCTCTCGGTAAGATGTCAGATGTCTTAGTCTCAATGCGATCCAGGAGGCATTTAGAGGAGGTGATGCGAACGAGACTACACATGGGAGAAGCGTGGTAGTTATTGGTGGTGTTGAGAGGCCTCCTAAGGCCAATACCTCTGACGTTGATGTACTATGTCGGGTGCTCTTCTTTTCTCCTAGGGTGGTCTTGGTCTCGAAGTAGATGGTTCTACCACCAATAGTATCAAAGAGCGAGAGGCGGTGAGATGCAGAGGCTTAAACATAAGAGGAAAGAAGTAGAGAAGAAGAATGCGTGACAATCTTCGGAGGATCGGCCAACATGATCTTAACGGATCAGATGAGATTCACACAAGAAATCTCCGGAGGCGATGGAGGCGCAATCTCCCTTGATTGAGTGAGTTTTGCGCAAGAAACCTCATGCGACGATGGAGGTGTGGCCTCCCTTGATTGTGCAAGACCTGCATAGGGTTTCGAAGATGGGTGTCAAATCAAGCCCTAATCCAATAGGAGCCGGGGCTAAGTCCTTTGTTGGTGCCCTAATCGAGTTGGTTGGATAAGTGGACCCAAGTAGAGATGTTGGACATGTTCAATTTGTAGGTAGAATGCTACTAGATGAGCCGGGTTGCTAAAGTTCTGATCTATTTGATGGAGTCTTGCAGCAAGGAGTGTTTCGTACTATGCATATCAGTTGTTGCATCACCAACAAGAATTGGTGGAAGCTGTTGTCAGAAGTCAAGGGCATCGTCCTTGCATGATATTGCAGGGGTGGTGCCCTCGGAGGCTCGGGCTTCATTCAATCAGGAAGTTGGAGACCTACGAGACTGACTGGTGCTGAGGATGGTGCATCTTGTTTGGAGGTGAATGCATCCAAGTTAGGGAAGGAGAATAAGTGGATGTTGGTAGCGATGCATGCTAACAGGTAGAGGAGATCAACACTTGGGACGGTTGTACATAAGTCTGTTGCACCATATCCTCTCATTCTCACAAGAGAGGAAGTCATAAGCTATGAGGTGGCTAGAGCGTAATATGGAAGACAAGGTGGGGGCCAACCCTTCGTGAGTGATGGAAGATGTTGTGAGCCTGAGGAAGATCGCAAGGAAACGGTAGACAATCACACGTAGTTGCAGAGTGCCTAAGGGTTAAAATATCCATCTCTAACACTCCGAGTAGATCGTGAAGAATGTTAGCCGGAATGTGAGGGAAATGGTTGACCAGGAGAAAAGAAATGAGGTGGGAAACCTCCTTGGGTCATGATAGGTCGATGTTGTTTTCTGTAGGAATCAAAACAGGGGTATGGATCCAAGGTTGTGGAGATCAACATCCGAACCCCAGTTAACTGAGTTCAAAGCTATAAGGGTTGTTGGTAGTGCTAGGGGTGTTTTGCTAGCCTAGAAAGTGACAAGTTTCAATGGATGGAGGAGAAGGTGGATCCTAGATTTGTTTTGATGGTATCAGAACATGTGCCTGGTGGTGGTCAAGCTGCTCCTCTCCTCGGTCTACGACCTTATTGGTGACCCTTGAGGAGAGATCGTGTGGAGGAAATTGCGCAGTGTTAGAGACAAGTTTTTGAACTTACCTTGGCTCATTGGTGGCAACCTCAACATGGCTCATTCGTTTAAAGGTGGGTAGAATCCTGACTCGACGAAGATTTTGGCTTTGGTTGGAGAGTTGGCTTGAAGGTTGTGGATGCCGTGATGGCAAGTACAGGTGGCCTAGCAATACATCCAAATCTTGTATGGATAGCTTTTTGCCATCAATGGAGCTGATAGAGCTCTTTCCCTTATCATCAACTGTTAGAGTATTTGGTGGTGCGCCCATTGTGTTGTAGCAGGGTAAATGGATCCTGGAGGAGATCCATTTACCCCATCCAGTGTTTAGTCCCATACCGCCTAGTGGTGGGACTTGGAGGCTCTGGAGAGGCTATATAAGGAGCCCCAGACCTCCTGTACTCATTGAGAAAAGAAATACATAGCATGCCCCTTTGAGGGCTTCTCCTGTGGTTTCATCCCGCTCCTCACGGAGTAGGGTTCCACGTAAAATCCCGTTGTTCTTTCTTTTTTCATTCTTTATCTTTATTTCATGTTATGCTTCCGCTTCCGATTTTCCAACATGGTATCAGAGCGGGTTCGTTTCTCAAGGATTTCATCGTGTTCTTTATTTTGATTCGAGATCTGATTATTGGTTCGTTCTTGAAGAGTAATATGTTTGAGATTTGATTATCAAGGCAAGATTTGTTCTTAAAATGATGTTGAAGATCTGTTCAACAGTTTCGGGTTTTACGAACCCTAAACAACAGTTCCACCGTTCCTAGAACATTGTTCTGTTTCGCATCTCGCCGCTCCAGGCCTACATGGCCGCTTCCACGACGGTGTTCCTTGTCCTTCTCCATCCCAACAGGCGGCGCCATCTCTCGCGTCACCCAGGACAACACCGCGCCCAACCCCTATGCGCCTCAGGCGCCTTGCTGCTGTACCGGTGCGCAATCCCCAAGCGCCCCAGTTCCTCCCCGAATGGCTCTTGGCGGTGAGCCCTAACGATTCCAGGCGTTTTCCCCTCCAACAGCGACCCTTCCCTCGTCTTGCGCAACCTCCAGATCTCAACAAGAGGCGCAAGGCGGCGCCTGCAGGCCCAAGCAGCGTACGATGGGCTCCAGGCGGCCGTGAGTCCCAGCGGCACTCCCAGACGAACCCCAAGCTCCCTTCTTCATCATCGACCCAAGCGGCATCACCGCTCCAGTTCCACGCCGCGCGACCGAGGCGGCATCATCGACCCGGGCTCCCTTCCTTATTTTGCACAGGAGCTGCCCTCGATCGAGGATAGCAGGATGCGGATCTTCGTGAAAACCCTAATGGGGAAGACCATCACCCTCGAGGTCGAGAGCAGCGATACCATCGACCCATGCGACTCCCGCCATCTCTTTCTTCGGCCCCAGGCGGCGACGTCATGTTGAAAGAAGGGTTTCCCCCGTGGGAACCCTAAAAAGGAGCGCCAGCATTTAAAAAAAAAATTATATTTTGTTGAGGGGGCAGGCTGCTGTAAAAAAAAGGAAAAAAAGGAGTGAGGGGGTTGTTCACTATAAAAAAGAGAGAGAGAGAGAGAGAGAGAAAGAAAGGCGACGTATTTTGTAAAGCTCAAATGGGCTAAGGTTTCTTTAGGTCCAATTTGGGCCGCAAGTTAAAAAAAAGAAAAAAAAGAAAAGAAAAAGGCGCGTACATCTCAAAAGCCATACACAAATTGAAAAAAAAAGGGGGGATGAAAAGCCGAGAAAAAAAACGTCAACGATTTTAAAAAAAAATGTTTCGAAAAAAAAGAGAAAAAAAAAATGACGGCTTATTTTTTTTAAAAAAAGAGGAAAGCCGCAAGGAAATTTCTTGAGAATGTTTTCTCCCCATCATTGTTGTCTTCTCCCAACTAGGTCGACGTCCATGTTTTTCCGACAAGTATGGGAGAAATGGGGAGTGTATATGTAGAGTCGCAGGTCTTCTTCCAGCCATATTCAGATGTTCCAGATTCACATGCAGATTTCCAGACCATTCAGATTCCAGACTCTACAGTTCGGTTTCAGACTCGAAGATTGTTTTCCAAGTCCCCAGTTTCAGACACGCATGAGTGTGCGGTCATTTTCAGATGAGCATATGTTGCCATCATTGTCAGAGGTCCCCATCATTCTTCTTGTTGTCAGGCCAGAGTTTTCATGTGAGACATAGGGACTCCAGAGCAGAGGACCATTCCCTATGCCATTGAGGGCAAGGGTTTTCATGTGGTATCATAGGTACTCCAGAGTAGAGCACCATTCTCTGGGCCAGATGGGAGAGACCCAGTTCTCCGAGGAGGAGACTATTTTCAGACTCCATTCTTCAGCGACCGTGGACTCCGACGAGGATTGCACAGCCACGGCCTTTTTCAGTCCGGCCCTTTTCAGAGATGGAGCAGTTATCCACATTATTGTGGCGGGCCAGAGTACTTCGACGAGGAGACTCATTTTCAGTTGCAGTGACTCTGACAGGCGCAGTTCAGAGCACATGCTCTCCAACGAGGAGATTCAGCAGACTCACACTCCAGCCCGTTTGTCCTCCTCACCCGCACGGCATGAGAAGCAACGTCCTCGACTGCAGTAATGTGCGCGTTGGGTTGATATTGTCCGTAGTGTCATGTAGCGTTGAGTTGAGTTTATTTCTGTTTGTCCAAGCTGAGCATTGCATGCTCCAGCTTGAGGGGGAGTGTTAGAGTATTTGGTGGTGCGCCCATTGTGTTGTAGCAGGGTAAATGGATCCTGGAGGAGATCCATTTACCCCATCCAGTGTTTAGTCCCATACCGCCTAGTGGTGGGACTTGGAGGCTCTGGAGAGACTATATAAGGAGCCCTAGATCTCATGTACTCATTGAGAAAAGAAATGCATAGCATGCCCCTTTGAGGGCTTCTCCCGTGGTTTCATCCTGCTCCTCACGGAGTAGGGTTCCACGTAAAATCCCGTTGTTCTTTCTTTTTTCATTCTTTATCTTTATTCCATGTTACGTTTCCGCTTCCGATTTTCTAACATCAACCCATATACTTTATAGGTCCCGATCACATCACAGGCCCATTTGTTGGGATTATGGGAAAAAAACATCCTCATCCTATGCTCAGATTTGAAAGATCATGAATGCTAAAGGCAAGCTTATGTGGAGTTCGTCGCCAACTTTATCGCATTATGTGGTTGGCAGTGTAGAAAATGGCGTAGAAAATTGTAGGCTCGAGGATGTGCTCAAGAAGTACAAGGCCGAGAAATCTCAGGAACATGAGGAACAACACACCATAGATGAGGCCGAGATCTCGTGCATATATGAGATCAAGGATGATTGAGAACTCAACGTTGAAGAGCGCCAAGCTAGGGATGTGCATCAGAAGGCCATTGTTGAATAGAACACCAAGAGAGACATGGAATGGAGGTAGAGATTAATGCAAAAATGAGTGAAAGAAGGTGACGCCAACACAGAGTACTTCCATGCTCTGGCTAGTGGAAGGCGGAGGTGGAACCTTATTCATTACCTTTGTTTGAGAGAGGAGCGAATCAAGGGCAACCTACTAGAGTAGGTGGAGGCGATGGTGGCGTATTTTCAGGAAACTAGCAGAAGAGACCTTGCAACAGGCGTCAGATGGCTTGAGAGAGGAGTGTTGAGCATGATACTAGAGTAGGTGGAGACACTCATTTTTGAGTTCACTGTGGAGGAGGTGCACACAACTATTTTTGATCTCAATGCATATGGTTGTCCTAGGCCAGATGGCGTGCCTATTTTCTTTGTCAGAGAGTTCTTGGATGTAGTTGAGGAATATGTCATGACATTGGTCGCAGAGTTTAGGAGTGCCAATCGTGGCTTGGAGAAGCTGAACATAATTTTGATATTCCTCCTTACTAAGAAGGAGGTTGTTAAGAGGGTTGAGGACTTCAAGCCCATCACGTAATCGAGCATGATCTACCTTATTGTGGCCAAATACTAGCCAACCACTCTAATGGGTCCTCGACTCACCATTTCTCCTGCTCAGACGTGCTTCATTCCTAGTTGCCAATTGCTTGATGGAGTGGCCATGGCATTCGAGATAGTCTCAAACTAGAAGAGGGGGAAGGTGGAAGGTGTTTGGATATATGTTGAAGGTTGACTTCTTAAAGGCATACGACTCTACATCCCTGGCTCGGAGGGGCTTTCCGGACTCCGGATTGATTGGATGAATACATGCATTATTACATCTTTGTGCTCAGTTCTGGTCAATAAAAGGCAGGTTGGGGTTTTTTTAACCCTAGAGGGAGATGAGCAGGGTTGTCCATTAGCCTCTCTTTTGTTCCTATTGGTTGTTGACATGGAAGGAAATATCGGTGATATTATATCGCCGATATATCGATATCGACATGGGGCCGATATGGGCACCGATATGCCGATATATCCCGATTTCCAGGCATTTTCTTCACAAAGGCTCGTTGATATGGGCGATATTTCGGCGATATATCGTATCGATACGATATCGAAACGATATCGATATCGATACAACCTTCCATGGTTGCTGATATGCTAGCGATCATGGTGAAATTTCCAAAGGAGGGGTAATTTTCAGAGGGTACTACAGAGACTTCTCGATCTCGGTCCTATAGTATGCAGACAACATGATTTTCTTCATAAACTGAGGGGTTTTAGTATCCATGGGATTCGAGCAGTGCTTGATATCTTTGGAGGGTTGTCTATGATGCGATTAAGGGAGTCAATTCTACTTTTGTCCCCTTCATGTTGACATCAGGGGAGGTGGTGGGTTGTGAAGCATCTCTAGGGACTGCATATAAGAGTATTCACATAAGTTATTTTGGCATGCTATAGTTGTGGTACAGACTTAGACAAATCGATTGGTTGTCGAATGATATAGAAAGCTGGAAGGGTGGAAAGCTACATGACTCTCTAGGTAGAGAATGGTGTTGGTGAAGGTCGTGCTATCGATAATACCGATGCTCTTCTATCATTGCGAAGGATGCCTATTGGTGTTAGCAAGTGGCCAGAATAGCTGATGAGGCACTTCTTTTGGTCATCATCGGGTCATGGCAAGGGAATCATTATGGTGGAGTGGGAATATGTAACATGGTCTACCAAAGATGAAGGTATTGGGGGTATCGCAGTTCAGAGACATGAACAAGCTGTTACTCATGAAATGTGTGGTCAGAATCAGGGATGCAAAAAACGGTTTAAACGACCGTTTAAACGTATGCAGTGCTCAACCGCATCGTTTAATCAAAAGCGGTTCCATAAATGGGTGAGCCGCATAAACGGCCTTAAGTGATCTTTTAAACGGACTTAAACGGACTTTTAAGAATATAGATCTACTTTCTTCAAAGGATCACCATTATCCATGATTTATGAATTGTAATTGTTTATATTGTCTATTTTGACAATTAGCTATGAATTCTAGTTGTTTATGTTATCTATTTTGACATTTGGATGAAACATTCCTTGAATATGACTATATTTAATCTATATTGTGAATCCGTGATTATATTTTTCTTATTTATTTATACTTTTTCTTATTAATTATATATGTAATAATCTTTTATTAATTAAAAATACAAAACCACATAACCCATTTAATTTCCGTTTAAACTCCTGCATACCGTTTAAATAGTAATCAGTGACCCTACCAACTGAATATCACATACTGCTTTTTGCAACCTTGGTCAGAATCTGGGAGATGGTATAGAATTGTTCTCCATAATAATATAATTATTCTATTATGCTTCACCCAGTCTTTGCGTATAAGTGGACGTTATGGCTTCACCCTCCACATTTTGGATGGGAAGCTCCGTGTTGCCAAATGTGGTTCCATCGCTTCGGTTAATGTTCGAAAACAGGATGGACTTCTTGTTTTGGAAAGATAGATGAACTAAGGAGGGGCCATGTACAATATTTACCTTGGTTATGCGCTCTGGAAATAGATAAGGAGGTTCATCTCATAAAGGTGTGGTTGGAGGGGTCTTGGAGACTGCTTTCTACTTCCAGATTCTCATATTAGAGATTTACGAGTTCATGTGTTTGTCGAGTAGGATGGCCAGAATTGAGGAGCCATCGGGTGGTTGCGACTCTTGGTGTTGGAGAGATAGCTTATTTACGGTCAAGAAGGCCTACAAGGTGCAGTCAACCTCAATGGTGGCTGATTCATGTGATGTATCATGTTACTGCACATGGATTTCAGGGTGGATAGTCCGCACGCAGATTAAAGTCTTCTTGCGGCTGCTTAGAAGAGGTCACATTATGATAGGAGCACGAAGAGCCGTGATATTCCCAGATTGTGATGGGATGTGCACATGTTGCAATGAAGCTTCTGAGGACATCAACCATTTGTTTTCTAGATACCCTAGTTCGAGGGAGACCTAGGCAACGACTAGATTACCAAAGTCCTGCAGGAAAGTGAGGATTCCTTCTGGAACTCTGTGAACAGTAGTTCGAGGATTCCTTCTGAAACTCTGTTTGAAAGACATCCGTGGAGGATTACCCAAATATCACCAAAATTCGACCGAATTTCGATCGAATTTCGATTTCGACATGTCACTGAAATACGATCGAAATGGTCGATATTTCATGTTGTAGGGGGTCCAAATGATTTCGAAATAACTGAAATTCCGACTGAATTTCGATGGAAATTCAGTTTCGGTCAGTCGCCAACGATGATCAAGAGACCTTGAGATGGGGCGAGCAACCTCGATAATTGGGGAAACCATGACATGAAAGTCATTGTCATTACTCTCTCCTCTTATGGAGCCACACAGAAATCTTCACCGTGTGAGGAGCCCAAACTCATTATATCAATCACCACTCTTTGGTTGAACCGCCATTATCACGTGCAACCATAAATTCCAAGGCTTTGTAAGCCTTTGTGATAAAGAAATCACACCTTTCCCATGTGATATGGTCCTACATCCCCTCAACGGGGCCAATTCTGGCTCAAGCACCACCAAATGTTAGGTAAAGTATATTAATCGTTGTTTTGCGGACCCCAAAGAGAACGACATCCACATGTGGCCCCTATTCTTTCTCCATAATGTCCTTGGTAGACCTTAATGTCGAAAGAGTACGGTTCACATCTCCATATACCTCCTTCAGATTCAAGAGGATGTCCTGAGCGGATACAATGTTTATAAGTTGCTTCTGAAGCATATTAAACAATGATCCAAGAATGTAGCAACGAGCGATCGAATGATCCTTGTCCCACTTTTTGTTGAACTCTCGGGCTTCCTTTGTCTAAATGTTCTCATACTTCATAAACGAGAGCACATATGCTATGCACTGTCTCAATTACGATCTCGAAATTTCGTTTGTTAGAGAAGAAGTCTGCAATGCCAAAACATCGAAGAAATCCATAACTGAATATTGGAGAGATCTCGCAGAAACAGATCTGGAGACAAGGATCTCGTGCGTTGGCGGCACGAGATGTTGCTGGAACTTGGAGTAGGGTTTCATGAAGAAAACCCTAGAGCTGATTACAGAACACCATAATAATCTTCGACGAATAAATATTTAAGAACAAGAATGAATTGACTCTTCTTCACAAATCAAATCTCGAATAAATCAAGAGCATACAACCGCGAGAATCGAACCGCTCTGATACCATGTTAGAAAATCAGAAGCGGAAGCGATAATGATAAACATAGCATAAGAACAGAAAGATAAACATGGAACACCATGATTTAACGTGGAACCCTACTCCCTAAGGAGCGGGATGAAACCACGGGAAAATGCCTCAGAGGGATGGCGCGTCTATTGCACTTTTCTCAATGGATACAAGAGGTCTGGGGCTCCTTATATAGCCTCCACAGAGCCTCCTAGTCTCACCACTGGTAGATGTGGGACTAAACATATGGATGGGGTAAATGGATCCTGGAGAGATCCATTTACCCTCCTACAACTCATATGGCGCACAACCAAATACTCCAACAAGACTAATTCCAGTTTCAGTGACTCTAACAGACACAATACATAACACATGTTCTCCGACGAGGAGTCCCAGCTCAGCTCACACTCCAACCCTTCAACTCCTCCTCACAGCATGACATAAGAAACAACGTCCTCAACATGCAGTCAATAGAGTATGCATTGAGTTGATATTGTCCGTAGTGTCATGTATTATCTGAGTGAGTGATTTCTTTCTATTTGTCCAAGCTGAGCATTGCATGCTCTAGCTTGAGAAGGGGTGTTAAAGTATGCGTCATCTCATAGATGGGTAATTGGATCCCTCTAGGGTCACTTTACCATATTCACTAGTTTAGTTTCACATCTATTGTGAGTGGGACTCGATCTTACTGGTGGGATATATAAGAAGCCACACACCACTTGTAACAGATGAGAGAATTAAATATACACATACGACCCTTGAGAGGTATTCTCCCGTGGTTTTATCCCACTCCTCATAGAGTAAGATTCCATGTAAAATCTCGGAGTGGAAGATGATTTGGATATGCATCACCGCCTGGAGCAAGTAGGGTTCGATACCTGATCGTCGTGGCCCTCTAGTGATGCTGGATCAAACTAGAGGCGGAGAAGATTGCCTTCTGGATCGAACTAAAGGAGCAAGGAAGGATCCACGCTTGGAGGTGCACTTCAAAATATGGTGGAGGCACCTGAAGACTGGTAACGAGGAGTCGGAGCCTCTGATTTTGGTTGAACTCCACTGAAGATCGAACTATGGATGCAGTCGCTGCTTGTCTTGGAGATGAGAGCATCTGAAGGTGCATGGAGTTTTCAGCGTCGCCTAGGCTCGTCATAGAGCACATGATGGGGATGAACACATCACAAAAGAATAGCCATCACCTTCTTCTTCTTCTCGTTCTACTCGTGTGGTTTTAGGGCTTCTAATCACATCACCGTCTGAAGGTGTTTTTTGGAAGTCGTTGAAGCGCAGCTAATCTCGTTGAAGGTGTTGCACAATCACGTTGTGAATGCGAAGATCGTGCTTAGAGAATCATACGCCTGAAGATCTAGGGTTTCATGAATAACCCCAACATATCATGTCTAGAATCAATATGTGAAGAATTTCCCTAATGATCTTGAATATGAACAAATAATAAATCAACTCTTGATGATCTTACTGGAATCGGTGGTCAAGAACTTAGAACAGATCTTGAACACAGATCTTCACAACTTTGAATCTTCATAATAATCTCCAAGAATAACCAAGAATCAAATCTCGAACAAATCACGAAAATAAAATAAATCCTCGAGAATCGAACATGCTATGATACCATGTAGCAAACGATAATGCTGAAGCATAATCAGAGATAAAAAATAAAGAACATGGAAAGAACAGTGGATTTAACGTGAAACCCTACTCCGAGAGGAGCGGGATGAAACCATGGGAGAACACCACTAAGGGTTGATTCTTCTATTCACTTTTTCAACTGATACAATGGGTGTGGAGCTTCTTATATAGCCCCACAAATAGAGCTCAGTCCCACTAACCATACATGAGAGACTAAACATATGGATGTGGTAACTGGACGATGGAAGGATCTAATTACCCATCTTTGCTTCCACATGGGGGTCATTTGGTTATGGTGAAATCTATATTAGCAGCCATACCTGTCTTTTACATTTCTTAACTTCTGACTGTTGGGATTTGACGCTGCCTTGAGTGAATCACGATGAAACTCTTCAAGGGCAAGGTGGAGCGAGATGCCTTAAGGATCCATCTTGTGGACTGGGACACTACAAGTGGCGGGTTGGGGGTCTCTAGACTGGAAGTAATGAATAAGGCATTGCTCATGAAGTGGATTGCTAGGATCCGAGGAGATAGCGAGGACCTTTGCTGCAGACTCATACGTCGCATTTATGGCATACATGCGCAACCTCAAGTGATCCCCTGCCCCTCTCTCTTTTCTTCGGCATTATGGAAAAGTATTTGTGTCCTTCCTCAGTTACGAGACCATTTTCCAATTCTGGGTAATGGGCATTCGTTTGCCTTCTGAACCGATAATTGGTTGGACAAGCGGAGCTAGGTGCTCGTTTCCCTCGCATTTGCTCTCTTAGCTAGTCACGATGCGTCGGCCGCTGAATGTTGGGAATATGGCATCTTGCTACATGCTTTTCATTTTGACTTTAGACCAGTGGCTTGAGGGTTTCCTATCTATGATTGATACAATCAGTTCTATGAATGGCTTGTCTAAGGGTACGGACCATTTGGTGTGGAGAGATGCGTACGTAAGGCTTACATATCTTTGGATATGCACCTGAACTTGGTAGATGAGAACCTTACTCGTGATTGTAAATTCATCTGGGAATTAAAGATCCCTAATCGTATCAGAATTTTCTTATGGCTATTGTGTTGAGGGCGTTTGTTAACAATGGATCATTGGTCAAGATTTGTTGGGGGTGACAGTGATCATTGCCCTTTATCCGAGACTAAAGTAGAGATGGCCAACCACCTTTTCTTCACATGTAGTAAGACGATGGATCTATGACATGCATTACTGATTGACTGGTTGGATCTGAGAACTTTTGAGAGCTTATGGGACTATATCTACGATGCTGAATTCAAATCCGGTGTGGAGCTACTACAACATGTCACTGCAGGTGTAGGCAACATGGCATGCAGAAATGATGTTATCTTTACTTCTGGTCGTTTTATTTTGAAAATGTACTCTTCCGCACAGGAGACTCTCTTCGAGTCATGGCTCATGTACGGTAACCTCGGTATTCTTCCTATTTCAATATAAGTTAGGGCGGACATCATCACGTGTTTCTCCTGGCCTCAAAAAAGAGTTCTCTCACTCATTGGTTTGAGAGTTCTGATCAAAAAGATGGAAAAATAGAGGAAGTATCCCAAGCATTGACTGCTAAAATATATGGATCTTTAGCCAGCATCCTCAACAACGGGAATCTAGTCTCAAGAGCTCTCATTTTGTCCAATTATCATGCTAAAATCAAAAGCTCTCCCCATCTCACAACATCGATCGCATGAACGAGCGGATGTCCTATAACACCAAATAGACCCCCTTGCAGAAATGAGAAGGTCCAACACCATATTACACAAGCAGGGATGAAGATGTCACATAGATCTTCCAAATCAGCGAGTATACCATTTGAATCAACGATCATACCATGCATAACAAGGCTTTACTCATCTCTACCAAGCTAAGAACACCAAGTCCCCTTTCATCTTCTTTTTACTCAAAAAAAGTCTCCTTTCATCTTTGGCTAAAGTAATAGTCCTCAAATCAATCATACCCACAACTAGAGAATCAACATAACTAGACCAAAAGAATCTTCTCATAATGATTTCCAATTTCTTCTAAACACCTGCGGGAAGAAGACATGAAGAACGGGGGGAAATGGGAACAACTGAAAAGATCGACTTCAATAGTACAAATCTATCACCTCTAGACAAGCAAGCAGATTTCCAACTAGCAAGTCGTTTCTCCAACTTCTTAATCAAAGGAAGCCAATCAGACTGACCTAATCTACCCCACCAAGGCATGGCCCAAGTATTGCAGAGGTAAATTTGCATGGGAGATGACTCTAACAACATTATAGAAGTGAAGAAGCAGCTAGCAGAACAGTTTGTATTCAAAGACTTGGGCACACTAAGATACTTGCTATATGCATATATCGAACTTTGATTTTTTATGGAACGAACATATGTCATGTTCATGTTCGTTAAGTTGTCGAATTTGAAATTCATGTTCAGTTCGTTTAGAAACAATCAAACATTTTTTCAAACTAATATCAAACAAACTCTAATTGAATACGAACATGATCAGTTCGATTAGCAACCCTACATGTTGGACCTCCTCCTTCGTGTTTGCTTTCCTCTATCATCGATCCAATACCCACCAGTCCCACTCTTCACCTCCACGCTCTTCTCCCTCTCCCTTTCCACTTCCTCCCGTCCACCTCCTCTATCTCGTTCTCCCTATGTCCATCTCGGATTGATTCTTAGTTACTGTTCACACCTCATTTTTGCAGATGACTTGCTCTTTTCCTTAGCGTTCATGCACAAACTATGATCAAATCATTTTGACATGATGCTTAAGGGAGTTTGTAGGTATTTTTGGATTATCTGTGAATGAAGAAAAAAAATCAAATTTTTATTATCCAAGGGGCATACGAAACCTCTCTCCTTGTGTTATGTTGTGGGTTATGTGCATTATCCCCCCAAAAGACCTAAGGCTTCCTCTTGATGTGAGCCAATCATACAATGAGAGGTTGACCCTTGCTTGATAGATTCCCTGATATACATAACTTCTGGAAGTCTAAACTCCTCTCATTTGCAAGCCTTCTGGAATTCCTCAAATCTACCAGTTGTGGTATACAACATTACTAGATATTAGGGTTCATCATGCCTACCCAATCCTGACAATAAATCACTTTTTATGTACTAACTTATTAGGACTACCAAAAAACGTATCATAATTAAGAAGACATTGTGAAACCCTATGAAACCTCTGCAAGCCTATGCAAGCAGCTGCAGCAGCATGGACTTGTCAAATCCTTGCTAATATAAATTCATAATGATCTAGTTGGATACAAGGAGTGTAGATGTGGGGAGGGACCATATCTTTATTGGATATGCCATAGAAAAATACAAAATTGCACCTTAAGAAATGGAGGGTAGGTACCATAACTTTATGGATATGCGGTAGAAAAATATAAACTCGCTCCTTAAGCAACACATCCGACAAATCCACCTTCTCTCGAAATCCCTCTCAATGGTAATATGCGGGATGTAGCAAGACTCTCCAAAAATACAGTCCAACGGAAGCATGGGACTTGGTTCGAAATCGTGCAGATTTGGTACCCTCGCTGAGCTCGTTTGGTCCTCTACTATTGTGCCTAAGTTCTCATAATGCTTATATCAGACAGTATTGATTAACTCCCAGTGTGCGACCACTTGTCCTCATGGATGCCTATGATTGTTACTTAGTTGAAGACATCAACCACATTTGTTCTCAATGCCTACTCTCTAAGATGCATATTAAAGCTTAGCCTTAGCCATTTCACCAACGATAGTTTGGACATAGCAGTTGCATCGGTGAGGGCCTTCCCCCATCGTGCAACAGCTTGTAAACTCGTGTGTTTAGTCATTACAGCAGCAATGTTGTGGATTTGGAACTTAAATGGGCGAAAAACAAAGTACTAGGAAAGATCAAAATTTTGATATGCTTGCCTAAGATGTTAAGGATACCATGGTGCGCTCTACAGGCTAATCCACCCAGTCGTCTCATTTTTGACAATTGAGGACTTCTCTAAGACCTCTTATTGTTTAGTGTTGCCTTGAGGCTTTTGGCAGTTATCACTCAATGATGGTTTTTGCTTTCGTTATTTACTAAGTTTTTGTACATCATGTAACACGTTATCACAATATAACTTAACAAAACGAGCAAATCATATTCAGTGAGACTACAAGAAATTATTTACATCGTAGCGAAACAGCTGCTCGTAATGCAAAATACCACAAATTGCTCCAGAGCCATCACTATCTACATCGACTACTGATTTCATTACAATAAGTTAAAAAAAGTGACTTTTTTCCTGCAACCCGTCTCGTTAAACCCGCAAAGAACAAAAACCCACAAAGCGATATCCAGAAAGAAGGGATCTTGCACCTCCGTTGGATTCAGTGGGTGGCGACCTTGGCGTTGTGAAGGAATGCGAAGGAACAGAGAACAGAGGCGATGAGGGCGACGAAGCCGAGACCGACGACGAGGGAGATTCCCGCGAGTGAGAGGTCCATCAACAACTGGAACAACGAAAATAGACCCATGATCGTAGTCGTCGTCGTCGTCAGCACGAGCGGTGTGTATAGATCATCAAAGCCCTTTAACTTTGAGGGGCGAGAGAAAGAGCTGATTGATATATGGCGAAAGGAGAAGGCCACTAAGTTCATAAGCGGCGTTGGGCTTCATCCAGTACCTTTATTATTTGCAATATTTGATAACTTTTTTTTTAATAGTCGGTCCGAAATTTTCCGGAGCATCTTTGTTGATATTCTAAATCAGATCCTTTATAGGTACACTGCAATACTCAATAACTTTTGCAGCTTATAAAGGTTGATATTTTTATTTTTTTTAGGTTTTATATTTTGGGGGTAAATAATACAAAAGATGCTAACGCTTGATGCAAATATTAAAATGATCGTGATATAAAAAGCTCACATTTTTTATCACAACATTTCGTCAAGGATATTAAGATTTTTCACCATAATTCAAAATAAACCTTAAAGATGCGATTTCTAATTCCAGATTTTGATAAGCATTGCTTAATTAGTTACACATCACCACGATAATTATTAATATATAAGGCATGCCTTCGAAATTTTGATGATGGCAATGCCGGCTACAAGATATATGTGATCATATACCAACAAAAATAACCTCAAATCGCATAAATCACGTCCGTAAGATTAAATTTGACATTTTAATGAAAAAAATATGATGTCATTGGTAGAGTGTTGTAGTAAAAAAATCCAAACCCGTAATTTTTTCCGGATACTTTTTGGTTTTCACCTCAAACTCTGGATTTTTTTTATATTAGCATTTTTTTCTCATTCGCAAAGCTAGGCCTGGCCAAAATTCTAGCCGGGCCAACCTATGGATCGGGACGAACGTGCCGAGATTCAAAAACATATGTCTAAATCCTACCATGAGCCGATCCATGGCCCATTTCGTTCTTTTTCATTGCATTTTTAATAATATTTAATATGTATGAATGATTTTATTAATACCATTTATACTTTATATAACTAATATAAGTAGTTTACATGTTGCTTGATATTAAACTATTAAATTTTATTTAAAATTTGTGTCATATAAGAAAAACTTGAAGTGTATCATATTAATACATGTATTATTCGGTTTATATTTATATATTTTTTATTTTTTGCAGGACGGGTTGGGTCGGCCCATACTCAAATCTCCTAGACCTATGAACGGGACAGGCTGGCTGGGCGGGCGAGCCCCCAACCCATTGATCAGGTCTACGTAAGGACGGATTTGGGGGGGGGGGCAAGGAGGGGCAAGTGCCCCCCTAATATTGGAATTACATAATATATGTATATGTATTTTTTTCCTATAGATTTTTAAGGTAAAAATAATCATAATATTTCATAATTATAATACGTCATTTGGATTTTTTGAGGGTAAAACTCGTACATGTCCCCTCATTTTTTTAGAAAAAGTTCAATAATTTTTACCAATAGATAATATGTCTCTTAACCTAAATTCCTACCCCAAAATGATAGATTTTACCTCAAATCAATCTATATTGGATAATTTCTTCAATTGATCAACTTATAATAGATCCCTACCCTCTTATTGGGTATCTATTTTTTTAGAGTTGAACTATAGAATGAATCGTTCTTTCATCTAATCTCATTATCACTTATACAGATAAGGGATTTAATTTACAATCTAAAAAAAGTAAAATTAAAAAATCATTTATTATCAAGTCTCATATATTATTCATTGATCCTATTTATTATCAAGTAAAGTGGTCAAATGTACGTATATTCTTTATCGACATGTTTTCCTTCATAGATATTAATATTTCTTGTTATTGATAAAAATATAAGAACAAGAGTAGTTTATGTTGTAATTAATCAAAATCTATATACTGAATTTAAAATAATTAAAATACTTGAATATAACTTACTTTTTTAAAAAGGTATAAATATCATTTACAAAAAATCCTGATATTGTGGAACTTATATGATATCAATTTATGTAAAATTGAAAAAAAATATATAGTTGATTAAAAAATAAATTCAAAATTGATTATTATTATTATTATATAATGAATAAGTTCAAAATTGATGAAAAATATATGTGAAAATTATAGATATAATTTGTCCATAACAATTATTGTTATATAATGAATATGATTGTACTGTAATTGATAGACATTTTTTTAAAACCTCGTGCCCCCTCCTCAAAAATGTTCTGGCCCCGTCCCTGGGTCTACGCACAGCTAATCATTGTTTCTATATGAATATTCTTTAGTGTCTAAGGTAAAACTAATAATATATGTTGTCATCTTACTCGACTGGTAATATAGATATGAATGAAGAAAAGAAACAAATTGAATATAACACACACATGTGGGTGGAGCAGGGAATGTCTTAGATTCAAGGCCCATAAAATAAGTTGGAGCACATATTCGGGACTGAGGGCAAGGCATAGAAAGGAACCTTAAAATACTTGAGGATACTACGACAATGTGATCTTGTGTGCTCCCATTTTTAAACACGATATTATATACGAGCTCAATTCTTCCCATTTTCCCATCGAAAAAGCTCAATGATTGTATGTAGTATGTGCTTACAATCTTTTGAGCCTTGTTTGTAAATATATTGTTACATTACACCACCATTTATTTGATTGAATAATGAAACCACCCAAGTATTTAATGAGGATTATTTGCTTTATCATAAGAAAGAGCAAATACCTCCAGCCTGAACTCCGCCTCCTTCTCTGACCTATGGTACACATGTACTTCTCTGCTTTGCCCCTCTCGCATCTTCCATCTTTCCATGGGCCTTCGTCCCCACCTCCTTGTGCGCAAGTTATCATATGCAGAGAAGGATAACCATTTTCTGGGAACTTCTTGCTTTGCTTGAACAAATGTGCAACATAGACCCAATCAAGGGATGATTTTAATAGCTACAAGTTTTTTCTTTTTTAAGATGAGCTTCTCTTTTAGCAACCATCTAGCCTTTGCTCACATTAAAACATTGACCTGAGAGTCATCACATACTCTTGCCTTTCACTAAACGAGAAGGTCTTAACTTCCTTGGTACTATTTGGATTGGGTCGTGATAGGAAGTATCAAGATGCAAAAAACTCTTAACAAGCCAGTGATTACTGGAGCTTCTTCTTGCATTACGCAGGAATTTGATCTCTTTGCCAGGTGAGAGAACCATGAGCGTACAAAGGAATATGCTTCAATAGAGGGATTAATTGATCCACAACTCCTCAACCTCATTCGAGGTTTTTTGAAAAAAAAATAAAAATTTCAGCAATAAACTGTATACTTCGATTTCTTTTTCCGAATTTCAAAGTCAAGATTGGAAATGAAACAATGGACAGATTGTATAATGGAGGGGTTGTGAAATGGCATGCATGCTCCCCCTATAACAGCAAGTCGACAACCTACAACAAGATGGCCTTGAGCCACGTAGGAAGAGGGTCCTCTGCTGTAGAGGGTTTGCAGAAGAGGTGTTGTAAACCCTAATAATTTTTTTTGTGATTTAGATTTTAAAATCCAACCTTATAGATTGAATTTTAGGTTAATATTCTAAATATCCTCCAAATTTCATTTAAATCTGACATTATTTGCTATTTTATCTTAATCAAGATTCGGATCTTTTTTAAATGGACTTCAAGTTGCTTAGATCTTGACCGATTGTTTGACCATTAAGTTAAAATAGCAACTAATGTCGGATTTAAGCGAATTTGAAGGATATATAGATCATTAATCTAAGATTCAATCTATAAGGTTGGATTTTCGAATCTAAATCACAATAAAATTTTATTAGGGTTTACAACACCTCTGCTGCAATACCCTCTACAGCAGCCTTGAGCCACGTAACCTTGGGACACAACATTCAGACGAAATACAAAGAGTTGCAAAGAAATGGCAAGCCATACCCTAGTGATGCTCCCAATGCAGGGAAACTGTTTGTTTTCTCTTCTAAAGATCCTACCGACAAAGATTTGGGGGGAGACTTGGGTAGCTACTCCCATTCATAGTAGTAGCACATAAAAGGTCGAAACCCCCCATGACCCGTTGGAAGAAATTCTTTTGTTTTCGTTTTGGGGGAAACTAACAGTGCGACTTGGAGGGACATAGAGAGCAGCATTGCCCCAACTCACGCGAGAACCCTACCTTATCATAATTTCTCTACCTCCCCCAAAACCCTAACCAATCCTCTCCGATAACGAGGGCCCAACCACAACCATGGAATGATGCACAAGGGTCGTACATGGCATCATTCCAAAAGAAAGAAAGGTATGGATTCTTAAAAATGTGGTTTGGAAGTACAAAACTAACTATATTGGATCCAAAGGAAAAGATATATTAAAAAATGAGGTTGATGGAGATCAACGAGAGAAGAGCCGTCGAGAAAAAGATACATGAGTACTTCAAAACATGCGTGTCATTATACAAGAAGACCACGAGTAACGAGACGTACAACCCTGACATGGAGAAGGTATGTGTAGGAAGGCAAACGAGATCCGCATGGATCTTGGCACAACTTCACCAGATGGATGCCGTCGTCGCAATCATACCATGGTTGTCCTCTTTAATCGTATGGTATAATCTTTCCACCTTATGATTTCATGTACTAGTTATGCATCATATAGTACATTAAAAAGGGGAGAATTGTTTTTCAAAATTAAATTTTTCCAATCATTTTTAAGAAAAAATATTTTTATGAATCTTTTTGATGCGCCAAAAGGGGAGAAGAAATGGATATACTAATATCCAAGTTTTATTTATCTGTCATCATCAAAAGGGAGAGAATATTTATATCATGATTGCATACTAATTGTATCATTATTTTGATGATAACAAATCTTTGTGAGTGTAAATCGTTCTACAGATTTCATGACAAGTCGCTCCAAGTTTGAAGTACCAGCTATGAATAAAGTGATGAAGAAGAAAGAAGACTTTTGTAATAGGCATATGTAAATAGTCCTAAATATATATGCTTGTGTATCATGTATGCATATTAAGTTTAAGCCCAATTGATCGATCAACCTTCTTGATCTGATTGATTAATTACCTCATATCGAACAACCTAATTGATCTGATTGACCCTTATTGATCGATCAAACCACTTGATATGATCGATCACCCTTGATTTACATGATCGATCAAATTTAGATGACCACAACCACAGTGATTAAGGGAGTAGACGACACGTACACATTACTTTGGATGAGGTAATCGGAAAGCTGCTTACCTATGAAGTTGAGAAGGAGAAGAAAATGGAACCCAATGCATATTCAAATGATCCAATAGCTTCAACTCTAGTGAAGATAAAAAAGAGGGAATACATTTCATTACTTGCCATTTCAAGAATTATTTTAAGATGCAACATGAATTGAAGAGAAAAAGGAAGGATGCAAAAACAATCATCTGTTATAGTTGCAATGAAAAAGGATACATCAGATGGGGATGTCCTCTTCTCGAGGTAAACAAAATGGTCGTACAAAGGAAAAGTCTCCCACGATATTTCAAGAAAACTACCATACAAGTGAGGATGAAGCCTATGCTGGATTTGTTGCCAATCACGATTCCAGTGAAGATGAAGACACATGAGATGACAATGAGGTAAACTTATCTTATGATAAATTATTTTTTTCAAGAATTGCATGACATTTTAAAAAAATTATTTTGTAAAAATAATTTAAAGAAATCTAGTAAAGAACAAAAATAATCTCACCATAAAGAAACTATTTCTTTGAAGGATCGAACTAGTATTTTAGAATATGGCAATAAAACTTAACAGATAGCAATAAAAGAATTAACGGATGATCTTGCTAAATTCGTAAATAGAAAATAAAATATAGATAAATTATTGAGCACTCTGCACAAAATTTCACCAAATTTGGAATAGGATATAGTCCCACCAACCATCGTCATGCATCTAGTTCTTTAATTCTAAAAGAAAGTAATGCATGGTTTCCTAAAAGTGAGGCTTGAAATTACAAAACTAACCATGTTGGATCCAAAGAAAAAGACATATCGGGAAATTTTATGCAGGTGGAAGGAGATCAACTAGAGAAAAATCGTCGAGAAAAAGTTACGTGAGAATTTCAAATCATGCGTAGAAGTATACAAGAAGACATCGAGCAACGAGAAGTAAAACCTCAACATGGAGAAGCTACGTGTAGGAAGATAAAAAAGATCAACATGGATTTTGGCGCAACCTCAGTGGATGGATGCCACCGACACCGTCATATCATGGTTGCCCTCCTTGGTCTGTACAATTTTTCCACCTTATGATTTTTACTACTAGCTATGCATCATATAGTACATTAAAAAAAGAGAGAATTATTTTTCAAAGGGAAATTTATGAGGGAAAGATATGTTTTCGAAATAAAATGGATGAAAATTTTTGTATTTTTGAAAGGGGGAAAACTTTATTTTCAAAGAAGAACATTTTTATGAAATCTTTGTGATACGTTAAAAGGGGAAGAATAAGTGGAGTGGCGGTGGCATTCATGGAGAGGGAGGGAGGGTGGGAGTGAAGATGGTTGTGGCATCAACAAAGAGGAAGGGAGTAAGCCGATATGTTGGCAGTAGCCGACAATAAAGATGGACGACACATGATATTGGGGGCGATGGTTTGAGATTGCTATGAGGGGCAATGCTCGCATAGTGAAATTTTTCTACCAAGTTTTAAGACTACAACTTTACGATGTGATTATAGTGGTGGGCAATAGTAGCAACAAAGTCACATTTTTGTATTTAACTGCAAAACCAAAATAGTTATAATTGCGAAGCAATAGTTGTTAAATGCACTTTTTTTGTAGTGAGACATTATGATGATGTTTCAAGAGTTATGAAGAAAGCTTCAGACTCATATTGTTTATGAATTTAGAACATAACTTGAAATAATGAGATTGAATCATTGTTCTTCAGTCAGTTAGCGCTTGCTTATTAATTGGTCATAGGTTCAAATTTTACTTGGGGAGATATACTTAATTCTTATAAGGCATTTCATTAGCGTAAAAAAATCTTCAACTTTTTAAGTATCCTACTTTAATGCATTCGCTGCAGCAGATTGCTCTAGTAGTGATGAAAACTGTAGCTTGGGATTTGTTTTACCACAAAACATTTGGTTGCCACAATGTAAAAGAAACTTTAGCTACGGATTCATTAGGTATGATGAGGGAGAAAATCATCACCAAAGTAATGGCGATGAACAAATCTCGAGACCATAATTCTTCGACTGACTTACTTCAATGAATTTTGCACAGTGATTAAATCATCACAATCTTGACTATTTGTGACAGTAGAACCTCGATCTCCACAAACGCTCGCATGGTCCATGGCAAAATAAATCAAAAGAATATTTAAGTAAAACGATTGATATAATTCCCATCACTATAATTAATGTCACCATTATCACATGTGATTTTTCTTCCGGCATTTTTTCACATTTTCCAACTTAGTAACACTTGAAATTCCTCTTGCGCTATTTACGAAGCAATCAAACTTCAACACATGAGCATACTAGCTTTCGCCACCGTACTCTTCGAGTGCCAAACTCAATCCATTGTTCATGAAGTGCTACCTCTCTCATTGTTCAAAAGAAACACCGGTTTATTATTTTTATGCGAGTACGTCTTAACCATAAGTCAAAAGTAATGGCGAGAAAATATCATTGATAGCGTATGCAACAAAAATCAGCAATCACAAAAATGACATCCCCAGTTACACCTTCATTGATACGAGAAATAACTCAATAAATAAAACATCTAAACTACTACTAATTCTCCAATATGACGATACCTAAATCCACTTCTGAATACTCACATAGACGAGAAAATAAAATAGAGCGAATTTGATATTTCGTATATCTATTCTAACTGCCAAAGAACTCAAGACTATTATCCCAAAAAGTGCTATTTTGTATAATAATAATAATAATAATAATAATAATAATAATAATAATTAAAGTCTCTCATTTGACTCTCGCAGGATTCCCATGTCTTCGATCCCTAGGAATTAGGAAAAGTGGTAGGGAGCAATAATATAAGAACAGTAACCTCGGAAGAGGGGCCTTTATTTGCCATGGTTTTGATGGCTGAAACGGAGACTATATGGTGTCCCAGAGTTGACTTGATCATATATAGGTGCATGATATTAATTAATATTAACCATATATATATGTGTTGTCATGTTTCTGCATGAATGCAGCACAGACCATGGATCCCATCCTTCCAAGCACCTGCAAAAGCATCCGACCCACATTATTTCCTCGAGCTTTGCTGGGGAAACATCACATTAGGTTATAGAACTTTAAATTATGAAATTCTAGCATGAGATGCATTTTATAAGATCAATGACTTTAATTTATATTTTAATATTAAAATATCTAGTTTATAGATGTGAGAACACAAACTTGAATGTACTCAAGTAGTTTTTTTTTCTTTTCTCTATTTAAATACTTGTCAATCTCCCCATGCACAGACATGCATATATATTATGTTTTTTTTAAGGAAAAGGATGAGTCTCCAAAATAAATATATTATGTATATACATCTCGCCATGTCATTAAAAAATGAAAAATGAATTTAGGTGAACAAATGATTTTTGAAGTGGCTTTGTAATTCACTGTTTGATCAATTTTCCGCTGCATGTATTACTTGAGCATCAAAATTAAATGCGATCATATGTTCAAAATAAAATCCAAGCTCCTTTAAAGCTTCCTCTATATTTGGGGCTTGGATCATCTGTTGTAACATCAAATCTGTTGTAGCAGCATAGCCACTCAATCTGTTGTAGCAGTGCACATGGGTTCCAGGTTTGAGTGGATGCTTTCATGTGCACTGCTCGATCATGATCGAGCGGCTTTGCTGCTACAACAGAGTCTGATGTTATACAGATGATCTGTGCCCCTATATTTGAAGTTCAATTGCAACTTTTACTCATCTGTCATATAATTTTTTCAATAACACTTATATCCTCAATTTTTGTGTAATTACAATTAAATCCCTATATTCCAACTGAATTGACACTATTGCCCTTCCATAATGTAACGCGCAAAAAAGTGTAATAATCGAAGAGCACTATCATGAATTTCGTAAGAAATTGAGAGCAGAAGTTTGATTGCAAAAAAAAAAAGTGAGAAACATGTGTTAATGAAAAAAACTCAGAATGACATAAGCGTAGAAATCCCTACAATCAACTTATTGCAAACAACGATGAGGGAAGCGCCGGTGCTTTCTACCTTGCTGCTTCCAGATCCATATTTTAGAACTCAATTTGTATTCTTAAATAAAATCAATAATTTTTTTCAAAGGTTGCTATTTAATATTCATTTGGAAACGTTTCATTCTCGAGAATGTCAACCCACAAATCGTTGACCATGCTCGAAGATGCAATATCCACTATTCGCGGGAAATATAAAATGGGGATTTGATTTGACCACGAAGATTACAATATATTCTCTTGATCATAGCATCCAAATAAAATATTCCCAGAAAATTAATAAATTGCAAAATCTAAGTATTGGCCAATCGATTCGAGTGCCAATGTCGCCAACCTCCTGTTTATAACGCGAACTCCTCTCTCACTTTCTCTGCAAATCGAAGAGGAATCAAATGGCAAAGATGGCGTCGTTGTTCTTTCTAGTTCTAGTCGTAATATCTCATCAGCAATATTCCAGAAAGATGGCTGCCATGCAATCGACAATGGCTTCCTCGGTATATACGTATCTCACTCTTGTATATTTTATGTCACTGTTTTGGTTGGCCAAGTACATCGTAGATTCATGTTAGAAATGTAGAACGGCTTCCGTGACCGACGTGGTCAAGCAACCACTTCTGACGATTACAGCAAGGACGCGTCTTGAGGAAAACCATAACCGTCGGGTGTGGGGGAAGGGAGCGGACTAAGCGAGGACTTCACGCTTATATATAGACCTTCATAGGAGGAGAACAGATCATCGGATCTCAACCTCGTCATCGGAAGTCCTCACCCTAGTCCTATCTCTCTTTCGTTCTCTCACGAACGACGTACCTCGATCTTTGAAGAAACATATCGTTGTCATTGATATTTCAGATAATAATGACTGCAGATATAATCGAGGGCTAATTCGTTCTCCTGTAATTTCCAGAGGAATCATGACGTGGGCAAAGACAGTGGAGGAGAGAATCACGAGTCTGCGATGGATAGCTTTGCAACTGATCACGAAGATTATATCTATACTCAGGATCATAGCAAGGATCCTTAATCATTTTGTTGTATTTTGTTCCACTCGGCAGGTTGATGTAGTTGTTAATTATTTTGTTCTCCATTCAGATGGAGATCAGTGAAAAACTGTTTTTTGTTCTGCTCAATGTAAATTTTTTTAGCTTTAGCTTTGATTATTGCTTAGAAGTTTATAACATAGAGGTTCTCCAAGCACTGAACTAAACATAGTTTTGAAACACGTCTTTTAGAAAACTCTACAGGTTCATTTGGTACCTATATTCTTGGATCATTCATAGATTGAAATTCCATCACAAATCAATGTGACATCACACCACATTCCTTATTCAAACCTTCTACCAATCCTCATAACTATCCAAACAGCTATTACTCCAACCCACCCAACCTAGTAACCAAACTAGCCGTACAAGTTATGGTTATAATTTTACCATGCATCTAGCCTAGTTGTCATGATAGTATTAGTGCATACTCGTGCATAGTTGTATTGATTATTTCGACGAATATAACATGATAGATAATATATTAAATTTTATCCTATATGATCCAAAATATGCCCACGACCTCGAAGTCGTTCATGAATTTAACCATTAAACAAATAAATTTTGAGTGTAGCTCATTTTTTTTGAACACATTTAAAATTAATCAAAGTTAAAGATGGATTATATCTACCTTCACATAGTTGATCAATAACTGAGAAAAATATATTAAAATAAAATTATATCTACCCTTATATTAGTATCAAAGTTATGATAAATTATATAAATAAGATCGATCATGATTTTTTTAATCAAGTTTGCCCTCTAAAATATTACATGGTATGCACTAAGATACCTCTATCGAAATAATCCAAAATTCATAGGATATTATTTGACATGTGATTTCCCTTTTACTTTTCAGAATAGAAAAAATGGTAACATTTTGGGTTGAGTCAAGCATTTCTTATCATTTTTAATTTAATCACAATTTTTTAATTGGTATTTTGAAAACATCAGATTGATCCATCATCAAGATTCAAAATGTGGGACCTTTACACCCTCTACACAACACTAGATCAATAGACCAATTATTTCCTGTGCAATCACAATGCGTTAAAATATATAAATATTATTATTCGGTAATATAGCTGCAGTGACAACAACTATAATGCATATACCACATGCCTTATATGTATATAATAAGATTATCTTGTTTATTAATCAAAAAATTTTATTATTTCATTCAACTACTTTTTACGACAATTTTTTCAAAATTCCGGGTTTAATAAAATCTATGTTGACTAACGACGAACCAACATGGACATAGTTATTGAAATGAGAGTTGTTACCACACAAATACACATGCAAGAAATAACCCCAACATAAGATTTAGAAGGTCCACTCATAATTGATCTATGTCTTTAGTGGCGACGGCAAATCTCTCTCAATATGGTGTGGAAGATTGTACTATAGAAGATGACTCAAAATTTTAACCCTACGAGGATTATATATTATTCCCTCTCTACAGATAAAATCCTCATAATTCCATTCCAAGATCCTAATCCCACCAAATATAAATAAGATATGTTAGTGGGTTAAAGGTTAGGGATAGAGGTAGGGGGACATGAGGGGCCTTACTACCCATTAGAATTCCTATTCTCCTCCAAGGTTTCCTATTCATTATAAATAGAAAGAGAAATTAATTTTGTAAATGCATCGCTCTCCCCTCATTTCAAACTGATATCTCTATACATAGAAAGAGAATTAATTTTGTCAATCTATATTTTCGCTCTCTCTTGTCTCAAGCAAGATCTCACTCACTCACTCTCCCTCTCTCTTTTTCTCACTATCTCAACATGAACATTCTTCTCTCCCCTCTTGTTATCTTTCTCATCAACATGTACTTCATTATTTGTTTCCCTTTTATAACAAAAATATCATCCTTTATTTTCCTATATTTTTGATCTAGAACTTGGAATGATGTAAAAACTTTGTTAGTGGGGTTGATATTATATGTTTTTTCATGTGTTATATTATGATAATTTTTGAAAGTTTTAAAGAAAATATATAATGAAATCGTCGATGATAAAGTATTTTTATTCAACATTGAAAGTAAATGGCTTAATTTTCTTGAATAAAATATAACATTTATTCAACCACGATTTAATATCAAGTTTGATCATGATAAAAGAAAACCCCATTAAAATTCATGAAATTGATAACTTAAAATAGATAATAATATAGAATTAAATCTAGAGTAATAATATTTTAACCTTTAAGAAAATCCATCCATCATAACAATACTAACAAATATATATAATTTATAAAGGTCATATTATCTAAAATAACAAGATGAATTAAATAAAACCGCCATATATGCGTATATATGACCCTTATATTCTATACATTAGATTATTTTTATCTTTGTAATTCAAGTTATTATAACATAATCACAATTTTATTTGCAATAACCATTCGAATTGAATTTTATTTTATTTTATAAATAACAATATTGATATAAATAATAAAATAGATGATTTTTTGTTATTCAAATACCTATGTTGATTTTTCTAGAAATGACATAAATTAAAATATCTTGGAATACCACAAAGGCATTTAATTTTTATTCCATTTGGCCTCCCCACATCGGAAATTCTACTTTCGTCCCTGGAGGGCGTATCAATAATCTCCACATTGAATTGAATTTGAACATGGTAGAATAACAACTACTATGCTCAACAACTATCTTCCCCTTTACGGGGCTAAAGCCAATGAATGACATTGAACAAGTTCAAGCATTGTTT
Organism: Ottelia alismoides; assembly: GCA_037367405.1. Lineage (NCBI taxonomy): Eukaryota > Viridiplantae > Streptophyta > Magnoliopsida > Alismatales > Hydrocharitaceae > Ottelia > Ottelia alismoides. The sequence goes on along the minus strand of JAZKJV010007236.1, from coordinate 56,280 downwards.
GAACTTGCTTCTAGGAACTACATTGCTGAACAAATCAGATGGAATATCTCTCTTCTAACCTTCTTCACTTTGATCCTCTTCTCAGAATGAATGGAGTACCTGCCATCGATATGCTTGGTTTTCTTATGATGTACTTGATTCTTGTCTAGACTTATTGCACTAATATTATTTCAATATACGTACTATAATCTTATTATAGGTCAATATCTCTAATTGAATTGTTTAACTAAAGGACTTCCTTACAACTTCTGTCAACGTCATATACTTCTTGTTAGTTACGTGTATCATTATTAGAATTTAGGCTATTTCTCTTATTTTATTGGGTAAACTATAAAAAAGGTCCCAAGTATGCATGCTTAAATTCCTAATTAGGGACTTCATTTTTCAATTGTAACAAAAAGAGTCTAATCTTATGTTTTTGTCTTAAATACAAGCCTCTATAAGTTTCTGCAACCCTTATATGTCGACATTAAACCCTTAAGTTGAAAGTTCAGACCCGTATTTGTGACAATTGAAAAAAAGAGGCCCCTCATTAGAAATCGAGGCATAGTTGAGGCCCTATTTTGTAATTTACCCTATTTTGTTGTAGCCATGATACACATACTTGTTGTAAGTCGCTCGTATAGTATATCTCTTTGACTTGCAAGATTACATATTGTCACAAATATGAAGAAAGCATCAAAAGATCAATGCATCGATTCAGGAGTTTTAATGATTATCATCGTTGTAACTTTTTTTAATGTGTATACCAAGAAAACGAAGATGAATAATTGTATAAGATATTTTCTTGTATCAATGTAATTTTCCATTTCAAGAGAAACAACCGATCTAATCATCATTCTCCACCTAATTGATCATTACTTGATCAACCAACCTAAGTTTTTGATAGACCAACATATGATCTATCAACTTCAAGTTCTAATCAATCACTTCCTAATCAGTTACTTTTGCAACCATGATCGATCAGACTTTGAATTCATTTCAATATCTCTTTGATGGCTATTTTTCAATTAAAGTTGACATGATCGATCAACCTTGTCTTATTAATCAACCAGTACTGATTGATCAAATAAATAATATCTTTGTGTTTTCTTACCACATTTGATTCCAAAGGTAACTTTTTCAAAATCAATATTATATCATTACATAAAGGATTCTAGACCCACTGTTCAAAAACATGCCACAACACAAAAAGGAAACAAACCACTCTAATATATGTTCTTATCTCTATCTTTGTGTTGTGTGTGTGTATGTTTTCTTCAAGTTCTTAAGCCTATAAGAGATATTACATGTTTCCAAAGCTATTCTATTTGTTCTAATGCGCTTCAACTCTCCAAGACAGCTTCGATCACGTACAAGCTTCAAAGTTCCTCTACGACTAGTCGGAGATGTATTTTCTACAAGCGACAACACTTTTGGTGAAATATTTCATATTTTAGTCACCCATGCTTATATTCTTATAAAGTACTCTTCCTTATTCTTAATATATATACTTCACAATATTCCTCTACATGTATAAAAGCGATATTTGAATGTTATCTTTCTTTCCATATAACAATTTCTGCAGTAAGTCTTGTCATTAGAACCAATAATTGCTTGTTTTTTGGATACTCAAAGTCTTCCCAATCCACAAAGGTCACAAGACAATCAGAGTTTGCCCATCCTCAATGATGCCACGATCTTTGATACGATGGTGTTGATTTTTAATGTGTTAACCTAAAATTGTAAAGTTCATTGGTGTATGATCCAAAATCTTTATAGATGGTTGAGTTATCTATGCAAATAACCGGATATATTGAAGTAATTGATCAGCTCGCTGATTGGAAATCCTAAGACAGAGGACTTGGGTCGTTGTTTTGACCTGCTTGAATTTCCACATAAACATCTTTACACAGGTAGTTGATTATCTGATTTGCTTGTTCTACACTTTTTTTAAATTTCACAATTATTTTTCTTAACTGCCATAAATTTCTGGATATTACTATTCCCTCTAGTAGTGTCTCGACCTGACATGCACTCTCATTTGGTATCAAAATGTGGTTCGTGAAGATTTAAGTCACTCTCAAACTCACATATGGTAGAACGTATCCGTGCATTACAGTTGATTCTCTGCTTTGTTTGTTCTACACTTAGTTAAATTCCACAAGTATTTTACTTAATTGGCATAAATTTCTGGATTATACTATTTATTACCTCGTCTGTCTTGATCCTACATGCACTATCATTTGGTATCAGCTCATGATACATGAAGACTGAAATTGCTCTCAACCTCACATATGGTAGCTATAAACAATAACACCACTGCCTTCGAGAACCAGTCAACAATATAATCGTTGGAAGATTAGAATGCAGTTTTTTATGGAGTCGACAGACTATGAGGTGTGGAAATTCACGAAAAAAGTACAAACATTCAATTGTCGAAGAAGGAACAACTCGAACGGAGCTTTATAGGAAGTTGGCCACCTACAACTCCAAGGCTATGTGCACAATCTTTTGCGTCATCACCAACAAAGAGTTAAATTGTGTTTCAACATGTAAGATGGCATGCATGATATGGAATAAGCTTAGTGAAACCTATGAGGAGACTGACAACATCAAGAGATGATCCCCCTCCAGCAAAGGTATGAGTTTTTCAAGATAGAAGAAGAAAAGTCCATCAGAGATATGCACATCCGCTTCTCAGATACAATCATTGGAATATTAAATCTCAGAATATGAAGAAGATTCTTGTATTTCTCATTGCCGACTAGAGAACTATAACGTCTGTGATAAAGGAAGCCAATAACTCATATTCACTACCGATGAATGATTTGATAGGAAAGCTTCTCTTTTACGAAGTGGAGAAACAACAGGTCAAAAAAAGCACAAACTGAGATCGAGAAGAAGAAATGCTTGATATTAAAGGCAAAAGAAGACTTGTCTGATAAAAGCTTAGGAGATTGAAGGTTAGGGTTTAGGCCTTAGCGCATCGCGGAAGGGTGAAGATCTCATCACATTCGGTCATGAGCGACTAGTCATACTAGTTTCCATGGGCATCGGAATTTAAAAAATTTAATTAGATGAAATCACTTCATATGAGAACACTTCTCAAATCATTTCATTGAGATCACAAACGAGTCAAAGTATTACCTCTTAAAGCGTGATTGTGAACGCATGTCTCTGAGCGAAGAGACCACATATATCAAGTTCGATCCAATGAAGGAGGCACTTGCGGGTGCGTGGATGAGATGCGTGCTTCTTGTGATTCGAGTTGACGATCTGAGTATGTAGTCTCCTGATTTCGTCTCATGAAATCGATAGCCTTCCTCACGAGCAAGAAGTACCGAAGAAGGTGGAGATCCACAAGCAGTCAATCCGGTAGCACAGCGATGATGCAACGACAGCGAGGCTGTCTAGGTCAATATGGTGGATGGCCATGATATTGGGAGAGAGAGAGACATTGGAAGTTTATGAGAATAAAGAGAGAGAGAGATGTTGCTCTTGAAGTTATTGTAAAGAAAGAGCTAGGTCTATCCTTTCTTTTATAACAAATTAGATGTCCATGGATCTCAATCCATGTGCACACATAATCAACGGTATAGATTAATTTGTGCTTTTAATCAATGGCCATGATTTTGTTGCATAAATATGCAACAACAAATAATTAAATTAAATTAAATTAAATATATTAAAGATTCATCAATATAATTCAATTTAAATTAAGGGATTTTTACCCTACAGACCTTATAAACTTTGTCAATTACCTCTACGACCTTTTGCACAATGTAATTACCACATCGACCCTATAAATTACCCCAAGAACCCTTACGAGCTTCAAACAGATTACCCGCAGAGTTCATGGGATAAGAGATGGTAAGTTTACGGGGTCGAGGGGGGAATTATGATGTTTCAAAGGTCGTGGAGGTAATTGGAAAAGTTTATAGGATCTGCCGGGTAAAAATCCCTTAAATTAAATAAACCAATATGTAATGACTTGGAAGGAAAGCAAGCATCATTCGATACATAGGAGTGACAAACACCAAGAAGTAGGACTCAAGGTGGCCGTGCACTCTTATTATGGAATGGAGGCTATCTCCTTCCAGTTATATTGAGATCTCATATATCATCATATATTCCCCTCGAGGAAGAATGATAGCAGGAGACACTCGTCATTTTTGCTTGTTCGATGAGCATCCACGTGCTTGGCATGACTCATAACTTACGAATGCAATAGAGCATTCACCGTTTTTTAGTATGGGAGGATCAACCGGCAGAAACAACGACGAGGATCTTTCCTTATTTGCAACTTCAAATAGGGTTATTCTGTGTGGGTACTATTTTAGTTAATGACTTTTTCTATATAAGGTTCTTCTACATATCGTATGTTTTGGTTCATCATGGATTTCGAGCTTGAATATGTGAACACACCTACCATGATGACGATTGCCCACATTCCCGACGAGCGGCTAAGGTTGCGACAACGCTCATTGATGAGCATCAACTACGATAACTTAACCGATACCGACAAACACGAAAACATTCAGAGCATGAGGAAGTTGCTATCGGATTGGAAATTTGCCAACCCCCATCAATTTTTATTCAGTGCATGCGTTTTAACATCCTAATTTTAAGTTCTTCGATTTTTGTAAACATACGTCAACCTACACGGTATCATACCACATAATATTTAGATAAAGAGCTTGTGTGCAATACAAGCAAAATTTTTATTTACTTGTATAGGTATAGGTAATCACAAGGAAGCGCAGAACTGAACCAGATAATAATTTTTTTATTCTGGTATCAGAAAATGTGACTACATGTAGTCCTCTATTTCGGTCCATTTTTTATAGTGGCAGTAGCTATTACGAGCATGGGAGACTATTGTAGTCGCATGCTACGGGAACAATACAACCACATTGTGGTTGTAATCGATTTTACAGCCTCGCAGATGCGACCACACCCTTTTCGACTACTTGTAGTCATATATGCTCGCATTATTTGTAATTTCTTATAGTGATACATTTCTTAAATCCATAAACGATGTAATTAAGAGGTCTAGATGCTCTTTAAGGCATGTGCATTTCTGCATGTAGAGAGAGAACATATGTTGCTTTAACAACAACTTGTTGGTCAGAGACTTCATCATGTACAAACATTCGCGTCTAAAGCACAAACGTTCGTGGAATCTTCATCAATGACCTCCGTAATAATCTCATCCATCAAACATATCATGATCACCGAGTGCACCTTCTCTTCCTGCACCATCAACTCGGAGGGTTTGAGTGCATTCGCTCGCTCCTGGTCCAACGACACCTGGATGCTTTGTTGCTTTACTAGGGCACGCATCTTGATCTGCCACCGACTTAATCTGCTCCTCCCTATGAACTTCTTGGTCTTCAGATTGTGTGACGTTATCTTGCTTGATGACCCTAACAGATCTCGAAGCTCTGATACCAAATTGTTGCGAATCGTAAAAGTAGAACACACACAAACAATCAGACAAGCAAGCATGAAGACATACTGATTTACAAGGTTCACTTGTAACTAGGATATGTCCTTGGATGATGATAATCAGTTTTCACTATGTGGAGAAAGAAGAAATTACAAAGGATGCAGAGAAGAAAATAAAAGATACAATGAGGGTGCAATTATGTGGTGGCCCTAATATCCCTTTTATACTGTAGTAAAAGAATACCAATTGTATTCAACAATCCAACCTAATATTTCTAAGTCGATTAGGATTCAGGAGATGGATCAAACATCTCAACAATCCAGTTCAACAACTCTCATCCAATTAGAAGGCATGAGGGATATCTACAACATCAGCAATAATCTCCACTAGTACTCAACTATTCGGAACTTCAAGGATAAATCCTATAAGAAAATGGTCCAGCAAGACAATGGTAAGGATTTAATGTATATCAATAATGCCTTATCCATTCACATCCTAAGGTTGTGTTTCATGCGACGATATAGAAAATTTCTATCATCTTCTGGTTCCATTGCAATAAAAAAATAGACCAGGTTGTGAATTCAAACCATTTTAACAAGAGTTCCAAGGATTTGATTTTAAATGAAACTTTAAAGAAATCATATACGAATGCAGAATTACCAGTTTACACCTTCAATACGTTTTCCTTTAATTTGATGATCGATTTATTTCCTATAGCTATATCCTTTTCTAATAGACATTAAATTTCATTAAATTGGATGGAGCTGTTTTGTTGGGTCATGCACTATGATCTTGATTGTAAATGAGACATGGCCCAGTAGACATATCAATCCCAGCATCTTATATTTTTCTTTGGTGCTTGGTAGGTCCTGAGTATTATATGCCATGTCTGTACCTTAGTCATCGTAAAAGCACGAATCAAAACGTTAATGTAACACTATTTAACCCAGCTTTCAGAGAAAACACACTGTTTAAGAAAATAAAATCAACCTTTAAGCTTTCCAATCCACCATCCAAACAAAGTTAGAGATGCTCGGGAAAAGACATGTAAACTAAATTTACAAAAAAAAACTTCTTCTGCAGGTTCTCTCTAACTGGTTTTTGAAGCAATATTCTCTTATCGAAATTTCTCAGTTCTAAAATTTACTTGTGATTTACTTATATGGAGTTCATTAATGAAATTACTGATCACTGATTAGATACAGACATCCAGGAAATTTATGGACATTACGAAGTGTCTTCATATATAAGCAATACCAACAGTAATAACTGCCATTTTTTTATATAATTCAGGTATACTGTAATTTAAAAAGCTTCTCCAGGGAAAATTTCTCTACTTTCTCATACTGTATGTGAATAATTGATGCTGTTCTTTACTGTATAACAAGTGAAGGTGTCGTCGAAAAGGACGTCGTATACGAAGTATAGATCGAACAGGCGACGACCTATCACGATCGCGATCACGAACGAGAAGCAAAGAGGAGATGGTCCAGGATGTAGCCTGTCCCCTTTGCAGTGAAGAGGAACACAGCCATATGTTCTATATGATTTCATTCTAGTAGTGGCCACTAGCTGAAAGCATGCTCTCGTGCCATCATAGCCACAAACATGCCCTTGTGGATCACCCCGGTGTTTCTGACATGGCCTCCCAACTTGGTCCATGCCTTCCAATCCCTCCAATTATTTATTAGATTCGTGATGTCATACATATACCATAGTTTCTGTTCCCCTCCACTCGATTTTCCTCGCATTTTTACAAAGGTGGTCATCTTCTTTTGCTTCATAATTCAAGCAAATCAGATTTGTTTCTCCAATTTAACCATCTGATGCATCTTGGAATGACAAAGTTCGATTGCAATAATCTAATCTTCGCTCGCAATCAAAGACTAATGGTGAGATTACATAGCAAAAACCACTACAGATGATTAGAAGCGAAAACAAAGAACACAAAGATGATCAGTTGGAGACATCTGATATCGCGTGATCTACTGCCTCGTCGTGTTCATGGCTATCCCTGCTTGTCTCTAGCTTCTCGAGTATCTGTCGAAGCCGAGCTGCCTCGTCCCTGAGGTGAGAATTCTCTCGAAGCACGCGTTCACGATCTCCGATCACACGATTCAGCTCATTGATGAGGCGACGGTTGACAACCCGCAGGTAGGCAACCTGAGACCACAGTCCATCCAATTGCTTCTGCTTCCTCATACGTGATCTCCTCGCGGATTCCCGATTGGAGATCATCCTCCGCCTTTTACACTCGTCGATCTGGCTCGCTTGCTGCTGGTTGCCTACGCAGGAGGCCTGCAGGACAAGGCTGTGCATTGGTGGCAAGGGTGCGAGGAAGTTGCTCAAGTGGAGCATATTGATGTTGCTATAGCTCGTGTCGAGGTGATCGGAATGGCCATATCGAAGGCTAGCGACCTCGCCGATGCGCATCTCTGGGGAGATCCAAGGTAGGGAGTGGTAGATGGATAAGGGAGGCATCTGAGGGTGGTTGGTAGAGTAGCTAGCAGTGCAAGTGTTTAAGTGAAGGGGAGTGAAAACTGAGAGGATTGGTGCTGTGTTTTATAGCTGCCCAAGTTGGTGCTGCCTTTTTCCCGTCTGTGCTGTAAGCTCATGTAAGCAATGCCCCGGTGCGCTACGGCGGTTACGTCGACGACAGCTTACAGCGATCGCTGAGTAGCGGATGGGGCCGATCGAGCTCTTATAATTCAGGCAACCAGTCCACTAACAAGGCCGCTTTCCTGGATAATGACCTCCATTTTCACACGAACTACGGCTCGAATTATGCAAATTGATGAATTGATAGGTGTACATGGGACATGTACCCTACCCACATGCAATGTATATAAAGTTGTAGTGTGGATATGGCAGGAGGAGAGGAATATATGGTTATTGGATATTGGAGAATGGAAAAATGTGGAGAGAAGAAAGGTGGTAGTAGAAAGATGGAAGATGTGGGGAATAGGCAGAAATTGTGGGATGGGGAATGACATCACCACCAGTGATCCAATTATTGGACAACCATTGCCCATTACTACCCACTCAATTCAAGATTAGAGAGATCTTGCTTGCTGTAACGTCCCGGGCTTAGATCCCCGGTCCGTTATCGAGGAAAACTGGCCCTGACAACTTGTTGGATACGAGTCCAAATGGACCCATTGGCAACCACCCAAAATGCTTAAGCCCAAGTTGTCAAGTAGTAATCCCCATTACTTATAAACCACACTCACACTTCGCGAGTTTTAGACGTGGCACTATGTTTGGGGTATGGGTGTTACAACCATAGTTCTGGTTGCGGGGTCTTAACCCTTGGAGCACGTTGACAAACTATTTCATGTGGGGTTATGATGATGTGTCGAGATTCTGTAGGCTTGCATTATTTGCAGCTGTGATTTAGATGAAGGCCTTTGGAATCTAGTTGTTCTGTTCTTCTGAAATATCTGTTCAGTTTTCCCTGATCATAATTGTTATTGCTGCATGTAATTGCTGACTGATGGCCTTTTAAATCTGGCAGTATACATATGGTTTGAGCTTTATCAGAAGAAATGTTGGTGACCAGATGATGCAGGACCTTAAAGATCACTTTCATGATCAATGGAAAAAATTCGACTTAATTTGAGAACTTTGGGGAGTAGATTTGACGTTGTGCTGAACTGAATCTATTCTGTGGATGTTGGGGATATAAGAGATAAAGCTAACCATTTCATCCTGCTCCTTGTCCCCCCCTGCACAATGTGACTTGAAATTCTTTCTACTGGCTTTTCCTGTTCTTGAATGAACACATGATCTGCAAAATTCGTTTTCGGATGCATCTAATTCTTTAGACAAAATATGGATTGGACTTTCAAATTTGCGATGCTCTATCATATCACATAATTCCAGAAGCTTTGGTCTTATTGAGAAGCTTCCAGATGTCAAAGCCTTCTCCCACTATAAGTCGGCTATATGGATTCTTGCTAATAATATTTAGAACTGATTTTTGAGTTTTTTTATGGAAATCATGAGATTAGGGGAATGGTCATGCAGATGAGTGCAAGGACAAAAACTCCTTTTATAGGCCCCCACTACAGTGACTTCACAACTTTAGGCATTGTGAACAGATGAATGAATGAAATTGCAAGAAGTGCTTCAAGTAATAATTAGTTCCTCTTCTTCTTGTTTTGGATCCAAGTGCAGAAAATCTATGGACATGTCAGAAATTGTTCTGGAAGAAAATTGGACAGCAAAGCAACACGTAATTTTTAAGGATTTTTTTTGAAATAGTTGCTAAAATTGCCACTTGCGGTTGAATGAAATAATTGTTTGTACACTTGGTGGTTTTAAGGAGGCGCACGATGAAAGAAAGGGAAGATAGGGGGGAAGCGGATCGTCTATTGTAGCGTGTAGTGCAGCAGATTCTGCTGCAACCGCTCGAGCCACAAGATCTTGATCGAGCGGTTCGCACGATCTTGCACTTTTTGTGGGCATGTACCATGCAAGATCATGCGAACTGCTCGACCAAGATCGAGCGGCTCGAACGGTCACATCAGGCACAACACCACAACAGAGGATCTTCTCTACGACAAGGGAGGACAGCAAGCAACGATGGTGGTGGTTCTCTAGCGAGGAACGTAAATGGATGATAAGGAATGGAAACATTAATTGACAATGTAAGACTGGTCTCTCCAAGCTTAATTATGCATCTATCTTTTGAGTAAGATCAGGATGATTCATAATCTATGTATTGAACACCAGATATTTATGCACCAAACAATTTATCTGTATTACTAATGATTATGTTTCATTCTAATCCAGCTAAGAAAAACTTCCTGATTTAATATAAGAACAGTTTACATCCACTCTATACTATGGTTTGAATCAACTAGGACTTAATTACTTTCAGTTAGATTATCGTCCAGTGTAAATTAAATTCTATATTATAACGATAGTTGATGTTCTTTAGTTACACATGCGTATAAATATTATAAATACGTCATAAATCCTGGAACTTCTGTTAAATATTTTCAGATAATTTGACTTTCGGATTTGTTTCTATCCTTTTCACACACATCATTCTCGAATATATACCTCATTTCTGCATTAAGATATATGTTTCTCCAAGTGCAAGATGTTCTTACACATACACAAACATATATATATATATATATATATATATATATATATATATATATATATAGGAGAAACTTCAAATGAGACGGGGTCTCATTGTGATTTTGGTGAGCCGCAATTTATAGCCGTTTGATTTGAATTGATGACATGATTAAATCCGGTTTTACAATAGAAAACCACCATCAAAACCGTCGTCCCTCCTTTTTTATGGAAATTCTTAACCGATTAACTACATATCCGACTATTTTTTCGATTTGGAAATATTTATTATCACCAATTTTATTATGTCGATTTAATGAGGCAGGAATGTCGGAGGTGAACGTGGTCTCCCTTTTCGGAAGTAATTTATTACTTTCCTTGTTTTTAGTATTATCATAACCACCCGCCGATACATTCTCATAATTAGTTAATTAATTTTTTCCATATTAAGCTTAATTTAAAATTTTAATATGTAAAGTCGCAACATCTAATAGGAATTATATTTTTTAATGCAACCAATTTTTATAGTATAGTATAAGTTATTTCAAAATATCTTCAAACATTTGTAAAATTCAAAAGAAGTTTATCAAAAAATTAATTACAATTCAATCTTACAGAAGTACAAAATTTCAAAAATTTATAATCTTATTTTTATTTTAAAAAAGCGCCGTATACTTTGTTGAGGCCATCGGCTTTTAATAAATTCGATTAATTTTAAAATTTCAGTAGTATATGTTATTTCATTTTCTATTAGAATCTTTGTATTATTATATGTTCCAATTTCAAATTTGTGTCAATGTATTCAAATTTTAGACGTAACATTTTATTATTAAATCTGTTAATAAATTTTACAATACAAAACATATTTACATTGTTCAATAAATGAAATTGGTCGTAATGAAACATCGTTATCATAAGGATACAAATTTTTTATTCTCCTAAGCTATTTAACTAATCCTCATGACATAGATATACTATATATGCTGCTTTTAAAACCAACAAAATATGAACAAATTTTTGTAAATCGATTAGCTTTATTTCAAAAAAGTATCGTACAATAGCAAGTCGTTAAAGTATTATTCAATAAACTATCCCAAAAAAGTAATATTTTTTGAACTATTTGCTATTCACTATATAAATTAGCCGTTCTGGCATCTGTTTTTAAGAAAGTAGTTTTTCCTAATTTGTAGTTCCGCATTTTTCTCTACTATCCCATTAAAATCGCACGTTCGTTTTCTCTATATGTAGAAATGGTTTTTCGACAAAACCATTCCATATAATGATGGTGGTTTTGATCCCATCCATCGGATCTTAATCCAACCGTATTTATTGTTGGCTCACTATAATCTCTATGAGACCCCACCTCATTTGAAAGGGTCCCTATATATATATATATATATATATATATATATATATATATATATATATATATATATATATATATATATAGTGACGATCCTGTGAGATGGGGATTTTGTGAGATGGTGAGATGATAGTAAAATGGGTGATTGAGATTACCCATCTCACCATCTCACATAATCCCCATATCACAGGATCGCCACTCTCTCTCTCTATATATATAGTGGCGATCCTGTGAGATGGGGATTTTGTGAGATGGTGAGATGGGTAATCTCAGCCACCCATTTTACCATCGTTCACGACATGAAACCTGGGGGATTTAGATAGAATAATGAGTTCAAATTTTGTGTAAAAAAAATACCCCTAACATGTCCATCTGGAGGGGGGTCGATTTCAGCAATTCTGAGACCGTTAAAATTTGACAGTCTTGATGGAGGGGATAGAAGTCTTGAATTAAGTTGATTTTGGAATAGCACCATGATGGTATGTAGTGATCTAAATCCCCTCCGGGTTTCAAGCCGTGAATGATAGTAAAATGGGTGATTGAGATTACCCATCTCACCATCTCACATAATCCCCATATCACAGGATCGCTACTCTATATATAGATATAGTTGGTACCTAAATTATGCGTCTCAACTTGGCAGCGAGCAGTGGATATGGCTCATATGAAAGTGCACGCTCTTGCATCTTTCTTTCATATCAAGAAAAGCCAAAGTTGCAAAACCCTACTTTTGCGAAATTATAATCAAAGTCTCCCTCACGATATTGGTTGCTAGTGAGGTTTGAGGTGATACCATATGCTCTCTTTGCATGCATTTGACGGTGTGATTACGTGCAGCGATGGAAAGTTGTCGTCCCACTACCATTTGCATGCGATATAAAGCAAAGAGCATAAGCATTCCATAAAACCATCTCATCTTATCTTAATCTCAAAGGGGCTTTAACTGACCTTGTTTCTTAACACGATGCTTTTGTCTCGCCGTCGCTGTCGTCGTCGTCGTCATCGCCGCCGGGCGGTCGTTGTCGTGATGCGGCATAACTCGCGAAATTTGGATGACACCTCCACCTGTCTCCTTGTGATTAAACATGATTGATTATGATAATGAAATTTTATGAGTAAGGTTGTGATTGTGGGTGGGTTTGATTAAGAAATAGGTGTGGATTAACTTATATAAATCAACATAATTTATGTGAACTTTTTTCTTGGTCATATCCGCCAGTAGTTTTTATAGTATTTTTTAAACATGTACATGTGATATGTTCTTATGGAAACAACGAGCAAGCAGTCCATGTGTCGAATTGACAACTACCAACTCAACTAGAAAAACTTTGTCCCATTGATTATTTCTAAATGCATGAAATTCATGGTGGCTTACTCAATAAGTAAAGACTTGGCATATGAATTGGCGATTATTAATATTTGACTACTTAATTTATTGCGAATCGCAGAAGCACACACAAACATGATCAATAAAGCAAGCACGAAGACATAAGGATTTACAAGGTTCTCTCGTAACTGGGATACATCCTTGGACGGTGGCGATCAATTAATACTACGTGGAAAAGAAGAAAGTACAGAGATACATAGAGCTTAACCCTAGAGGAGTTTATATGCTACTCTTGACAGATAGATCTCTGATACAAACGTATCCATAGAGCGGAATACGGAGAACCATTAATAAACAAATTCACCAGGGTATGATATGGAAGGAAGAAGTGTATACTATGATTCTTTAATTTAGGTAGGGTATGATATGGAAGGAAGAAGTGCATACGATGATTCTTTAATTTAGGTCAGATGATTAGGAGTTAAGACATATCTAACGTAACTAATTAAGGGTATATCTTACATTTATTTGAAAATATTGACTACTTAATTTGGAGGGTGGAGACCGGAGAGACTACTTGACTATGACCAATTTAATGGACTTGCCTTGCACCCACTACCAACTGTGTGACATCTTATAATTCATATGCAAATTGCACACCAAGCAGCAAAGTGATGGGACTTCTTTTGTCGGCTACCGCTCATAATATCTCAGGTGTTATAGGAAATCAATGTTTGAATTTAATACAATATTAATTAGCCAGGTTGACATGAATTAATCTACCAATATCTCACCTAAATTATAAGTCGTTTTGAATCAACAGAACGAAAATGACGGTGTATAATAAGTTGGATAGATGGTCTAGCTAAATTTACAAAGGGAACAAAAGATCTAGAAAAAAATTATCTCTACTCAGATCTCTAAAACAACCAATCATGGCATATGCTTTAAACCTGAAGTTAAGGAATGAAAATATAAGGTTAATCATGATTTTTTATATAAAAAGAAAACAGAGCATGCACATGCATATTTTTATAAACTTGAGGTGGAAAAGATCAAGGCTCGTTGTGAAAAGTCGATTCTGGGACCAATTTGTACAATAATTTGCGGTCTTTTCTTTCTTTTGTATAGATTTCATTTTTATTCCTTTTCTTTTGATTTCATTTTTATTTTGCTAGTTGTATATTCTACTTTTATTAAAAATATAAAATCAATTAAAAATACAAAATAAAAAAGACACAAAAATAGGTCTTTTTTTATACAAGTCAACTTGAATTGTATTTTATATTTAGTATTATATTTTGTAAAACTAAAAAAACAAAAAATATTTTTCAAGTATCTTATATTATATATTATTATTGCGTACTACAATATAGTAGTATTATTAACAAGAAAACACAACTAAAAATCATAAAACTCAAAAATGGGTATTTTACACCTAAAAAATAAAATGTTTTTTACTTTGGATCTTTTATTCGAAACATATTTTGGAAAAAAAACTTTTCTGCAATATTTTAGATAAAATTATTTTAAGAAATTTTGTGTTTCAATTTTTTTTATATTAATTAGGAAAACTCCTCTTTTTTGTGATTAATCCAAATGGACCATGAGGACACCCACTAAAGTCCAAAAAAAATTGAAATAACCCACTCTCATTGGTGGAGACATCCTCCAATAGCCATCATCTCTTCCATCTTCTCTGTCACAACAAAATGAGTTTCAAATCCTATTTTTGAATCTATCCACCAAGTTCTAGAGCTAAGCCCAAGCTTCCTTCCTTCTTGATCGGTGACAACGAACTAGAGGGCGAGTTGAAGCCACAATGTGTTGTGCGTCGGGATTTGGGTGTGATCCGGTGGTGCACAACCATCGTAACAGAGCTCCTACTTCGTCAAGCCTCTTCACCACTAGAATCAAGGCCATGACCGATCATTCTCATCGGAGAATCGACCACTATAAGCGACTTCCATCACATGCTACGTTTTCCTTCTTGTAGTAACTTTAGATATAGTTTTTGCTTTTGTTGTACTGTAAGAATCCACCATCATGAACTTCATCCTTTCACCTCTTAGTGGCTCGCACCCTCATCACGGTGTATGCCTCACCTTCTTCGCTTTCTCCTCTACGACCTCCTCCAACTCCGATCACACGTAGTTGTCAGATCACATATCTTCTTCTCTTCAATTTTTGCACAGGAGATAAACCCATTCACATACATTTTTTTGTGTAATCTCACTTTGTATGTGATTTTTATCTCTGTCCGAGCATCGTGCTCGAGACCATCTTCCTAGCAGGAGCACACTGCAGCCACCGACCCTCTCCACATCACCATCCTCGTCGTACATGCACCATCGCCGTCGGACTTCAGTCTCCACATCAATCTACAACTGAACTCGAGAAGAAGGGAGGAGAAAGAAGAGGAATAGCAGCCACTGTTGGATGCTGCTCCTCTCCTTCTATCTCAATCCTCTATTTATGCTTGGAGTTTTTGCAAAATAAGATCCCAAAGTTGTTATTTTTGCATGCCATTTCTCACATTCTGAGATGTCACTTGGATAAGCTGTGGATTTGCAAGAAAATACATGTATTTTTGGGTTATTTCAGGAAGTTTCACATCTTTTTGAGCTGCAGTTTCATTCTTACGTTTTCATATGTACCCATAACCTTAAATGCTCATAAATCATTCATCTGAATCCTTCTTTTGTGATTTTTTGTTAGGAAGCTGCTTCAAATATGTACGTGGTATACAAATTTCAAATATTCTGATGTATGAATTATTAATGGTGAATTTTTGAATTCAGGATACTAGTTTGGCGTATTTTATTTATAACACTTTGAATACATGATATCACACTCATTTATTTTTATTAACAGCAGGACACAATCAGGATTCTACACCTATTTTTTGGTGATTTTTGGAGCACAAGTGATATATTTAATAAATATCAAATCAACGAAAATACAAGTCCTAGGAAGGGCATATATGCAATTTAAAATAAATTTGAGGTGCAAAATGCAAATATCCATAGTTTTTGAACTAGTTATGAAAGTTTCAAGACTTAAGCGAAATACATAAACTCATGAGGGTATTCATGCAATATTTACAACATAAAACAACATGCGCATGCACGTGACTCTAGTAGGGACTAAATTGCAATATTTAAAAAGTTTCAGGTGTCGCATGTAGTTTATCCACTATTTTTAAACTACAGATAATGTTTACATGACCTTTTAGAAATGACAAAAAGTGCAGAGGAGGTCTAAGAAAATTACCCGCTTAACGCCCGGATCGGAGCGTC
Source organism: Ottelia alismoides (assembly GCA_037367405.1). Taxonomy (NCBI): domain Eukaryota; kingdom Viridiplantae; phylum Streptophyta; class Magnoliopsida; order Alismatales; family Hydrocharitaceae; genus Ottelia; species Ottelia alismoides. Next base: position 39,772 of record JAZKJV010007236.1, on the reverse strand, counting down.
CCTCGTCTGACACATGGCCGATCGGATGGTTGTGGAGAGGTAATGGTTCGAATGGAACCAAGGGCCATGATTAGACCCGAGCCCTTGTTCTTGATCTAACGGTTCCAAGTGACTCTAGACGAATACCCAAGAACACGCCATGGCGAAGTTCAATTCGTGATTTCTTCTTGGTCCGATAGTGGAATGCGTCTCCGACGAGCCCAACAGGAAGCTGGGCATCCTCCGGTGCAACGACAGACATCGAGGACGGCGAGGGGGCTGGTGATGCTCCACCCAGGTCAAACAACATGGAGCTTCTCTAGACGTCCTTCTACGCTTCCAACGCATCCTCGACCCTGAAAAACAACACTAAAATGCTCCTGGGCACGAGGGTATCACCTCGGCCCAGGAGTTGATTCAAACATCAGGGGGAGTATAATGGAAGAGGAGCTCCGGCGAGTGGCGGTGGAGGGAGCTCCTAGGGCTTGATTCCTTGTAGGAATCAAGGTGGATGGATGGGGAAAATGTGAAGCACGGGTAGGGAAACGAGAGTGGGGTGAAATTGAGTCGATTAACATCGAGCTTACTAATGGAACAGGCTTGGAGGGCGACCTCCAGGGAATTGGATGAAATCTGATTACGGCTATCCTACTGCATTAAGGATGAAATTAAAGCTAATATATGAAAATAGAACTCGAAACGTACCTAAAATACTAAGGAAAAGGGGCTCAACCGAGCAAAGAGCTCAGGAGAAGAACCGACTGGAGCAACTTTGCCGATGGTTGGATACTCCACCCCCGTGGCCCTTCCTCGCTGCAAATGATAGCCCTGCCTAGTTGTCTCCTTGGCGGAGCCTTCAAGAGCGAATTGAGGGGTTAAGGACCAGGTAAAAGGGATCAAAAAGCAAAAGAAGATCTGAGGAGTTGATGAATACCCATTCATCACTCTTTATTCTTATATTTTAGCTACAAAAACCTTTGCAAATACATGTAGATATGTGTAAATAGGAATAATTAGCAAAAGCATGCATTTTGTAAAAACCTATAATTAGCATGTTTTTGTGCAAAAATAAAAGAATAAAGATTAAAAAGAAAAGAGGGAAATATTTAGAATAAATATTGAGCAACCTAACCCAAGGGAGGGCTCAGCATGGGCCTGACCGCATAAAAGCCAAAGTAGAGGGAGATAGGGGCTCATGTGTAAATATTGGTGTAAATAAATAAGATTATATTTTCCTCACCCAAAAATATGCTTGTACATATTTGTATATATTTAGAAAATAATAAAAACAAAATAAAAAAAATTAAAAATAAAAAAGATTAAAAATACTCTTTCCCCATGTACATAGACCATACTCCTATATTTATTCAACCTTATAAATAAATAAAATTATTTTCTAAACTTTTTGTAAATACTCTATGCTATATATTGTAAATAAATAAAATAAAAAGAATCAAAACAAAAATCAAATAAAAATAACAAAATTAAAAATACAAAAATACATTGTACATATACCATGTATATAGATATATATATCTATTTATTTTACCTATGTATATAAATAATAAAAACAAAATAAAAATACCCTTTTATTCCTTATTTTATTTTATAAATAAATAAAATATAAAATAGGAATAAAATTGTACAAAAATAATAATTAAAAATCAAAAATCAAAAACCTACATATTATATATATACCTATATATAGCTATATATTGTAAATACCTTATTTTTATTTCCAAAAATTAATTAAAAATCACCAAAAAATAGAAAAAAATAAAATAAAAATATTTCATGTTTTAAGTTTTTGCAAAATCGGTCATTTGCTGCCTTATTTTTTAGCTTCAAACATTCTCCACGTGGCAGCTAACCATTGGGTCCTGGGGATGTTGACCGCCCGGTCAACTGGCCCCCCCAGGACCACCTCCCACGGGTTGAGTGGCGGACCCAACTTCTCGGATTTTTCCCCACTCAACCCGATTGCCTATCACCCAAACCCCGGCTCCGGATTGCTCACGTCATACCCGAGAACCTCGCCGGAGCCTTCGCCTCGGGATCCGCGCACCAGATCGTCCTACCCGCGCCCTTCTTCCCGGACCCGCCAGCATACTTAAGCTCACCTCCGCCGCTCATTTCACGCATCTTTGGCCATTTTCTTCGATTTCCAGTGAGCTCCAGAGAGAGAGAGAGAGGTGACAGCTCGAGTCTCGACCTGTCGCAGCGAGGAAAGGAGGCGAAAGCCACTGATCCGGCGAGTCAGCACCGCCGTGCTCCGCCCAGAGCAGGAGCTCGAGCCTCGGGCCGAGACAACCCTTGAGGCCACGACCGGGAGCTTCCCCAGCTCCAGCACAGTCTCCTCGACCACCCAGGTAGTCCCCTAGCCCCTCTATTTAGTCTAATTTCCATTTTGCCCCAAATCGCACCGCCGCCGTGTTTCGCCGATTCCGACCGCCTCACACCTCCATTCGATCATCGGAATACATCTTCATCTCCGCCTTCCTTCCGCGCACCTTCTCCATACCCCCATCCAACCCAGCTCGCACAGGAGCTGGGGATTCGAACTCCTCCGTCCACCGCTTCGCCGGAGTTCGACCATATCGCCCCACCGGTCACCTCCACGACGCCTAACGGGGTCGAGGCACTTTGCCCTCGACCCGCGAGTTTCCTGGTCTACCTTGCAGGTCATTGCGAGCCCATCTGAGGGCTCGAGTCATCTGGGCCAGGAGCTTCACCTCCGCCGACCTCGCCGGAGCCCTTCAGGGCTCGGCTGGGTCATCGGAGCCTACCAGCAGCTGCGGAGCATCATCGCGGACCTTCTCCGATCTTCAGAGGCAGCAGGGGAGGAGACCAGCGCTCGTACGAGGCCGGCGAAGCTCGCCGGCCGACTTTTCTTCCAGCATCTTCCCCGACCGTTCGATCGTCCTCGACCTCCAGTTCGTATCCAGACCGTTCATTTGAGGAGAGCCAGACACCGTCAGATCTTGGAGAGGCGATCAGGACCGTCCGTTGCACGAGGGGTAGCCACCGAGCACCGCAACCGTTCGATCTCCCACGTGGCGTACCCTCAGCCGTCCGATCGCTGCGAGGACCTCAGCGTTGGAGCGCCAGCCATTTCCAGCCGTCCATCTACACACGTGGCGCGCATCCATCGGGCGATTTAATAAAGGGTAATTTACCCTTAGGCCCTTCCTTATCTTTTATTTCGTTTTAGTCCTGTAAATATTTTAGTCAGTTGTTTAGTTTTAGGGTATTTTGCATGTTGGACCTCGTACTTTAGCTATTTGCATTTATGCCCCTGCCTATTGTGAGCCACGTGCTTCGTCACGTGTTTTATTGGTGTATTTGCAACCTTAGTCCCTATAGTTCTGGATGGTTCTGAAATGAATGAAATCTTTTTAGTATTTGCATCTATGCCCCTGTGAACGTTTTAATTTCGCATGTGCGTGTATTTGTGGGTAATTTGCAGCATAGCCCCCTGAACTTTTGGTACGAGTTACCAATAGGTCCTCGGGACTTGTTTTCTTCACAGATAGGTCCCTGAGTGCCCCAGGAACGCGCCGCGCGCGTGACTTGCTGGGTTAATTGCACCGGGACCCCCAGAACTTAGGGTATTTGCACTTCAGTCCTTGTGCATAGTGCCCTCTTGTGATTTTTGAATAAAATATCAAATCACCTCCAAATTCGATGAAAATTTGACACATGGCTCCTGCCATATTGTAGGATTTTTGAGAATTTTTGAGGACATTTTTGAGTTTATTTGTTATTTTTAAAAATTCAAAAACCATCATTTTAGCCACTGTCTAGTTTTAAAAACCCCAAAAAAATATAAAAACCCTCTCAAAAATTCTATAAAAATTAGGTACTGTTTATTTTGTGTTCCTTTATTTTCTAGCCAATTTTGGCTATTTTTCACTGTTTAAAAACCATAAAAACTTAAAAACACCTAAAAACCCATAAAAATTCTATTAAATAATCTAAAACCCAAAAATAATAATTTTGGTACTCAAATTTTCCTTGTTTTACCTAGTTTACAGGAAAAATACCTCCAGGCCTTTTGAGGTTCTTAGATATTTTATCTAGGGACTTTAGGCTTGGCTGGACAGTACCTTGTTTCTTTGCTACTGTTTGATTTTTAGAAAATAAAATACACATTAGAAAATTATCAAAAATTCACCAAAAACATTAAAAAACATAAAAAACATAAAAATATTTTTGTTTGAATTTTTTCTTGGTTTTTGATGCATTAAATAATTAGCTAAAGTGTGATTGTTTTTGTGTTTCTTTTGTTTTCTTCACATATTAAAAGCTCATAAAAATATAAAAATCATTAAAAATCACTAAAAATATTTTGTCTTTATTTTATTGTATTTTTACTACTTCGTAGGCCTTTGGCCAACCCGTGCTCCTCGAGTTCGACCTTGGGTGCTATACCAGGTTAAACTCATAGCTGGACCGCTATCTTCGTGCTTGATTGATTTTATTTGTTTCGAGTGGTCTGATATTTTTCTTGATTGACTTAGCTGAGCGATCGAGGTCGCAACGACCTATCTAGATACCTTTATCTCTGTCGCTTGGTCGGTCATCAGAATGGTGCCGTTGCCGGGGAGCACGGCTTAGTAGTTCGTATTATTTTCATTTTCGTCTTTGTTTTCGCGGCTTTTCGCGGCTCTTCGGAGCTCGCGGCTTTTCGCAGTTTTTGTTTATAGTTTCTTTTTGTTTTATTCTGCTTTATTTTTATTTTCTTTTGTTTTTGTTTTTGATTGATTTTGTGTGATTATTTTATTTTGTATTTTTGCATATATACCCTCACTTTTAATTTTCATTTCTTTTTCCTTATTATTTGATTATTTTTGCTGGTCTGACCACTCATCTCTTTTTCTTGCAAGGGCCCAAGGACCGCGGAGGCGACTTTCGAGGAGCCGGTGCAGCCGAGGAACTTGGAGGCGGCTTCCTTCTCTACGAAGCCGCAGGAGAGAGCGAGAGGGAGAGAGTTGAGTGGGTGAGGTTAGATTAGGTTCTTATTTCATTTATATTATTATTGTAATAATACAGGGACTTGGACTGCTTGGACACTCTTGGACTTTCCTACCGTAGCGGGTCTGTTTCGCCGAGCACCGGTGTGCTCGGGGGACCCTTTAGGACCTTCGCGGTTTTTCGCGGCTTTTTCGCGGTTTTCTTTTTCTTTTATTTCTGTCTTTGCCGGTTTTTCGTGGTTTTTGCTCGAGCCCCTAGACTTAGGATTTTCTGGTGATTGTGCCGTAATTAGTAGGATCCACACACCTAATTAATTATCTGTTCCCATAGATCGATAATTGGACCTACTTAAAATTAATAATAAAAATAACCGATTCATTTGCCTCCGTAGCCTACGTGCCGTAGCCCGTCCTGTAAAGCGCTTTCTCCTACCCCCGATTTGTCGGACAGAGGAGGGACGGGCCAAGACCGGACTCTTTGGCTTGGAGGTCGGTGACCGGTTAGACGGTTCTTCGCTAGACTTGCTCGCCTAGGACTCGGCTTTACCGCTGCATCATTTAGGTTAGTTTTATTTCTGTCATTACTTTTTATGCGCGGATCATATTGCATGTAGAGAGCTGGAGGCAGGTACGCATTTCTGACTTTGCATGCATCATTAATTTATCGCGCATCGGCTTTTTCGTCTTCTCCCCCCTGTTTTGGACTTAATAATCAGGAGAACCGAAAAATTCGTTAGGCCTTTTGTTTGCTTTGAAAAATATTAAAAAAAGTGAAACCATAAAATTGGGACTGCTAAAATTATTGATCTAAAAACCGCTCACCCTAAAAACTTTGTCTTGGGGAGAGCAACCCCCTCATTGTTTGGTTTGGATGCGCGAGAGGGTGACCCGCACCCTAGGTAGAGCCCCCCGTTGCTAGTCCCGACTGATTACCGACTCTTCCGTGCAGGCCAGTCGGTTGGGTTAGCATCAGATATCCCAACAGGTTACGTAAGCGCTCTGATATTCTGTTTGTTCACCAAAATAAAATCGACAAGATAATTTGACCGAACTTTCACGGTCTTCAGCTCGCGTTGCGTTGGTGAACCGGGGGTTTGTTTTCTGATCATAATTTTTCCAGATCTCATCCGCCTTACTCGCCAGATCAAGATGATGGGTAGACGATCTCTTAGGCAGCCTCTGGCTGCACCGCTTTCGGGCGCGTCTACCTCCTCATCTAGGTTGGCTCATGATAACACAGATTCCCGAGCAACTAAGGCAATCAGGTAACTGAGACGGTCGTTGCGACCTCAGTACTCGGATGTGTATCAAGAAAAAGATCGAACCGCGAAATAAATCGAATATCAAACAAAAGAAAGCAAGCGGTCCTAGCTATGATATTAACCTGGTATAGCACCCAGGGTCGAACACAAGGAGCACGGGTTGGCCTAGGGCCTAAGAAGTAGTAAAAATGAAAATAAAAGCAAAACAAAATGTTTTTAGTGGTTTTTAATAATTTTTATATTTTTTTGGATTTTTAATAAGTGAAGAAAATAAAAGAAAGTAAAAGCAAGCACACTTGATCAATTTATTTAACACACCAAAAATCAAGCAAAAATTCAAGAAAAATGGTTTTTATGTTTTTTAAGTTTTTAAGTGTTTTTGGTTAATTTTTGAGATTTTTCTAATGTGTATTTTATTTTCTAAAAATCAAACAGTAAGAAAAAGACTGGGTACTGTCCAGCCAGAACCAAAACCCTTAAATAAAATATCTAAGGATCTCAACAGGTTCTGGAGGTAATTTTCCTATATTTTAGATAAAATAAGGAAAATTTGAGCACCAAAATTATTGTTTTTGGATTTTTAGATTATTTATTATATTTTTTATGAGTTTTTAGGTGTTTTTAGATTTTTAAGGTTTTTACTCAATGAAAAATAGCCAAAATTGGCTAGAAAATCAAACAACACACAAAGAACAGTAACTAAATTTTTTTAGAATTTTTGGGGATGTTTTTATATTTTTTTGGGATTTTTAAACCTAGACAGTAGCTAAAAAGAAGGTTTTTGAATTTTTAAAAATACTAAATAAAATCCAAAATGTCCTCAAAAATTCTCAAAAATCCAACAACATGGCAGGAGCCATGTGTCAAATTCTCATCGAATTTGGAGGTGGTTTGATATTTTATTCAAAAATCAAAAGGGGGCACTGTGCACAGGGACTTAAGTGCAAATACCCGAAACTCTGGGGGTCCAGGTGCAATTTGCCCAGCAAATCACGCGCGTGGCGCGTGCCTGGGGCACTCAGGGACCTTCTGGTAAGAAAAATAAGTCCTTGGACCTTTTGGTAACTGGTACCAAAAAGTCCAGGGGCTCGGTCGCAATTAACCCACTAATACACGCACATGTATAAATAAAATGCTTACAGGGGTATAAAAGCAAATACCAGAAAGTTTCTTTTCATTCGATAACCCAACAGAACTACAGGATAAGAGATGCAAATAACCCAAACAAAGCACGTGGCGAAGCACGTGAGCTCACATACACAGGGGTATAAATGCAAATAAAAACAAGCACAAGGTCCACAGTGCAATTTACCCTACGTAAATAAAACTACTAAAGTATTTACAGGACTGACACGTAAAACAAAAAGCTAAGAGGGGGCCTAAGTAATTTACCCCTTATTGCGCCGACGGCCAGATTCGCGCCACGTGGAGGATCCAACGGTCTCGATGAGCTGGCGCTTCTCTCTTCTACGAACGCGGGCCGATCGACGGCTCTGAGGGAGGCCACGTGGATGATCGAACGGGGCTGGGCTCAGGTGCCTCTCTCCTCAGCGCTAACGGTCCAGATCAGCTCCTCAAAGTGATCAACGGTGCCTGCTCCTCCGTGGATGGACGATCGAGATAGCAACTGGAGCGGAGGAGCTAATCGGACGGTGCTGGAGGTCCCTCGAGGAACAGGTGGCCGACGAGGTTCGCCGGCCTCGTGCGTGTGCTGGGGGCCTCCTCAGCTGCCTCCAAGGATCGGAGAAGATAGGCGATGGCGTCCCGCAGCTGCTGGTAGCTTCAGATGACCCAGCCGAGCCCTGGAGGGGCTCCGGCGAGGTCGTCGGCTTCAAGCTCCTGGCCTTGATGTGAGGGGGGCTCAGATGCCCTCCTTTTGACCTGCAAAACGCACCAGAAGCTTCGCGGGTCGAGGGCAAAGTGCCTCGACCCGATGAAGCGGCGTGAGGGTGATCGATGCGTCGGGGCGGATGAGCTCCGGCGAGCGGAGGATGGTGGAGCTCGAATCCCAGCTCCGGGGCGAGCTGGGTTGAATGATTGGGCGAAGAACGTGCGTGAGGGAGTGGCGAATGTGAGCGTGGGTTCCGATGATCAAAACGATACTCGATGTGGCCGGAATCAGAGGAACTCGTCGGAGATGCGATTTGGACGAAACAAGAAATTACACTAAATGGGCGAGCTAAATGGGTACCTGGGTGATGCGGAAGACTGTGGTGGAGCTTGGCTAGCTCCTGGTCGTCGCCTCGAAGGGCGTCAAGGCCTGAGGCTCGAGCTCCGGTTGAGTGGCGGAGCACGGCGGCGCGAAGCTGCCGGATCGATGGTCGGGGCACCCTCTCCTCACTGCAACAGGGGCAAACGCAAGCTGTCACCTCGGTGATTGCTCTGGAGGTCACGGGAATGAGAGTGGCGAGCCAAAGATGCGAGTGAAGTGCGGCGGAGCTCAGGCTATATAGTGTGAAGGGTCCGGCAAGAAGGGTGCGGGTAGGGCGAGCTGGTGCGCGGATCCCAAGGCGAAAGCTCCGGCGAGGCTCTCGGATGTGACGTGATCATTGCGGACCCGGAGTTGGGGCGAAAAGGGATTCGGGTCATCAAGAGAAAAATCCGAGAACATGGGTCGGGTGAGCGGACCCGGGCTCTGGTGGTCCTGGGGGAGGTGTTGACCGGGGGTCAACAATCCCCCGTGGACCAATCAGAGCCCGCCAAGGCTTGAATTTTTATTTGAATTTTTTTGGGCCATTAAATGGCCGAATTTTCAAAAACTTAAAACATGAAATATTTTTAATTTATTTTTTTCTATTTTTTTGTGATTTTTAATTAATTTTTGGAAATAAAAATAAGGTATATACATAATATAGCTATACATATGTATATATACAATATATTGATTTTTGATTTTTGATTTTTAATTCGTTATTTTTATACATTTTTATTCCTATTTTATATTTTATTTATTTATAGAATAAAATGAGGAATAAAAGGCTATTTTTATTTTATTTTTATTATTTATATACATAGGTGAAATAGATATATACATTTATATACATGGTATATGTACAATATGTCTTTGTATTTTTAATTTTGTAATTTTTATTTGATTTTTGTTTTAATTCTTTTTATTTATTTTATGTACAATATGTAACATGGAATATTTTCAAAAAGTTTTGAAAATAAATGACTTTATTTACAAGGTGAAATAAGTAAAGGGTAATGATCTATGTACATGGTGAAAGGTTCTTTTTGGATTTTTGATTTTTAAGTTTTTATTTTGTTTTTAATAGCTTCTAAATATATACAAAATATATACAAATATTTACAACAAATTTTTGGGTGAGGAAAATATATAATTTATTTATTTACACAAATATGTACACATGAGCCCCTATCTCCCTCTACTTGGCTTTTATACGGTCAGGCCCATGCTGAGCCCTCCCTTGGGTTAGGTTGCTCAATATTTATTCTAAATATTTCCCTCTTTTTTTTTCTTTTTCATCTTTATTCTTTTATTTTTGCACAAAAACATGCTAATTATCCATATTTACAAACATGCATGCTTTTGCTAATTGACCCTATTTACACATATCTACATGCATTTGCATAGGTTTTTGTAGCTAAAATATAAGAATAAAGAGTGATGAATGGGTATTCATCACCCCCCTATACTATACTTTGCTAGTCCCTTAGCAAACACTTATTTGAAAAAGAAGTGAAAAAGAAAGAAAAAGAAAAAGAAAAGAAAAAGAGAATGTACATGGATCAAGGTTGATTATTAAACTTGCCTTCATTAAATTGAGGTATGGAGCTTAATCAGATCTTTGGATTATTAATGTGTCGGAACCTTATTTAGACTTAAGCTTAAAACCTAACAGCCTCTAAGTTCCACTATTCTATAACCAAGACTCCTCAATGCTCCAGATCAGAACAAGTCATCAATCACAAACCCTGAAGACCATGAATCTTTTCTTGTCCTGTGAAAGTGAGGTCTAAGCTCTCCACCTCAGAAATGGCAACTTGACAACCCTCCCCAACAAGGTAACTCTATGACCTCAATCTGGCCACTCTTTCCTCGAGAAGCGGAGTATTCCCTTCTAAGTTCAAGTACAACCGGCTCAAGAAGAGGGGGAAGAAGAGAATGGGTCAAGGCCAGTGTAGCCAAGTACCCTTGGGAGCTTGACCAGTGTAGCCAAGTCTCCCTGCTGCAAGCTACAACAGGTGGATCATGAAACCAAGCTTTGCTTATTGCACTTATATACATACTCCGGTGGGATTATCATTTTCTCTCAGACCCACCACTTTTTTGGAGTTCTTTTCTTCTTCTTTTTTTTTTCGAGTGCATCTATACAACATGTACATGTGCAGCATATATACAAGGAGTTTTTCCTCTTGAGCCAGTAGACTATCCCTCTTTTGAAGCTTTATTGCAACCCACAACTCCCGTCGTTAGACCTCATGGCAACCAGACCAAGTTGAGACGCACTTCCTTCACTAAATGAAGAAGAGAGGTTCCGCCTAGAAGTACTACCCTCATATGCTACCCCAAGTCAAGGAAGACTGCCTCCTCACCACCTCATCCGTAGAGAGCTCGGTGCATAGTACGGTTGTCCAAGTAAAGCCATAATCTATATGAGTCATGTGTTGTTGTTAAGTGCTCTACTTAGGCTCATTGAGATGACATGTGATCATAGCCTAGTGGACTCAAAGAATTAAGTCACCGTGGACATGAAAAGTCTTAAACCTAAGCCCTATAAGGTTCCTCTTAGAAATTAGGTGGATTAAGATCTTAATCAAGATCCATTTCTCAATTTGATTCCAGGCTTAGTTTAAATGTCAACTATCATCCAGAAAACTATATACATATGTACAAAAAGATGCATATTTACACACTATTTTACAATCATGCAAAATTTTTGAAAAATGTTTTGAAATCATGAATGATGATGCATGAAGTGCAAGTTTTGCAAAAAGATATTTACACGCATTTACACAAGATTTTTGCAAACTTTTGATTTTCAAACCATTTTGGAAAAATTTTGTACTATATACATAATTTTGATACAGAAAATATTTACACAAGCTTTACACAAAAGATTTTTGAAATCATTTTTACAAAAATAATTTGTACACTAGCTATGTATGTGCAAATAAAAGAAGATTATGTACATGAAAATTTTTAATTTTTGTGGTTTTTAGCCATTTTTATTTATTAACACACTCACACAAAGTACGAGTTATGGCTAAAGTATATATGAAATATATACACACCCCCCTATACTTAGCTCGAACGATGTCCTCGGAGTCAAGAGCGATGAAGAAGACATAACTCGTGCTATGTATAGGGAAGTGAAAAGGAAGGCTATACAAAAGGAAAATGAAAAGTCAAGAAGGACTCGGGTCTTCCCCCTATACTTAGGATCAAGTAATCCTAAGTATAGCAGGTTGTACACGAAGGGAAAAACCGAGTGGAGAATGTACAGTGTCTACCCCCCTATACTTAGGGTAAGATATCCCTAAGTATAGGCAGCAAAACAGGGGTAGACAGAAACAAAAGAAATACCCGAAATGTCGCACATCCCCCCTATACTTAGGGTAAAGTGCACCCTAAGTATAGCATAATCACAAGATGAAGAAAGGGATGTGGGACTAAGGAATGTGGTGATATGGACATCTGGATCTATATACAGCGGAGGATCAGTAAAGCTCAGGCGTGAGATGCATTAGGTGTGAGTCAAAGACCACATCTCACGCAAAATGAATAGGGGCAATATCAACGACCCGCGGCTCATGATCTAGAAATGGTTTGAGCCGCTGGCCGTTCACTCGGAAGGTACTCTCAGAAGACAACTCAGATATGTCGATGCTACCGTTGTCGTGTACCTTCCGAACCAGATAAGGTCCTTTCCATTTGCTCTGTAGCTTCCCTGGGAATAGTCTAAGCCTCGCATCAAACAGCCATACTCTCTGTCCAATCTCAAAATGCTTGTGGCTGATTTGAGAATCATGCCACTCCTTGACTCTCTCCTTATAATGTAGGCTGCTTGAGAAAGCTGCATCTCTAAGCTCCTCCAGGGCAGCTAGCTCTGCCCTCCTCTGGTCTCCTATACCATTTGGATCCATAAGTATGTCTGTAACTGCCCAAAGTGACTTGTGCCTCAGCTCAACAGGTAAATGGCATGGCTTGCCATATACGAGGCGAAAGGGAGATGTGCCCAAAGGTGTCTTGAAAGACGTCCTATATGCCCACAAGACCGAGTCCAAAAGCTGTGACCAATCCTTTCGGTCAGGGCGGACGACTTTCTGCAGAATAGTCTTGATCTCCCTATTCGACACTTCGGCTAGACCATTCGTCTGTGGATGGTATGGTGTAGCAACGCGATGATCTATGCCGAACTCGCTAGCAAGTGCCTTCACCTGGTCGTTGATGAAGTGAGATCCCCCATCAGAAATAAGAACTCGTGGAACCCCGAACCGCGTGATGATATGCTTCCTCAAAAATCTGCAAACTGTCCTCGCATCAGCGGCTCGGGCGGGGATAGCCTCCACCCAACGACTCACATAATCTACGGCCAACAGAATGTACTCAAATCCCTGACTCTTAGGGAATGGACCCATCAAATCGATGCCCCATGCGTCAAAAACCTCACAGAAGTGAATGGGCTGCATCGGCATCATATCACGCTGTCCACAAGTGCCCATCCTCTGACAGTCAGTACACCTCTTCACGAACTCATCTGAGTCCTTGAAGAGGGTAGGCCACCACAAGCCGGATTGGAGCACTTTCTGTGCCGTTCTCCTCCCAGAATGATGTCCTCCTGCCTCAAGCTTGTGGCAGTAAGTGAGGACGCTATGGTGTTCCTCCTGAGGAATACACCGACGCCAGACGCTATCCCCTCCTTCGTGGTAAAGGATGGGATCCTCCCAATGGTAAGACTTGGCCTTCGCTAGGAAGGTCTCAAGCCTCTGCCTGGGCCAATCTTGTGGGACTTTCCCAGCAACGAGAAAGTTCACAATATCGGCATACCATGGGAGTGAGGCGATAGCAAGGATCGCCTCATCTGGGAAGGTATCTCGGATAGGATCAATCTGCTCAGTCTCCTCAGGCTGCTCTAATCGGGAGAGGTGATCCGCCACCACATTCTTGACTCCAGGCTTATCTTTGATCTGAATGTCGAACTCCTGGAGTAGAAGGATCCATCTAGTCAGTCTGGCCTTGGCATCCTTCTTTGCCATGAGGTACCTGATGGCGGTGTGATCTGTAAACAAAGTCACTCTAGATCCAATGATATATGATCTAAACTTATCTAGGGCAAACACTACGGCTAGCATATCCTTCTCTGTGACTGTATAATTCCGCTGGGCGGAATCCAATGTGCGGCTAGCATAGTGTATAGCAAATGGTACTCCATCCCTCCTCTGTCCCAGCACTGCCCCTACGGCAAAATCGGAGGCGTCCGTCATGATCTCGAATGGGAGAGACCAATCAGGCGGCTGGAGGACAGGAGCCTCAATCACACACTGTTGGAGAGTAGCAAACGACGAAAGACACTTGTCATCGACAAGGAACTCGGTGTCTTTCGTCAAGAGGTCAGTCAACGGCCGGGCAATCCTGCTGAAATCCTGAATAAATCTCCTATAAAATCCAACGTGCCCCAGAAATGACCGTAACTGTCTTAGATTGGACGGCGGTGTGAGTTTTCTAATGACATCAACCTTGGCCGGATCAACCTCCATGCCCCTGTTGGAGATGATGTGGCCAAGCACCGTCCCTTGAGTCACCATGAAGTGACTCTTCTCCCAAGATAGCACCAAGTGATACTCAATACATCGCTGAAGTACTCGATCTAGGCAGTCAAGACAGGAGTCGAATCCGTCGTCGTAGATCGAGAAATCATCCATGAAGACCTCTAGGCACTCCCCTACCATGTCCGAGAAGATCGACAGCATGCACCTCTGAAACGTCGCAGGGGCGTTGCATAGCCCAAATGGCATGCGTCGAAAAGCGTATGTGCCGAAGGGACAGGTAAAGGTGGTCTTCTCCTGATCCTCAGGAGCGATGGCCACTTGGTTGTAGCCCGAGTACCCATCCAGGAAGCAATAATGGCTCTTCCCTGCCAGTCTCTCAATGATCTGGTCAATAAAAGGCAGGGGGAAATGGTCCTTCTTGGTGGCTTGGTTGAGTCTCCTGTAGTCAACACAAACCCTCCAAGAGCTGGGTACTCGTGTAGCAATCTCCTCTCCTGACTCACTGATCACAGTCGTGATGCCCGTCTTCTTGGACACCACATGCAAGGGGCTAACCCACTTGGAGTCAGAAATGGGATAAATAAAACCTGCACCCCGCCATTTTGATATTTCCTTCATGACAACCTCTCTCAGGTTGGGGCTCAGACGCCGCTGGAACTCACGTGACGGCTTCGCCCCATCCTCGAGATAGATATGGTGGGAGCACACTGATGGACTAATCCCATGGAGATCTGCTACGCTCCATCCGATCGCCTTGCGGTTCTTTTCAAGAACCCCCATCAAACGGGATTCCTGCTCTCCAGTCAACTCAGCGGAGATGATGACTGGGTACATCTCAGGCTCGCCCGCAAGGAATCGATACTTCAGCGAAGTAGGGAGCGGCTTCAGCTCTGGAATGCTGGGTGCCGGCAAATCTGGCTGTGGAAGAAACTGAGTGAACGCTGCAAGGTCGGCCAAATCTGCCTGGGAAAGTGAAAGTGTACTCTCGCAAACTGGATCGGGAGAAGGCGGCTCTACTGCACTGTCTCTGCTCGGCTCTGCATCTACCTCCTCCTCATCAATAGGCTCAACTGGACTCAAGTCTGGCATCTGATCATAGCAATCGGCCCAATCAGACTCTGAATCCGAGGGATCTGTATCAGAAACGGTGGCATCAGTACCACCGGGAAACAAGCTGGCATCAGCACCACCACCACTAGTCATCGTGCTGCGATCGAGGACCGGCTCCGCTGCCGCAATGGTATCCTGATGAATACCCATTCATCACTCTTTATTCTTATATTTTAGCTACAAAAACCTATGCAAATGCATGTAGATATGTGTAAATAGGGTCAATTAGCAAAAGCATGCATGTTTGTAAATATAGATAATTAGCATGTTTTTGTGCAAAAATAAAAGAATAAAGATGAAAAAGAAAAAGAGGGAAATATTTAGAATAAATATTGAGCAACCTAACCCAAGGGAGGGCTCAGCATGGGCCTGACCGCATAAAAGCCAAGTAGAGGGAGATAGGGGCTCACACATGTATATATTTGTAAATAAATAAAATTATACATTTTCCTCACCCAAAAACATTTTGTAAATATTTGTACATATTTATGAAGTATAAAAACAAAAAAAAAAGATAAAAACCAAAAATTTAAAAATCACCCTTCACCTTGTACATAAGACCATCATCCTCATCTATTTCACCTTGTAAATAAATTTATTTATTTTCAAAACTTTTTGTAAATATTCTATTGTATATATTGTAAATAAAATAAATAAAAAGAAACAAAACAAAAATCAAATAAAAATTACAAAATTAAAAACACAAAAATATATTGTATATATATACACCATGTATATAGTTGTAAATAACTATTTATTTCACCTATGTATATAATTAATAAAAATAAAATAAAAATAGCCTTTTATTCCTCATTTTATCCTATAAATAAATAAAATATAAAATAGGAATAAAAATGTATAAAAATAACTAATTAAAAATCAAAAATAAAAAATCATATATTGTATATATACCTATGTATAGACCTATATTGTAAATACCTTATTTTTATTTCCAAAAATTAATTAAAAATCACAAAAAAATAGAAAAAAATAAAATAAAAATATTTTGTGTTTTAAGTTTTTGAAAATTCGGCCATTTAATGGCCCAAAAAAATCAAATAAGGATTTAAGGCTTGGCGGGCTCTGATTGGTCCACGGGGGATTGTTGACCCCCGGTCAACTCCCCCCCCAGGACCACCAGAGCCGGGTCTGGTTCGCGGACCCGACTTCTTCCATTTATCCCCGCCAGATCCGACCTCCATTTAGCCTGATCCATGGTCCTAACTACCCCCCAGGAATCCGGGAATCTCGCCCGACATCGTTCCTAGGGATCCGTGCTCAATCGAGCCGGACCCGAGCTCTTCCATCTTTGGTTCCCCATTCTCACTCCCGTGACCTCCAGAGCAATCACCGAGGTGACAGCTCGCGATTGTACCTGTTGCAGCGAGGAGGAGGTGGCCGACCATCGATCCGGCTGCTTCGCGCCGCCGTGCTCCGCCACCCGACCGGATCTCGAGCCTCAGGCCTTGACGCCCTTCGAGGCGACGACCAGGAGCTAGCCAAGCTCCAGCACAGTCTTTCGCTCCACCCAGGTAACCCTCTAGCCTTGCCATTTCGTTTAATTTGGAGTTACCCCCAAATCGACTCTCCGCCGTGTTCCTCTGATTCCGGCCATATCGCATACTATCTCGATCATCGGAGCACACTATCACCTTCGCCACTCCCTCACGCACGTTCTTCGCCCATTCATCCAACCCAGCTCGCCCCGGAGCTGGGAGTCGAGTTCCACCATCCTCCGCTCGCCGGAGCTCGTTCGCCCCGATCCCTTGTTCACCCTCACGCCGCTTCTTCGGGTCGAGGCACTTTGCCCTCGACCCGCGAGCTTTTGGTTCGCTTTGCAGGTCAAGAGGGAGCCATCTGAGGCCCCCTCACATTCAGGCCAAGAGCTCCGCGCCGCCGACCTCGCCGGAGCCCCTCCAGGGCTCGGCCGGGTCATCTGAGGTCTTCAGCAGCTGCGGGACTTCACCGCCGATCTTCTCCGATACTTGGAGGCAGCTGAGGAGGAGCCTAGCACGCACACGAGGCCGGCGAAGCTCGCCGGCTGAGTGTTCTTCCACCATCCTCCAGCACCGTCCGATGGCCCCTCCGCTCCAGTTTTGATCGTGTCCGTCCGTTCACCGAGGAGCAGCATCCATCCGATCATCCAGAGGAGCAATCCGGACCGTCAGATCAGAGAGAGGGAACCCACAGCACCTGACCCGTTGGATCATCCACGTGGCCCCCTCTGCACCGTCGATCGACCACGTGCGGAAGAGAAGAGAAGCGCCACCCATTCTGAGCCGTCCGATCACCTACGTGGCGCCTATCCAGCCGTCGACGAATAAAGGGGTAATTTACTTAGGCCCCCTCGTAGTTTGCGTCTTTTATTTCTAGTCCTGTAAATACTTTAGTAGTTTTATTTACGTAGGGTAAATTGCATTCTGGACCTGGTGCTTGTTTGTATTTGCATGTATGCCCCTGTGTATGTGAGTCCACGTGCTTCGTCACGTGTTTAGTTGGGCTATTTACATCTTTTATCCTGTAGTTCTGATGGGTTCTTGAATGAATGAATACTTTTTGGTAATTGCATCTATACCCCTGTGAGCCTTTTATTTCTACATGTGCGGATTTTAGTGGGTAAATTGCAACCGTACCCTTGGACTTTTTGGTACGAGTTACCAAAAGGTCCTAGGAGTTGGTTTTTATTACCAGAAGGTCCCTGAGTGCCCCAGGCACGCGCCACGCGCGTGACTTGCTGGGAAAATTGCACCTGGACCCCCAGACTTTCGGGTATTTGCACTTGAGTCCCTGTGCACAGTGCCCCCTTTTTGATTTTTGAATAAATATCAAACCACCTCCAAATTCGATGAAAATTTGACACATGGCTCCTGCCATGTTGTAGGATTTTTGAGAATTTTTGAGGACATTTTTGATTTTATTTAGTATTTTTAAAAATTCAAAAACCTCCATTTTAGCTACTGTCGAGATTTAAAAATCCCAAAAAAATATAAAAACATCTCCAAAAATTCTAAAAAAATTAGCTACTGTTCTTTGTTTGTTGTTTGATTTTCTAGCCAATTTTGGCTATTTTTCATTGAGTAAAAACCCTAAAAATCTAAAAACCCTTAAAAACTCATAAAAATTATAATAAATAATCTAAAAATCCAAAAATAATAATTTTGGTGCCCAAATTTTCCTTATTTTCTCTAGAATACAGGAAAATTACCTCCAGGGCCCTCTGAGATACTTAGATATTTTATCTTTGGATTTTGGGCCTTGCTGGACAGTACCTCATCTTTTTAGCACTGTTTGATTTTTAGAAAATAAAATATACCTTATAAAAATCCCAAAAATTCATCAAAAACACTTAAAAACCTAAAAAACATAAAAACCCTTTTTCTTGAATTTTTGCTTGATTTTTGGTGTGTTAAATAAATTGCCAAAGTGTGTTTATATTTGCCTTCTTTTATTTTCTTCATATTCTAAAATCCTAAAAAAATATAAAAATTCTTAAAAACCACTAAAAAAATACTTTTCTTTGATTTTATTTTCTTTATACTACTTCGTAGGCCCTAGGCCAACCCGTGCTCCTTGTGTTCGACCCTGAGAGCTATACCAGGTTAATCCAATAGCAGGTCCGCTTTCGTGTTTTGAGTGATTTTATCTATTCTGAGTGGTTCATTTTTCTTGATTGACATAGTCTGATCGCTTGGGTCGCAACGACCTATTTAGTACCTTATACCCGAGTGCTCAGCCTTGTCATCAGAATGGCGCCGTTGTCGGGGAGCACGACTTAGTAGTATTTTTGTTTTTTATTTTCGTTTTGTTTTCGCGGCTTTTCGCGGCTCTTCGGAGCCCGCGACTTTTCGCGGTTTTTGTATCTATTTTCTTTTTGTTTTATTTTGATTTTCTTTCCTTTTTATTTTTGTTTTATTTTGTGTGAATATTTTATTTTCCATTTTTGCATATATACCCTCATTATTATTTTCATTTCTTTTTTTTATTTGATTATTTTTATTGGTCTGACCACTCTTCTGTCTATCTTGCGAGGGCCCGAGGACCGCGGAGGCGACTTTCGAGGAGCCGGTGCAGTCGCGGCACTTGGAGGCGGCTTCTTTCTCTACGAAGCCGCAGGAGAGAGCGAGAGAGAGAGAGTGAGTGGATGAGGTATTAGGATAGTTTTATTTTCTTTTATTCATTATTATTGTAATAATACAGGACACTTCTGAGACTGTTTGGACTTGAGACCGTAGCGGGTCTGTTTCGCCGAGCACCGGTGTGCTCGGGGGACCCATTAGGACTTGCGGTTTTTCGCGGTTTTCTTCGCGGCTTTCTTTTTATTTCTTACTGTCATTTTCCGGATTTGCGCGGTTTTTGCTCGAGCCCCTAGATTTAGGACTTTCTGGTGATTGTGACGTAGTTGAGTAGGATCCACACACCTTAATTGCCTAGCTGTTCCTATAGACCGTAATTGGACCTACTTAAAATAAATAATAAAAATAACCGACTCGCTAGCTTCCGTAGCCTACGTGCCGTAGCTCGTCCTGTAAAGCGCTTACTCCTACCCCCGATTTGTCGGGCAGGGGAGGGACGAGCCAAGACCGGACCCTTTGGCTTGGAGGTCGGTGACCGGTTAGACGGTTCTTCGCTAGAAGTTGCTCGTCTAGGACTCGGCTTCCCGCTGCATCATTTAGCTTAGTTTACTTTCTGTCTTTATTTTATGCGCGGATCATTTTGCATGTAGAGAGCTGGAGCAAGGTACGCATTTCTGACTTTGCATGCATCATTGATTTCTCGTGCATCGGCTTTTTCGACTTCTCCCCCCTGTTTTTGACTTAATAATCAGGAGAATCGAAAAATTCGTTAGGCGATTTTGTTTGATTTGAAAAATACCTAAAAAGTGTAACCATAAAATTGGGACTGCTAAGACTATTGACCTTAAAACTCGCTCACCCTAAAAATTCTGTCTTGGGGAGAGCAACCCCCTCATTGCTTGGTTTGTATGCGCGAGAGAGTGACCCGAACACTAGGTAGAGCCCCCCGTTGCTAAACTCGACTGACTACCGACTCTTCCGTACGGGACAGTCGGTTGGGGTTAGCAGCGGATATCCCAACAGGTCACGTAAGCGCTCTGATATTTGTGTGTTCACCAAAATAAAATTGACAAGATAATTTGACCGAACTTTCACGGTCTTCAGCTCGCGTTGCGTTGGTGAACCGGGGGTTTGTTTTCAGATCATAGTTTTTCCAGATCTCATCCGCCCTACTCGCTAGATCAAGATGATGGGTAGACGGTCTCTTAGGCAGCCTCTGGCTGCACCGCTTTCGGGCGCGTCTACCTCATCATCTAGGTTGGCTCGTGAGAGCTCAGACCCGCTCTCCGAGCCCGAGTACGACTCCACCCTGTTCCCCCTCGATCCCCTTTCTGATCTTCACGAGAGACATGAGCCCGAGGAGAGATTGATACACTTGACAGCACCTGAGTTGGGCTCATTTGATTTTGCAGACGTCGAGATGGCCGGAGCAGGCAGTTCTGATGATCACTCCCGTAGACCAGAGCACATTGTACTAGACCAGGGATCGATCAACTCCACCCTGATCGCATCACTTGATACAGTTCAGCAGCAGCTCCGCGATCAGGGAGCGTTCATGATGGAGATGAGGCGTGAGTTGGAGAGGCTCAGAGCAGAGAGAGACCAGCAGAGCGAGCCCGAGGAGATCCCGGATGCAGATGCACAGGCACGAGCCGCAGCAGCAGCAGCAGCCGCGGCCGCCGCCGCAGCGGCAGCAGCCGCAGGAGGAGCAGGACCACCGAGACCGATGCGTGATTTACATAATCCCGGATCTACACTGATGCACCATTGGGTGGTGGTTCCAGCTATCGTGGGGGACTTCAAGTTCCCCCCGAACACCTTGCAGATGCTCCCTCGGTTCCATGGACTTGCTACAGAGGAGCCCCACCTCCACCTCCAGGAGTTTCTTATGATATGCAGCACTGTCCACGACAGACATGTGGACCAGGACACGATCAGGATGATCGCATTCCCCTTTTCACTGGCAGATAGAGCAGCCACCTGGCTGAAGCATTTGGGGAGATTTGTATATACCTGGGAGCAGCTCCGCACCGAGTACTTGAACAAGTACTATCCACTCGGGCGGACGAATGCAGCGAGGGCCCTGATTAGTAACTTCTCCATGTTCCCCAACGAGCAGTTCCACGAGGCTTGGGAGAGGTTCAGAGAGCTTTTGGACAGATGCCCGCACCATGACATCACGAAGCCGAACCTAGTTCAGAGCTTCTTCAGCGGACTGTCACCAGAGCTACAGGGCCTGGTGAATGCTTCTTGTGGCGGGTCCTACTTCGCCAAGGACCACGACCAGGTCTGGGCTATTTTTGAGGAGATGGCAGAGAACTACATGGTCATGTCCCAGACCCGGCTCTACACCCAGAAGACCCAGCCGCATCAGCCAGGACCCGTGCAGTACCAGAGGATAGCACGGGTAGATGCAGGTCCTTCCAGTTCGTCCGCAGTAGCAGCAGCAGAGTCATCAGCTGCGGACATGGGTATTATCAGCGAGAAGTTGGACCGCATGGAGCTGATAGAAAAGAAGCAGTGCCAGAGCATAGCGCAGATGGATCAGATGGCACAGGTCTTGGGCGACTTGAAGACACAGCTCATGTGTCTCCAGGAGGCACAGACGGCTTCTCAGCCCCGTCTTCAGTCGCGAGGCGACGCCGGCAGCAGCAGCAGCTCGTCCCAGCGCTCCAGCACCCCAGTGCAGCCTAGACAGGTTCACCTTGTACAGGCGGAGCCGTACCAGCCGCCGCAGCCCACCTACCAGTCTCCACCATCTCCAGAGATGCAGATGGTGGTCTACCAGCCGGACCAGCCTCTGGCAGTACTCCCGCCAGCCCCCTTTGATGCCGAGCCGTTGATGGATGTCAACGGGATCTGGTACGACCGTCCCCAGCCTGGGATCCGACGAGACCATCCCGGATTCAGGTGGGGGAGTGGTGGTGCCCAGCCCCAGCAGCAGCCGTCAGGACAGGGAGGGCAGTACTCCCATCAGAGAGACCAGCACCAGTCGCAGCAGCAGCCCCCAGCGTATCAACAGCAGTCATCCTACGGTCCGCGTCCCTATCAGCAGCAGGGACAGCCTTGGAGACGTGAGCAGCAGGCTCACCAGGGATACCAGCACCAGCAGCACCCTCCTTCCTACCCCTCTTACCCATCACAGCAGTTCCAGCAGCCTCACCCACAGAGAGGCCACCCGTCGGGCTCCCACGAGAGCCCCGCTTTGGATGACATCGCCCGCCTCCTCACGGACAAGCAGGCTACATTCCGACGGGAGATGGACGAGTTCCGCCAGGAGATGCGGGACTTGGTGAGAGGGAAGGCCGCCATACCAGCCCAGATAGAGCCCAATCCGAACAGCCTCAAGAGGAAATCTGAGCAGGTAGTACCTACTGAATCAGCCACTCCTAGTGACCCATTTGATGATACATCTTCGGATTTATTTGATGCTGATTTTGTCACACTTAGGAGCGGTAGGACCCCAGTAGGCGGCGGCGCCTCATCTGAGCACCATCCCGAGGCGCCACAGGAGGAGGAGGAGGAGAGCGAACCTGAGGCCGCTCCAGATGATGACGGTGGTACTGAGGCCACCAAGGATGCTGATCCCACCGGCGGTACTGAGGCCGCCGCTTCACCAGAGCTAGGAGGTGGTACTGATGCCACCCATGCAGCTGAGCCAGCCCGCGGTACTGATGCCGCGCGACGTCTTCCTTCAGCAGCAGCAGAGCAGCCAGCCCGTGGTGGTACTGAGGCCACCGGTGTTTGTAGAGAGAGATCTGATGTTTTTCCTCGTGTCCATGTATCTCAGAATTCTGCTATGAATAAAGGGAAAGGTTTATTTTCTTCTGGTCCCACTGTGGTGCGTGATGTATGTGTGGATCCGGTCCTTGAACCGCTTAGACCTTTTCCTAGTCCTTCATCTGAGAAGGACCCAGTGATCCCCTTCCCTAGAGCCCTTCAGATGGGGAAGGGGAAGAAAAATGATCCAAAAAAGAGAGAGCTTGAGGAGTTCAGCCAGAGCATGATAGATCGGTTTCACATTCAGCTGACCCTCCAGGAGGCTTTGCAGCACATCCCCCTTCTCCAGAGATCTTTGAGAGAGAGGACTACAGTCAGGAGGAGGAGGAGGAACCACACTTCAGAGATCCATGTGCTGACCAAAGCCACGTGCTTTGCGATCCAGAACCGACTGCCAGCCAAGAGGCCAGATTCAGGGGCCCCGTATGTCAGATGCCAGATTAGTGAGCAGTGGTTCGACCGTACTCTTCTAGATAGCGGATCGTCGATTAACCTTCTTCCGGCAGCCCTTCTCGACCGCTTCGAGTTGGGCACTCTTCGACAGAGCAGGACAGTCCTTCAGTTCGCTGATCGATCTGTCAAGAGGCCGAAGGGGTTATTACGAGACGTTATCGTCACTATTCAGGGCCTGCAATTCCCCGTGGACTTCGTAGTGTTGGACATGGAGATCCCTGAGTCAGTGACCGATACCCCCATCATCCTTGGTCGTCCGTTCTTGGCCACAGCCAAGGCGGTGACTGATCATGATAGCGGGAAGGTGTACTTTCGCGTCCAGGGCGAGAGTATACAAATAGAGACGATCGAGGACTATAGAGCCAGATTCAGATCCCGCTCAGATGCGAGTACCGACTCAGAGCAGCTGATAGACTGATGAATCTCCATTTCATCACCTTTATTCTATCATTTTGGCCTTAAAAACCCCAGCAAATGCATGTAAACAGCATTAATTTGTACATAATAGCATTCATTATTCATTGTATTAATTGTACATAGAATAAGGTTTTTAATGCCAAATTATAGAATAAAGAGAAGAAAAGAAAAAGGAATAAAATATTGCAAATATTTTATGACCCTAACCCCGAGACCAAGGCCAGCATGGAATTGGTCGACAAGGAATAAAGTAGGGGTAGATAAGGGCCAATGATACAATAAATACCTCATTTATTTATTCATTCATTTATGCATTTTGACACCTATTTTGTATAGAATTATTTATTCATCAAATTAAAATCTTTTGTACATGAAAGTTGTATATAATAATGTAAATAAAAATACAAAATTGAGTTTGTGTAAAAATAATATACAGTGTACATTTTATACACAAAATAAAAAGCCAAAATCTCAACTTCACAGACCCATATCTTGCAAATAAAAACTCCAAATCATCCAAACTCACCTTTAATTGTATATAGCATTTCATAAACTATTTGATAAAATTGGTTTCATAATTTTTGGAGTCCATCTTTGGAAGTTAGGTTTTTGACCCTTCTTGTACATAATACCTGATTAAAATATTCATTTATTCAATATTCATTATTTTTATAAATTCATATTTTTAGAATTTTGTAGATAATGTATATAATTCATATACATATTGACATTAGAATAAAACCAAACATAATTTTGAAAATAAAATAAGTCTATGTAATATATAGACAAAATACCTATGAAACATGTACATAAATAAAAGGGATTTTTATTCTTTTATTCTTTATTCTTCTATATTTTTATACTAATGTATATATTATATAAAACTTATTAAAAATACAAAGCTAAAATAAAAAACAAATAAAACCCATTAAATAAATAAAATGTACATTATATAGGTAAAATACCTATAAGTATACTAATATACACACAAACACATTTATTTAAAAATATAAATAAACTCATAAAAATTAAATAAAAATATATTTATACTTATATAAATAAGTTATAAATTTATAAAATAAAACAATAAAATAATAAAAGAAAATAAATAAACTAAAAATAACATACCCAAAAATACATGTAAATACATAAATATACACATTATTTTAATAAAACCGTAATAAAATACTTCAAAAAAATAAATAAAAATCATAAATAAATACTACATTAATTTATTAACATTTTTTATTTTATAAATAAATTCTAATTAATTCATTTAATATGTTAAATAAATGGGTCAAGCTCGGTCCGATGTGGACCAATCAGGGGCCAGGGAAAGTTGACCTCCGGTCAACTCCCCCTGCGCCTCTGACTGACCCGTCAGAACTATCGCATCCCCGGATTTCATGCCTTTTTCCTGGGCGTCCCTTTCATCCATCGCCCTCGAATCCTTCACGGATTTTGTTCTCTGAGCATCCAAGATTCTCGCCGTCCACTTAGATCCCTTGTACATACCACCGATTCCTTAATAATCGCCGGTCAATGGGGGTCCCTTGGACTGTATATAAATAACTCCTCCCACTTCCTTGGCCGAATTTGGCCATTTTCATCCCCTTCTTTGAGCTTGAATGAGCTCCTGGCAGAGCCCTCGTGACAGGAGGCGCGTCCCAGCACCTCGATTCGGCCCAAGGAGGTGGGAAATTTTGTCGCGGTGGTGCTCCGGCGACCGCCCTGCTCCCTGGAGGCCCCCAGGTATAAGAGCTGCGCTTTTACTTATTTTAGTTAGGATTTCATTTCAGCATTTCATTTCTGTCATTAGATTAGTCAGTAGCACTTAGTTGTTGCTTAGTTTAGGCGATTCGAAGTTCGCCGGAGCTCCGCTCCGGCGACTTCTCCACGGTGACCCCGACGTTTCCCGACCCGCTTTCGCCACCATTTCGTTTCCCTTCGCTTTCTCCACCAGCCAGTCACTTTCACCCAACCGGAACCCCCTTGGTTCCGCGAATCGAAGTCTCGCTCCGCCACCCTGCCGGAGGCTTCGCCACCTCACCCGTTTTCATGCTAACAGCTTCAAACCCCTGGTCGAGGAGAACGCCCTCGAGCCGTGCGACCTTCCTGTGCAGGTTAGGTGCAAAGAAGAGCACCAGGAGACGATTTGAACGCGGGCGGAGGTACTTCGAGCCACATTTCTTCTCCGACCTCGTGGCGGCGCTCCAGGCCACCTCTGTCCGATCCGACACCTCCAGAAGCTAGAGGAACCTTCCAGGAAGCTTCTTGGACCTTCAGGCGCAAAGATGATCGGCGGGAGAGCGAGATCTCATCGGAGGAAGCTCGCCTCGGCGAGGCTTCTTCCCTGTTCTTCCTCGCAGCTCCTCCGCCGTTGGATGAAGACGAAGGCCCAGTTTCAACCTCAGCCGTCCGATGGAGCAGTGCTCAAACCGTCAGATCCTCCACGGGATCTAATCTCAAGCGTTCATCGGCGAAGCGGTACCAGCCGATTGGATGAGCGACACGTGGCAAGTGAAGAAATCCCAACCGTTCGCCAGCGCGCATTTTAGGGGTAAATTGCATATCTAGCCCCTTTACTTTTTGGATTTATTGTTTAATATTGTAAATAAAATATAACGTTGTAAATAAAGTGGAATTTTTGTACCTGACCCCCTATACTGTTTTCATATTACTTTTGGGTCCAATCCACGTCACCTCACGTGTCATTCCACGTGAGGTGGAAAAAATTGCATAAGACCCCCTATATGTCTGCAAATTTATCTTTAATCCAGTAAATAAAAGTTTTAGTGTATTATTTTTATGAAAAATTGCACCCAGGACCCTATACTTTCTGAAATTGCATTTTGGTCCCTGTGGGTGCGGATCACGTGTAGTCCCACGTGGTGGTAAATTTGCAGGGGGGCCCTGGCGGGTTGTTTTATTAGTTTTTGATCCATAAAATCACAGATCACGTTATAATCTTTTTGTATTTTTGCACTGTTATCCCTGGAAATTATTTAATTTGCAAAAATGCCCCTGCCAGGCTTAATCATTTTCATGTCTTTTATCTATTTGTTAAAAATACCTAGATGGCTTCTAAAAATTCACAAAAATTAGGGTAGATGCTCCATGCCATGCTTGTGCACGCCAGTATTTTAGTTTGCATTTTTTGCATTTTTCCTAATTATCAGAAATGAAAAAGAAGCCATTTTTGTACTGTCTAAATGAGAAAATACAAAAAAAAATTAGAAAATGTTTTTGAAAAATTCCAAAAATATTATATATGGTATATTTATTTATATATTGAGTCCAGAAAATGAAAAAACCCTAAAAATATGAAAAAGAAAATAAAAAAAAATTATAAAAACCTAAAGCCCACTAAAACAATAATTGGACATGATCATTGGATTGAATAATTACATTACACATACATTCCCTTCGCCTCCCAGTGTTCGACCTCTACATGTACTTACACCTATACACATTTTACATGTAGAGTTATAATAAATTTTAACTCCACATTTTTGATATTCATTGCATATATTTATTGTGGGTTAATTGTTGATCGATTCGGGATTCTGTCTGAGGTCAACTCAGCGACTGTCTCTCCGCCTTGTGGAAAGACACGATCTCAGCAAAATCCCGGCCATCATAGACGCAGAGCCAGACATCCACCAGGACTGTGATTTTGTGATCACAGATGATGAGGCAGCTTGGGCAGACCTTGAGGCACAGACCACCCTCTCACTTTCAGACACAGCTGAGGCAGAGATGATAGCAGAGGAGAGTCTGGAGAGCACAGACCTGGTTCAGGATACCATTGAGGCAGCAGAGCCGGTCCTCGATCGCAGCACGATGACTAGTGGTGGTGGTGTTGATGCCACCCTGTTTCCCGGTGGTACTGATGCCACCGTTTCTGATACAGATCCCTCGGATTCAGAGTCTGATTGGGCCGATTGCTATGATCAGATGCCAGACCTGAGTCCATCTGAGCCTATTGATGAGGAGGAGGTAGATGCAGAGCCGAGCAGAGACAGTGCAGTAGAGCCGCCTTCTCCCGATCCAGTTTGCGAGAGTACACTTTCACTTTCCCAGGCAGATTTGGCCGACCTTGCAGCGTTCACTCAGTTTCTTCCACAGCCAGATTTGCCGGCACCCAGCATTCCAGAGCTGAAGCCGCTCCCTACTTCGCTGAAGTATCGATTCCTTGCGGGCGATCCAGAGATGTACCCAGTCATCATCTCCGCTGAGTTGACTGGAGAGCAGGAATCCCGTTTGATGGGGGTTCTTGAAAAGAACCGCAAGGCGATCGGATGGAGCGTAGCAGATCTCCATGGGATTAGTCCATCAGTGTGCTCCCACCATATCTATCTCGAGGAAGGGGCGAAGCCGTCGCGTGAGTTCCAGCGGCGACTAAACCCCAACCTGAGAGAGGTTGTCATGAAGGAAATATCAAAGTGGTGGGGTGCAGGTTTTATTTATCCCATTTCTGACTCCAAGTGGGTTAGCCCCTTGCATGTGGTGCCCAAGAAGACGGGCATCACGACTGTGATCAGTGAGTCGGGAGAGGAGATTGCTACACGAGTACCCACCTCTTGGAGGGTTTGTGTTGACTACAGGAGACTCAACCAAGCCACCAAGAAGGACCATTTCCCCCTGCCTTTTATTGACCAGATCATTGAGAGACTGGCAGGGAAGAGCCATTATTGCTTCCTGGATGGGTACTCGGGCTACAACCAAGTGGCCATCGCTCCTGAGGACCAGGAGAAGACCACCTTTACCTGTCCCTTCGGCACATACGCTTTTCGACGCATGCCATTTGGGCTATGCAATGCCCCTGCGACTTTTCAGAGGTGCATGCTGTCGATCTTCTCTGACATGGTAGGGGAATGCTTAGAGGTCTTCATGGATGATTTCTCGATCTACGGCGACAGATTTGATTCTTGTCTTGACTGCCTAGATCGAGTACTCCAGCGATGTATTGAGTATCACTTGGTGCTATCTTGGGAGAAGAGTCACTTCATGGTGACTCAAGGGACGGTGCTTGGCCACATCATCTCCAACAGGGGCATGGAGGTTGATCCGGCCAAGGTTGATGTCATTAGAAAACTCACACCACCGTCCAATCTGAGGCAGTTACGGTCATTTCTGGGGCACGTTGGATTTTATAGGAGATTTATTCAGGATTTTAGCAGGATTGCCCGGCCGTTGACTGACCTCTTGACGAAAGACACCGAGTTCCTTGTCGATGACAAGTGTCTTTCGTCGTTTGCTACTCTCCAGCAGTGTGTGATTGAGGCTCCTGTCCTCCAGCCGCCTGATTGGTCTCTCCCATTCGAGATCATGACGGACGCCTCCGATTTTGCCGTAGGGGCAGTGCTGGGACAGAGGAGGGATGGAGTACCATTTGCTATACACTACGCTAGCCGCACATTGGATTCCGCCCAGCGGAATTATACAGTCACAGAGAAGGAGATGCTAGCCGTAGTATTTGCCCTGGATAAGTTTAGATCATATATCATCGGATCTAGAGTGACCTTGTTTACAGATCACACCGCCATCAGGTACCTCATGGCAAAGAAGGATGCCAAGGCCAGACTGACTAGATGGATCCTTCTACTCCAGGAGTTCGACATTGAGATCAAGGATAAGCCTGGAGTCAAGAATGTGGTGGCGGATCATCTCTCCCGATTAGAGCAGCCTGAGGAGACTGAGCAGATTGATCCTATCCGAGATACCTTCCCAGATGAGGCGATCCTTGCTATCGCCTCACTCCCATGGTACGCCGATATTGTGAACTTTCTCGTTGCTGGGAAAGTTCCACAAGATTGGCCCAGGCAGAGGCTTGAGACCTTCCTAGCGAAGGCCAAGTCTTACCATTGGGAGGATCCCATCCTTTACCACGAAGGAGGGGATAGCGTCTGGCGTCGGTGTATTCCTCAGGAAGAACACCATAGCGTCCTCACTTACTGCCACAAGCTTGAGGCAGGAGGACATCATTCTGGGAGGAGAACGGCACAGAAAGTGCTCCAATCCGGCTTGTGGTGGCCTACCCTCTTCAAGGACTCAGATGAGTTCGTGAAGAGGTGTACTGACTGTCAGAGGATGGGCACTTGTGGACAGCGTGATATGATGCCGATGCAGCCCATTCACTTCTGTGAGGTTTTTGACGCATGGGGCATCGATTTCAAGGGTCCATTCCCTAAGAGTCAGGGATTCGAGTACATTCTGTTGGCCGTAGACTATGTGAGTCGTTGGGTGGAGGCTATCCCCGCCTGAGCCGCTGATGCGAGGACAGTTTGCAGATTTTTGAGGAAGCATATCATCACGCGGTTCGGAGTTCCACGAGTTCTTATTTCTGATGGGGGATCTCACTTCATCAACGACCAGGTGAAGGCACTTGCTAGCGAGTTCGGTATAGACCATCGTGTTGCTACACCATACCATCCACAGACGAATGGTCTAGCCGAAGTGTCGAATAGGGAGATCAAGACTATTCTGCAGAAGGTCGTCCGCCCTGACCGAAAGGATTGGTCACAGCTTTTGGACTCGGTCTTGTGGGCATATAGGACGTCTTTCAAGACACCTTTGGGCACATCTCCCTTTCGCCTCGTATATGGCAAGCCCTGTCACCTACCAGTTGAGCTGAGGCACAAGTCACTTTGGGCAGTCACAGACATACTTATGGATCCAGATGGTATAGGAGACCAGAGGAGGGCAGAGCTAGCTGCCCTGGAGGAGCTTAGAGATGCAGCTTTCTCAAGCAGCCTACATTATAAGGAGAGAGTCAAGGAGTGGCATGATTCTCATATCAGCCACAAGCATTTTGAGATTGGACAGAGAGTATGGCTGTTTGATGCGAGGCTTAGATTATTTCCAGGGAAGCTACAGAGCAAATGGAAAGGACCTTATCTGGTTCGGAAGGTACACGACAACGGTAGCATCGACATATCTGAGTTGTCTTCTGAGAGTACCTTCCGAGTGAACGGTCAGCGGCTCAAGCCATTTCTAGATCATGAGCCGCGGGTCGTTGATATTGCCCCTATTCATTTTGCGTGAGATGTGGTCTTTGACTCACATCTAATGCATCTCACGCCTGAGCTTTACTGATCCTCCGCTGTACATAGATCCAGATGTCCATATCAGCACATTATTTAGTCCCACATCCCTTTCTTCATCTTGTGATTATGCTATACTTAGGGTGCACTTTACCCTAAATATAGGGGGGATGTGAGACCTTTCGGGTATTTCTTTTGTTTCTATCTACCCCTGTTTTGCTGCCTATACTTAGGGATATCTTACCCTAAGTATAGGGGGGGTAGACCCTGTACATTCTCCACTCGGTTTTCCCTTCGTGTACAGCCTGCTATACTTAGGATTACTTGATCCTAAGTATAGGGGGAAGACCCGAGTCCCTTTTGACTTTTATTTTCCTTTTGTATAGCCTTCCTTTTCACTTCCCTATACATAGCACGAGTTATGTCTTCTTCATCGCTCTTGACTCCGAGGACATCGTTCGAGCTAAGTATAGGGGGTGTGTATATATTTCATATATACTTTAGCCATAACTCGTACTTTGTGTGAGTGTGTTAATAAATAAAAATGGCTAAAAACCACAAAAATTAAAAAAAATTTCATGTACATAATCTTCTTTTATTTGCACATACATAGCTAGTGTACAAATTATTTTTGTAAAAATGATTTCAAAAATCTTTTGTGTGTAAAGCTTGTGTAAATATTTTCTGTATCAAAATTATGTATATAGTACAAAATTTTTCCAAAATGTTTTGAAAATCAAAAGTTTGCAAAAATCTTGTGTAAATGTGTGTAAATATCTTTTTGCAAAACTTGCACTTCATGCATCATCATTCATGATTTCAAAACATTTTTCAAAAATTTTGCATGATTGTAAAATAGTGTGTAAATAAGCATCTTTTTGTACATATGTATATAGTTTTTCTGGATGATAGTTGACATTTAAACTAGCCTGGAATCAAATTGAGAAATGGAGCTTGATTAAGATCTTAATCCACCTAATTTATAAGAGGAACCTTATAGGGCTTAGGTTTAAGGCTTTTCAGGTCCATGGTGACTTAATTCTTTGAGTCCACTAGGCTATGATCACATGTCATCTTAATGAGCCTAAGTAGAGCACTTAACAACAACACATGACTCATATAGATTATGGCTTTACTTGGACAACCGCACTATGCACCGAGCTCTCTACGGATGAGGTGGTGAGGAGGCAGTCTTCCTTGGCTTGGGGTAGCATATGAGGGTAGTACTTCTAGGCGGAACCTCTCTTCTTCATTTAGTGAAGGAAGTGCGTCTCAACTTGGTCTGGTTGCCATGAGGTCTAACGACGGGAGTTGTGGGTTGCAATAAAGCTTCAAAAGAGGGATAGTCTACTGGCTCAAGAGGAAAAACTCCTTGTATATATGCTGCACATGTACATGTTGTATAGATGCACTCGAAAAAAAAATGCAAAAAGAAAAGAACTCCAAAAAAGTGGTGGGTATGAGAGAAAATGATAATCCCACCGGAGTATGTATATAAGTGCAATAAGCAAAGCTTGGTTTCATGATCCACCTGTTGTAGCTTGCAGCAGGGAGACTTGGCTACACTGGTCAAGCTCCCAAGGGTACTTGGCTACATTGGCCTTGACCCATTCTCTTCTTCCCCCTCTTCTTGAGCCGGTTGTACTTGAACTTAGAAGGGAATACCCCGCTCCTCGAGGAAAGAGTGGCCAGATTGAGGTCATAGAGTTACCTTGTTGGGGAGGGTTGTCAAGTTGCCATTTCTGAGGTGGAGAGCTTAGACTTCACATTCACAGGACAAGAAAAGATTCATGGTCTTCAGGGTTTGTGATTGATGACTTGTTCTGATCTGGAGCATTGAGGAGTCTTGGTTATAGATTGGTGGAACTTAGAGGCTGTTAGGTTTTAAGCTTAAGTCTAAATAAGGTTCCGACACATTAATAATCCAAAGATCTGATTAAGCTCCATACCTCAATTTAATGAAGGCAAGTTTAATAATCAACCTTGATCCATGTACATTCTCTTTTTCTTTGTCTTTTTCTTTTTCTTTTTCTTTCTTTTTCACTTCTTTTTCAAATAAGTGTTTGCTAAGGGACTAGCAAAGTATAGTATAGGGGGGTGATGAATACCCATTCATCACTCTTTATTCTTATATTTTAGCTACAAAAACCTATGCAAATGCATGTAGATATGTGTAAATAGGGTCAATTAGCAAAAGCATGCATGTTTGTAAATATAGATAATTAACATGTTTTTGTGCAAAAATAAAAGAATAAAGATGAAAAAGAAAAAGAGGGAAATATTTAGAATAAATATTGAGCAACCTAACCCAAGGGAGGGCTCAGCATGGGCCTGACCGCATAAAAGCCAAGTAGAGGGAGATAGGGGCTCACACATGTATATATTTGTAAATAAATAAAATTATATATTTTCCTCACCCAAAAACATTTTGTAAATATTTGTACATATTTATGAAGTATAAAAACAAAACAAAAAGATAAAAACCAAAAATTTAAAAATCACCCTTCACCTTGTACATAAGACCATCATCCTCATCTATTTCACCTTGTAAATAAATTTATTTATTTTCAAAACTTTTTGTAAATATTCTATTGTATATATTGTAAATAAAATAAATAAAAAAAAACAAAACAAAAATCAAATAAAAATTACAAAATTAAAAACACAAAAATATATTGTATATATATACACCATGTATATAGTTGTAAATAACTATTTATTTCACCTATGTATATAATTAATAAAAATAAAATAAAAATAGCCTTTTATTCCTCATTTTATCCTATAAATAAATAAAATATAAAATAGGAATAAAAATGTATAAAAATAACTAATTAAAAATCAAAAATCAAAAATCAAAAATCATATATTGTATATATACCTATGTATAGACCTATATTGTAAATACCTTATTTTTATTTCCAAAAATTAATTAAAAATCACAAAAAAATAGAAAAAAATAAAATAAAAATATTTTGTGTTTTAAGTTTTTGAAAATTCGGCCATTTAATGGCCCAAAAAAATCAAATAAGGATTTAAGGCTTGGCGGGCTCTGATTGGTCCACGGGGGATTGTTGACCCCCGGTCAACTCCCCCCCCAGGACCACCAGAGCCGGGTCTGGTTCGCGGACCCGACTTCTTCCATTTATCCCCGCCAGATCCGACCTCCATTTAGCCTAATCCATGGTCCTAACTACCCCCCAGGAATCCGGGAATCTCGCCCGACATCGTTCCTAGGGATCCGTGCTCAATCGAGCCGGACCCGAGCTCTTCTTCCCGGACCTGCAACCACATAAAAGCCGAGCTCCGCCGCACTTTCTTTCCATCTTTGGTTCCCCATTCTCACTCCCGTGACCTCCAGAGCAATCACCGAGGTGACAGCTCGCGATTGTACCTGTTGCAGCGAGGAGGAGGTGGCCGACCATCGATCCGGCTGCTTCGCGCCGCCGTGCTCCGCCACCCGACCGGAGCTCGAGCCTCAGGCCTTGACGCCCTTCGAGGCGACGACCAGGAGCTAGCCAAGCTCCAGCACAGTCTTTCGCTCCACCCAGGTAACCCTCTAGCCTTGCCATTTCGTTTAATTTGGAGTTACCCCCAAATCGACTCTCCGCCGTGTTCCTCTGATTCCGGCCATATCGCGTACTATCTCGATCATCGGAGCACACTATCACCTTCGCCACTCCCTCACGCACGTTTTTCGCCCATTCATCCAACCCAGCTCGCCCCGGAGCTGGGAGTCGAGTTCCACCATCCTCCGCTCGCCGGAGCTCGTTCGCCCCGATCCCTTGTTCACCCTCACGCCGCTTCTTCGGGTCGAGGCACTTTGCCCTCGACCCGGAAGCTTTTGGTTCGCTTTGCAGGTCAAGAGGGAGCCATCTGAGGCCCCCTCACATTCAGGCCAAGAGCTCCGCACCGCCGACCTCGCCGGAGCCCCTCCAGGGCTCGACCGGGTCATCTGAGGTCTTCAGCAGCTGCGGGACTTCACCGCCGATCTTCTCCGATACTTGGAGGCAGCTGAGGAGGAGCCTAGCACGCACACGAGGCCGGCGAAGCTCGCCGGCTGAGTGTTCTTCCACCATCCTCCGGCACCGTCCGATGGCCCCTCCGCTCCAGTTTTGATCGTGTCCGTCCGTTCACCGAGGAGCAGCATCCATCCGATCATCCAGAGGAGCCATCCGGACCGTCAGATCAGAGAGAGGGAACCCACAACACCTGACCCGTTGGATCATCCACGTGGCCCCCTCTGCACCGTCGATCGGCCACGTGCGGAAGAGAAGAGAAGCGCCACCCATTCTGAGCCGTCCGATCACCTACGTGGCGCCTATCCAGCCGTCGACGAATAAAGGGGTAATTTACTTAGGCCCCCTCGTAGTTTGCGTCTTTTATTTCTAGTCCTGTAAATACTTTAGTAGTTTTATTTACGTAGGGTAAATTGCATTCTGGACCTGGTGCTTGTTTGTATTTGCATGTATGCCCCTGTGTATGTGAGTCCACGTGCTTCGTCACGTGTTTAGTTGGGCTATTTACATCTTTTATCCTGTAGTTCTGATGGGTTCTTGAATGAATGAATACTTTTTGATAATTGCATCTATACCCCTGTGAGCCTTTTATTTCTACATGTGCGGATTTTAGTGGGTAAATTGCAACCGTACCCTTGGACTTTTTGGTACGAGTTACCAAAAGGTCCTAGGAGTTGGTTTTTATTACCAGAAGGTCCCTGAGTGCCCCAGGCACGCGCCACGCGCGTGACTTGCTGGGAAAATTGCACCTGGACCCCCAGACTTTCGGGTATTTGCACTTGAGTCCCTATGCACAGTGCCCCCTTTTTGATTTTTGAATAAATATCAAACCACCTCCAAATTCGATGAAAATTTGACACATGGCTCCTGCCATGTTGTAGGATTTTTGAGAATTTTTGAGGACATTTTTGATTTTATTTAGTATTTTTAAAAATTCAAAAACCTCCATTTTAGCTACTGTCTAGGTTTAAAAATCCCAAAAAAATATAAAAACATCTCCAAAAATTCTAAAAAAATCAGCTACTGTTCTTTGTTTGTTGTTTGATTTTCTAGCCAATTTTGGCTATTTTTCATTGAGTAAAAACCCTAAAAATCTAAAAACCCTTAAAAACTCATAAAAATTATAATAAATAATCTAAAAATCCAAAAACAATAATTTTGGTGCCCAAATTTTCCTTATTTTCTCTAGAATACAGGAAAATTACCTCCAGGGCCCTCTGAGATCCTTAGATATTTTATCTTTGGGTTTTGGGCCTTGCTGGACAGTACCTCATCTTTTTAGCACTGTTTGATTTTTAGAAAATAAAATATACCTTATAAAAATCCCAAAAATTCACCAAAAACACTTAAAAACCTAAAAAACATAAAAACCCTTTTTCTTGAATTTTTGCTTGATTTTTGGTGTGTTAAATAAATTGCCAAATTGTGTTTATATTTGCCTTCTTTTATTTTCTTCATATTCTAAAATCCTAAAAAAATATAAAAATTCTTAAAAACCACTAAAAAAATACTTTTCTTTGATTTTATTTTCTTTTTACTACTTCGTAGGCCCTAGGCCAACCCGTGCTCCTTGTGTTCGACCCTGGGAGCTATACCAGGTTAATCCAATAGCAGGACCGCTTTCGTGTTTTGAGTGATTTTATCTATTCTGAGTGGTTCATTTTTCTTGATTGACATAGTCTGATCGCTTGGGTCGCAACGACCTATTTAGTACCTTATACCCGAGTGCTCAGCCTTGTCATCATATCCTGAACCAGGTCTGTGCTCTCCAGACTCTCCTCTGCTATCATCTCTGCCTCAGCTGTGTCTGAAAGTGAGAGGGTGGTCTGTGTCTCAAGGTCTGCCCAAGCTGCCTCATCATCTGTGATCACAAAATCACAGTCCTGGTGGATGTCTGGCTCTGCGTCCGTCAGCTGCTCTGAATCGGTACTCGCATCTGAGCGGGATCTGAATCTGGCTCTATAGTCCTCGACCGTCTCTATTTGTATACTCTCGCCCTGGACGCGAAAGTACACCTTACCACTATCATGATCAGTCACCGCCTTGGCTGTGGCCAAGAACGGACGACCAAGAATGATGGGGGTATCGGTCACTGACTCAGGGATCTCCATGTCCAACACTACGAAGTCCACGGGGAATTGCAGACCCTGAATCTGACGATAACGTCTCGTAATAACCCCTTCGGCCTCTTGACTGATCGATCAGCGAACTGAAGGACTGTCCTGCTCTGTCGAAGAGTGCCCAACTCGAAGCGGTCGAGAAGGGCTGCCGGAAGAAGGTTAATCGACGATCCGCTATCTAGAAGAGTACGGTCGAACCACTGCTCACTAATCTGGCATCTGACATACGGGGCCCCTGAATCTGGCCTCTTGGCTGGCAGTCGGTTCTGGATCGCAAAGCACGTGGCTTTGGTCAGCACATGGATCTCTGAAGTGTGGTTCCTCCTCCTCCTCCTGACTGTAGTCCTCTCTCTCAAAGATCTCTG
Organism: Ottelia alismoides; assembly: GCA_037367405.1. Classification (NCBI taxonomy): domain Eukaryota; kingdom Viridiplantae; phylum Streptophyta; class Magnoliopsida; order Alismatales; family Hydrocharitaceae; genus Ottelia; species Ottelia alismoides. The sequence goes on along the minus strand of JAZKJV010007236.1, from coordinate 2,438 downwards.
GAGAAGGGGGATGTGCTGCAAAGCCTCCTGGAGGGTCAGCTGAATGTGAAACCGATCTATCATGCTCTGGCTGAACTCCTCAAGCTCTCTCTTTTTTGGATCATTTTTCTTCCCCTTCCCCATCTGAAGGGCTCTAGGGAAGGGGATCACTGGGTCCTTCTCAGATGAAGGACTAGGAAAAGGTCTAAGCGGTTCAAGGACCGGATCCACCACTCATCTCGACGCACCACAGGGGACCAGAAGAAAATAAACCTTTCCCTTTATTCATAGCAGAGTTCCGAGATACCATGGACACGAGGAAAAACATCAGGTCTCTCTATACAAACATCGGTGGCCTCAGTACCACCACGGGCTGGCTGCTCTGCTGCTGTTGAAGGTAGACGTCGCGCGGCATCAGTACCGCGGGCTGGCTCGGCTGCATGGGTGGCATCAGTACCACCTCCTAGATCTGGTGGAGCGGCGGCCTCAGTACCGCCGGTGGGATCAGCATCCTTGGTGGCCTCAGTACCACCGTCATCGTCTGGAGCGGCCTCAGTACCGCTCTCTCCTCCTCCTGTGGCGCCTCGGGATGGTGCTCAGATGAGGCGCCGCCGCCTGCTGGGGTCCTACCGCTCCTAAGTGTGACGAAATCAGCATCAAATAAATCCGAAGATGTATCATCAAATGGGTCACTAGGAGTGCTGACTCAGTATGTACTACCTGCTCAGATTTCCTCTTGAGGCTGTTCGGATTGGGCTCTATCTGGGCTGGTATGGCGGCCTTTCCCTCTCACCAGGTCCCGCATCTCCTGGCGGAACTCGTCCATCTCCCGTCGGAATGTAGCCTGCTGGTCCGTGAGGAGGCGGGCGATGTCATCCAAAGCGGGGGCTCCTCGTGGGAGCCCGACGGGTGGCCTCTTGTGGGTGAGGCTGCTGGAACTGCTGTGATGGGTAAGAGGGGTAGGATGGAGGGTGCTGCTGGTATCCCTGGTGAGCCTGCTGCTCACGTCTCAAGGCTGTCCCTGCTGCTGATAGGGACGCGGACCGTAGGATGACTGCTGCTGATATGCTGGGGGCTGCTGCTGCGGGCTGGTGCTGGTCTCTCTGATGGGAGTACTGCCCTCCCTGTCCTGACGGCTGCTGCTGGGGCTGGGCACCACCACTCCCCCACCTGAATCCGGGGATGGTCTCGGTCGGATCCCAGGCTGGGGACGGTCGTACCAGATCCCGTTGACATCCATCAACGGCTCGGCATCAAAGGGGGCTGGCGGGAGTACTGCCAGAGGCTGGTCCGGCTGGTAGACCACCATCTGCATCTCTGGAGATGGTGGAGACTGGTAGGTGGGCTGCGGCTGCTGGTACGGCTCCGCCTGTACAAGGTGAACCTGTCTAGGCTGCACTGGGGTGCTGGAGCGCTGGGACGATCTGCTGCTGCTGCCGGCGTCGCCTCGCGACTGAAGACGGGGCTGAGAAGCCGTCTGTGCCTCCTGGAGACACATGAGCTGTGTCTTCAGGTCGCTCAAGACCTGTGCCATCTGATCCATCTGCGCTATGCTCTGGCACTGCTTCTTCTCTATCAGCTCCATGCGGTCCAACTTCTCGCTGATGATACCCATGTCCGCAGCTGATGACTCTACTGCTGCTGCTGCTACTGCGGACGAACTGGAAGGACCTGCATCTACCCGTGCTATCCTCTGGTACTGCACGGGTCCTGGCTGGTGTGGCTGGGTCTTCTGAGTGTAGAGCCGGGTCTGGGACATCACCATGTAGTTCTCTGCCATCTCCTCAAAAATAGCCCAAGACCTGGTCGTGGTCCTTGGCGAAGTAGGACCCGCCACACGAAGCATTCACCAGGCCCTGTAGCTCTGGTGACAACCCGCTGAAGAAGCTCCGAACTAGGTTCGGCTTCGTGATGTCGTGATGCGGGCATCTGTCCAAAAGCTCTCTGAACCTCTCCCAAGCCTCGTGGGAACTGCTCGTTGGGGAACATGGAGAAGTTACTATTCATGGGCCCTCGCTGCAAGTCCGCCCGAGTGGATAGTACTTGTTCAAGTACTCGGTGCGGAGCTGCTCCCAGGTATAGACAAATCTCCCCAAATGCTTCAGCCAGGTGGCTGCTCTATCTGCCAGTGAAAAGGGGAATGCGATCATCCTGATCGTGTCCTGGTCCAAATGTCTGTCGTGGACAGTGCTGCATATCATAAGAAACTCCTGAAGGTGGAGGTGGGGCTCCTCTGTAGCAAGTCCATGGAACCGAGGGAGCATCTGCAAGGTGTTCGGGGGGAACTTGAAGTCCCCCACGATGGCTGGAACCACCACCCAATGGTGCATCAGTGTAGATCCGGGATTGTGTAAATCCCGCATCGGTCTCGGTGGTCCTGCTCCTCCCTGCGGCTGCTGCCGCTGCGGCGGCGGGCCGCGGCTGCTGCTGCTGCTGCGGCTCGTGCCTGTGCCTCATCA